>VZTU01003086.1:0-15106 GCA_013400835.1 Zapornia atra | reverse complement strand
AAAAAAAAACAAACCAAAAACGAAACCACCCCAAAACCCCCCAGTGAACAAAAGAACTCTATTCCATGGAAAACTTAAATATTTGTTACAAATTAGTAGAATTTAATCACTTGGGGAGTCCAGATTAGCACAAGTCATGAAGACTTCTAAACATTGTGGGAGGTGGAAACAAGCTAAGAAGTTGAGAACTATGAAAGCTATAAAAAATTAATCAAATCTATTTTGATCCTATACAGCCTTGTTATAAAGGAGATTAGTACTTTAAGGATTAATATCCTTAATAATAAGGATCTTCTGATGTTCACTGGAGTTAACAGTGAAACTTTTCACAGCTTTAATGATCCAGAAGCAGGCCCACAGAAAGGTCACAGTATCGATGATACACAGTTCAGGCACCAATGATAGCACTTCAAAGCAAGTGAGCTAGCAGTGCCATTAGAAAGTAAACTTACTTTTGAATCTTATAAAAAACACATTAAAGGTCTCTGAAGTACCATTTTATGCTAGCAAATGAGAAAAAGTCTAGAGAACTACGCTTAAATGTAAAAAAGAAAACTTCTCCCAGGAGCCTGAAAAAAATTAACAATAAAAGCCTCACCATGTATTCTTAGAGAAAAGAAAATTGTTTCAATTGGAGTGTCAACACTCAACATTTCTAATTATATTTTTTTTAAAATGCATAAGAAAGGCATTTAAATTTTACAGTATTACTTAAGCCCCAGTTCTGACAGCTGTCCTGCAAAGGCAGCATATCCATGAAAAGACTTTTTAACTTACTCAAAAAGTATGGGGGTTCCTCTTAATTCATTAGATTGCTGTATGAATGCTGTGAAATCTTCTGTTACAGTTCTTTAAATTAATTGAAGCATTGAAAAGCCAGAATCCAAACTCAATAGCCTCGGTGGCTCTGAAGCAGGTATTCTTTATTGCAGCGCTGGGCACATCAGGGATCGCTCCTCCCAGTGTGTGCGCCTTTAAAGCAAAGTTTCTCCTGTTTCTACAGATTCACTATACACATTCATTCTGTTTCTAAGAAGAGGCAGGGTTATGCAAATAATTCCCAGGAAGTCATTTACATGAACTCCTCCCAGGCAGAGCACACTCGGTAACACTCAGGGGGTCTTCTGGTGGTCTCCAGGGATGAAGGCTGGATGTCTTCCTCTCAATGAACTTTTTACCTGTTCCTTCTGCGCGTGCGCTTTGCTGTTTTCTCCAGTCTCAAAAGCACCTTCCTGCTCTCAAAAACACATTCCTGCACAAACTAGTCAGGAACCCCTTTTAGCTGAGAACAAGATCTACTCTGTCTCTTAAGTGGTCATTGGTCTCATTAGTTATTACTTCCCTGTCTTCACTTTCTTTAGCTTCAAAGCTGTTCCACTCTTAGGGGTAAATTTTGTAGCTGCTCCAACAAAAATGCTCAAATTGCTAAAGCCATATTTTACTACAATCCAAAACACGTAAATTCTCCTTATATTAAAACTATATTAATTAATTCTCTTAAGCTACATAATAGAATCATAATATTTACACAAAGAAAAGCACAATAAAACCAAAAAACCCCACATTACAGTAGAAAACCTTTTCCAAGCTTCAACGGTTTTATTAAACATAAGCAGGTATAAATCCCATTGCGCTCTCTTTGGTAGAAGACAGAATGAATTGCAAATAACTAAACAGTTCATTGTCAAGTATGCTGCTTTTTTTTTTTTTTTTTTGGTTTGTGTAGGTAATGTATGAAAAAAATTCCTGTGAAGCTGTAAGAGCAGGATGCTATTATATACATGGATTTGCATCGAGACCAGAGGACAAACAGATGCTGAAGAGCTAGGGCAAGATTGAGATACTGAGTGAAGGATTCCTTGAAGGGAAGACTAATGACAAATCTGTACTATCTGACAATCCCTGTATTATTCTGCAGGCATTGTGTCAGTACAGTGGTCACAGTAAAATCCAACATAGTTTCCATTTCAGTGCGTTCATTCCAATCAGTTTCCATTTCTGTGCGTTGGCTTTCCTCTTTTTTTTTTTTTAACTAGATGATTGCCAGTTTATATTTAATGGAAGTTAGTTTGGTAAATCCANGTTTATATTTAATGGAAGTTGAGTTAGGTAATCCCAATGTCTTTATGCTTATAGACTGTCCTTGAAATGTGGTAATTCACTTGGCAGTCAGAGCCCGCTGGAACTGCTGAGCAGGTATCCTTTATCGCAGTGCTGGGTGATTAGGGGATCACTCCTCCCAAGGCACACTGAGCGGTAACTGTGGTGCCTTTAGATACAAACACTGAAGACATATGCAATGTGTTTCTGGGGAATCTAACTCATAAGCATAGCTATTCTGGGAATTGGGGATTCCACCTTCTTTCTTCCTTCCTTTCCCGGTATTTCTGCCTCTCAAGCAATTTGAGTCGAGGGGCGCTGTTACTCATTCCTGTCTTGCTCCAGGGTCGCAGCTTCATCCCATCACACTCGCCAGGCATTAAAGCTCAGGGTTGGTCCCATCTCCGCATGCACACGCGTTCTTGCTTGCACAGCAATATTTCCACTTCTGCTCATCTACAAAGTTCCCTCCTCAAAGTCCTGCTTGTCTCCAAAGCTTCCTCCTCAAGGCCTTTCTTTTGCTAAACTAAACAACCTTACTCATAGCTTTCTTGTTAGTATGTTAACAATCAATCAAGGTTGTATTGTTCGCTCAGTGCTCTCTCATGATATTCTAGCTACAGTTGGTTTCACAAAGGCCTTTTAATTAACCATTTGCATCCCTTCAGCTTGAACATCCATTTGTGTACCTCTATCACCTTAAACTGGTGGACCTGAAATTTCTTTCTCTTACCATTTAGTAGTCTGTGAGTGTCTGTCAGTAACATGAACACATTTAATTCCAGCTCTCGGAACTCAGAGGTTCACACTGTCAGCCAGGCAGATCCCAGAGCAGAACTGAAAAAGGACCTGGCACCATTTCCGTGGTTATCAATTAAACACCTTTTAAAGCACGGATTTCCTATCTTAATGCGAAAGAAGAGGTTCCACTAAAACACTTGTGGTGTTTCTTGGGCAACAGGTGTTATTAGCATCTAAAATGGGTAATATTATTAAAACTAAAAGTTATAAAATAGAAGTGTTTAGTAAGGCTGGCAGAGTAGAGCTGTTTAAAAGGTGAAGAGAGAAAAAGAGGAATATTTGGAGAGAAACAAATTTGTTTTACATTTGCCTTCCTGAATAAAATATCCTCTTCACGGTGTCCACACTATCTAACACCATAAATCCTGCATCATTCTCAGCAGCCTTATAATCATTTGAGGAAGGTTCTGTTCAACTCATCTCTAACAGCTGCTAATCCCCAGAAACTAATAGTTTATTCGCTAATGAATCTATCCTCTCTGGCTGTACTATAGTCAGTATTCACCTTCACCCTTCATTAAACCCCATTTAGTTGTATGTTTATATCTTTTTGTATCACGACTATACCTACCAAGCTTTTTTTTATTTTTTTTTTTTTTAATACTTCTGGTTGAGGAGAAAAAGCTATTTTTGGAATTCATTTTGTGTGTGTGTGTCTGCATTGATAAAACTGGAATATATCCATATACCGTTAATGGCTTGCGCATATTATACATTCTGCTCACAAGCATTATGATGCAAATAAACAACAGGAGCTGGAGGATCTGTTTCTAAAGAGTAGAAGGTATGCAAAACCCAGCTCCTTTCCGAAGCCTTACAGCTGAGACTTTCATAGCCCCAGTTTTCAGAACCTGGGAGGTGTTATAAACAGCCCGCTTTATTTCCTCTCTTAAAATGTATGCAGTACATTCCTTCAAAGATTGATCTGAAGAGCTTCACAAAGTCCCCTTGCCTGCCATACACACTCACTCAAACATTGGCACTTTTATATTTTAGTCATTCCTTTTACTGGCCTTAGGAGAAGTTTCTGGAGATGTTTGTCTAACCTTTGTAACTAAGAGCCTAACTGCACTGAAACAGCACTCATCAGTAAGCCAACTGCCACAGGAATTTGCCTGGGAGGGATGACGGTGGGCAAGAGAGAGCTTTCAAAAGGATGTCTCTAAGGTCCTCTGTTCCCAAAACAGAGAGATTTGAATCCAACTATTGAGATAAAGTGTGTGCTACAATTACTTTAATTTGAAAGCTGTATTTGTCACACCCACCTCCCGTTCTTCTTTCAGTTTAGGAAACAAAACCACAGTTCCATAACACCTTCCGAAATGCCCCTTCCTCCTGGTTTTGTCTCCCTCCTCCCTTTGCCAAAGGCATCCTTATCAGATATCCCACAGAAGACATCAATATCCCATGTTCCATCTCGAGTGAAACAAAACACAAGGCCATACCTTTCTTCGTTGTGTTTTTGTGATACCTGGGTTTGTTTCAGACATCTAACAGCATAAGTTATCAGGCAGGTTCTTGTCCGATAAATCACACACGGCAGTAAGTTCAGCGTTAAGTTTGACTTTGATCGGTGCGTGCTTAGCAAACCCAACACATCAGCATTCTCCGAGTGCAATAAGGAGCTGCTCAGACACTGTATGGTAGATCTATCCCAGGCTATGAATGCCTCCCATCAGTTCCACAGTTAGTATCCAAAAGGATTAAAATAGCTAGGGGAACTGAAAGGGGCTGGTAAGAAGTGCATGGTCCTGCTGTGAGGTGCAGACATACAGAAGTCTGGGCGTTAGTTCTAACCTGAACGGTTGAGTCTATTTGTCACTTTACTCAGTTGCCAAAAATATCTTTATTGTCAGTACCATGTTACAAAGATATGCAATTATATGTTACTTCTTTGTTTAAAAGGGGAGAGGGCAAAAGCATTTCTCTCTCAAACATTCACATACCTCAGCTGTTTGACATTGCACCAGATATTTGGAATGTATCTACATTCCTTCATGTAAAAAATCGCAAGGTGTTAATAAACAGACACGCATAATTTAGAATGTAGTCCACCCTTTTTAGTCAATATAATTGCAGTATCTGGCATAGATGCATTCTGGATATTTATTATACAGAATTATTTATTTAATGTAGAAGGAAGAAGGACAAGAAAGCAGGAGAACAAAAAGTCATCTGTGGCTAATCCTAGAACATAATTGACACCAACCAAGTAAAAAAACCCAAAACTAAGAGCGTGACTGCATCAATGCATTTAAGAGGCAGCATTTTCCAGGGGAGTTCTTGGTGGAGCCCCAACACAGTTACAATTTCTTGGTGAAAAAATTACACTCCGTCGTAGAGTTAATTCCTAGTTTACAGGAATATGTGTTTTGTGCCTACCTGGTATGTGAATTAAATCCTATGCTGTATCTCTCTATATTTTATCAAAGAAGCTGATTGACAGATTTACACTTTATTTTGTCCCAATCTGTATTTACAAGGGCTCAAATACAACCTTTCTACTGTTTTCTTTCCCCGTAATCCACCAATGCTAGCAATTCCATTTCCAGCCCATCCTTTTGCCCACAATGGATATCATGCAATGAAAATTAAAGTCTTGATCTCCTCAAACTCTGGGATTGAGACGATACAACGGCATTCAATTCACAAGCAATTCACTGATAGAGTGAAGGTTGGACAGAAAGTAGCATAATTACAATGACTGCCTGAGAGACCTCAGGAGGCAGAGCCTTGCAAGACCTGAGAGTTTAACCTCATAAAAGATGTATCAGAGTCCCACAGGAAAAGATCAGGCAGGGACACAGAATACTGGCCACAAAAGGAATGTCTTAATTGTTGAACTTTCTTTTGGCAAAATGAAAAATGATTTCTTATTGATTAAGTTCTGTAACAATGGGAACAGCAGACATTTATCAAAACTTGGGTAAAGTACAATAGCACTACTTTCTCTACTTCAGTACAGAATATCAAGGGCAGAGAACAGTGAGAAAGAACAAGACTTTGATCACTACCTAGCAGCTCAAATTAAGTTATTATAATTCATGATTTATTCTAATTCAAAGATCCAGAAGTATAAATAAACAACTACCTTCCGTTTTGTTTTATAGCTACACTCTATGATTTGTTCTACTTTTTAATCTTCTTTCAGAAGGAAAACTGTTCCCAAAAGAAATGACCACATAAGATTAATATTGTTATTCCATCTTGTGCAAAATAATATTTTTGACTGCCAAGAAACTTGTAGAACAAAAGTACAAGATTATAACAAAAGTACAAGATTATAACAAAATATCAAATTTCCCATAGATGCTGGAAAACAACAACAAAAAATAATCCTTTTTTGCCTAATTCTGCCCCTTTTCCCAAGTCACAATAAGTACTCAGTTATTATTAAGACAGTAAAGAACCCACAGAAGTCCTCAATCTCAAAGTGCTTTTCCAGAAAAAGCTCTTTCAAACCCTGAAGTTGTTCACCTTTTTATTCTTTTAACCTTCTAACATCTAAAACCCACTTGCAGGTTCGATCCCATAGCTGTAAGTATTTAGTCCAAATTCAATACCTATAAAATAACACTGATTTGCATCAATTTCACAGCTTTGTTTTTCCTCTTCCCCTTTACTTGTTCTCCTACAACTCCTTCACCTGTCAGTACTTGTCTTTTACATCTCAATAATGCACACATTTTCATTTATTTGTTTCTTGATCTTACTTTAGACTTTTCCCTCCTTCAATTTTCCATCATTTTCCCCCTCCCTATTTAACCGAACACTCCTAGCTTCATAACTCTTACTGTCAGAGCAGCAAGTCTCAAATATTCTTCCAACAAGAGTGGTAGGAACGTAATCTAAGCAGGGTAATAAACCCCTGGAAGAAAACAGGTGACACACACTAGAGAGACAGGGGTGGACTGGCATTGACAACCACAGAGGCCACCATTAGAATGAGCACCTGCAACTCACTATGAAATAAGGATGCAGAAGGAAGGATGTTCCCATTCCTTACAGACAGTCTACCTGGCGGCCCAGGTGCATATTCATGCTTGGGGACTCTGGAAGGCCAGAAGTTGCCAAAGGGTCAGGTAGTACATCATTTGAGTTGCCCAGTGTATTTTTTTTTCCCCTGAAGATGAGTCTTCCTCAGCTAATTTGCCACCAAGACTTCCCAAATAACTTCTGTCATTCATCCTCTGTCTCTACCTGGCCCACACCTAGCACTTTGGTTATCTGAGTTAGAACTTGGTGTTCTATTCCAGAAATGAGGCTAAATCTTCATAATTTCTCACTCCTCACCTGTGGGGTACCTCCACACTCCGCTCCCCAGATGATGTCTGGTAGAGTGACTGTAAACTCCTGCAGCCCTTCAGGCTACCTCAAGTTTTCTCTTTGTCTAATTTACAGCTCACACTGTGGGGAAAATTCTCCTCTTCAGACCTGGACCAAAACAACTGTCCTCCCTCATGCCCCTAGGAACAATGTGGCCATTCTACAGTTGGTTATGAGAACCCTAGGGACAGGCAAGGGGAGAAATTGGTGAGCAAAAAAGCATTGTCTCACCTAAGGAAAACAGAAAGGAAAAGCACCATTTATCCAACTCCTCTCACACTTCTGCATTTAGATGCCATTCAGCTACCAAAAAAGTATCTTTTACAAAAATATNATGCTGAGCAGGATGCTGCCACTTCTTATGCCTCATTAACAAGCTTATCTGCTAAACTCTGCCCAGCAATATCTCACCGATCCTGATTGCAGACCCTGTGTTTGCCAAGGTGCTATTAATAAATTAATCAGAAGAGTGAAGTTTGGACACAAGTCATAGGGAAATTAATTTGATACCTCTCCATTTTCAATATTGCTCACTCCTTGGGAAAGAAAAATAAACCCCTAAAATGTTATATTTCTGCAGGCCTGGTTGAGTCATAAGACTGGAGGTTTTGGGTTGTGGTTTTGAGGGTTTTTTGGTGGGTTGACTATTAGTATGTAACACTCAGCTATGCGCTTTGCACACAGAGCATGCCTTTGCAAAGCAATATTCAGTAGGATGTGCAATGCCCCTCCTTTAGGAGGAAGAGTTTCTTCTGATGCTTGCTTTTACTCATACTTCCAGGACATGATTGAGAAAGCCATGATGGCCAGGTTCTCTCCTGGACAGTACTCCTCCAGGAAGTAATTGAAAGGTCAATTGCAAATATAATTTGCGTTGCTATTGAGCTATAAATGTGTGCAAAGAATCTCTCCTACTTCAGTGCTTTAGTAGCTGCCAAATTTCTTTTATGAACAAGCACTAGCAAGAAGGATTGAATAGGGAACCTGACAGAAAACAGCTGCTTAATCTTCCAGAAAAAATAATCTCGTTTAATCCATGTTATTTCTTTACAAGGAGCTAACTGTTATGCTGCAAAAGCCCAAGAGGCTAAACTGATCTTTCAGAAGTTGCCTACTGGATGGAGAAAATCTTCATCCATGAAATCTACACCATTTATGCATTTAAATATCTTCCTGTGCTGACCACTCCAATATTAAACTCTGGGGGGAGGGGGGGAAAACCCTCTAAGTTTTTTTTTCCATGTTACAATGTACTTTGCAATTGTTTCCCCCCCTCCCCTCCCCCAAGTGTTTTTTGAGCTTTGTATTTGCAGGTAGGAGACAGCCCATGTTGTCTGGCTAGTGTGCTCAACTCACGGCATAGTTGGCCCTATTAAAAGCAAATAAAAAAAAACCAAAAGGCCAAAACATTGAGCATTTTCACAGCAGCTGAGCAGTTAGTTTTTTCAGAAAGCCTTTAGTCCCCTTAAACCCAGAACATTGAAGCAAAGGAGAGAGATTTACAGCACTGGGATTGACGATTTAAATGAAGTTACCTTGTCATGCCTTGTCCTAAGCCATAGCGCTGACCAGAAATGTACGAGATGATTTTTAGGGTAGTACTAGGAAGTAATTTCTTCATGCAGCACACAGTCTGCAGTAAAACCTAGGCTTCCGAGGCACAAACTGTAGAGAAAAATAAGGACATGTTGCCTTCTCCACAGTATTCGCTCCTCTGGTAACTTTGCAGCTGGAGTGTGTAATTGTGAGAGCAAAGCGGGTCACACTGATGAAGAAGAGGACAGGTCTCTGTGGGGAAGGCATTACTGCTGGGCCTCTCCCGGACGGCTGCTGGTGCAGTGTGCTCACAGAGTCCCAGACCAAATTTCAAGCTGTGCTCCTTTGAGAAAAGCCTGATTGCAGTTCCACTGCCTGCCTGCCTCACAGGGCTCAGAAAGAAAAGATAATTGTAGACATTGGGAAGAATAATCTGATCTACTAATGTACCTTACAGGGCTCTAAATTACCTGCAGCCACAGAAGGGGGGAAAAAAAAGAACTCGGATGCTCCTCTGAACAACTCAATATGTCTCTGCTCAATACAGGGCATCGATCAAAAGAGCAAACAGAATGTTAGGATGCAAACTGAGCGATGTTGAAAATGATATTGAAAGCGAACACCATCATATAAATCAATGAGAGAGCTTCCTCTGAACCGCTGTTCTGCGCTGATCACTTCATCAAAAAAGGATGTGGCAGAAGGTTTACAGACAGACAACAAAAATGAAGAGAGACCTGGGAAAACATCGATTATGTGGAGAATTAAAAGACCAGGATAGTTCAGCTTTGAGAGGTACTATTTAGGGTGCCATGAATAATACATTCACTAAATTGAACTTAGGGACGGCTGGGAATTTTCTAACCCCCTACTTCCAGTAGAAAATGTGAAATTGTCAAAACAGAAGTATTTTGTGGGCATGTATCATTTAAAAAAAAATGTTTCAAAGTAATCACAGGCAAACTTTCTGCCTGTCAAGGACTTTGCTCCCATTGGAAATGTGCAGGCACTGGAAAGGGTGCAGGCACTGTGTCACTCCCAAGAAACCTTCTAAGACAACAGTGAATCTGCACCAATAGTCCTCCAAGGAGCAATTTAGTGGTCAACCTCACAGTTTAGGTCTGCTTCTGTGCTGGATTGGGAGTGAATGAACTGCAGAATGCAAATAGTTCAGGCATTCCTAGTGAGAAAAGGCTTGGACAATCTCATTCATGTTTTCCAATTACATATCCATGAGAATAGGGCTGGAGAATGGCTACAGATATCTCGATCACAGCTTTTGCTTTCTTCATTTGCATTTACCTGCCTCAAAATGGTCAATTGCTGAGTGGCTGTGTTGGTGTAATGAGGCTTTGCAGGCTCATAGCCACCATCTTGAGGTCCTAAAATGCAGTTGAGCAATGTCAAAGTTATGGCTCTAGTTCCTGGCAGAAGGCTTCCACTGTGCCACTCCACATCCAAAGGTCCTCCTGCCTTTGTTGTGCCACAAGCTGGATTTTGCCTCCAGACACAGCATGATCAACAAAGGGCAGAACAACAGCAGAGACTCTGAGGATGTTCATAACCCATCTTTCTGATCTGTGATGATTTGAAGTAGGTCACCAAGGTGTCCTCTCAGACATATGCTGCAGCTGTGTGAGCAATCCTGTCCTACCCTCAGCCTTCAATGGGCCTTTGCACAGGTGAGCAGCAATTCAGGCACCAGGCACTGCAATGTCTCTAATAAGAAAGCTGGAAACGGATGAGCAGGTACAGAATCCACATTTCATTGACAACCTGTCACAGGGACAAATGTTATGCAATCATCTTCCACATAGCACAGGCAAATGGACACTGTCCTGATGGCAAAGGTTCGTAGGAAACAATGGTCCTTTTGGAATGCTTGGGAATACATATTTTCCCAAGAGTACTCTAATATGTTATGAGTTTCCACCCTGAATCTGGGGAACTCTCTACTTTATCCTTAAATCAAAAAATATTTTACAGTTTCCCAGTTCTCTGACAGTGGCTGGTAGAAAGTTGTCTTTGTAGGTTTCAGGGAATCAGAGGCATAGTGGTGTTATAAAATTCCTAAGAACTGAGATACCAAACTGCCCTGATTTCACAAAAATGACAAGGGTGGGACACAACATGACTTGTACAAAATGAAATACTGAATTATAACCTTTATGAAATGTCAGAATTGTTAACAGAATACAAATACCAATTGTCTATCTTCAGTGTAGCTACTTGTTTATGGGAAAAGGTCACAGCATTTAATGGAAAGTCAAGAAGTTGAAACCTGGTTTTAAGAAAGAATGCATTTAAAAGTATCCTCCCCCCCCCAAAAAAAAAAAAAGCAGCAAGTTGTGAAACTTACTATTTCAATTATATTTGGCAAGAGAAAAAATTATTTGGAAAGAAAATTAAAATTGTACAGTCCAAGCCATAAAATCACTACTAAATGAAGAAACTTTTCAATGTAAGGGAGCATACAAACAGGAGGGGAATCAACTTTTTAAAAGGGCAGACAATGCCAGGACAAGGAGGAATGAATTGAAGCTAAAGGAGGGAAGGTATTATTCACATATTAGGGCGAAGTTCTTTACAGAGTGGTGAGGTGCTGAAATGGGCTGCCCAGAGAGGTGGTGGATGCCCCATCCCTGGAGGCGTTCAAGGCCAGGTTGGATGGGGCCCTGGGCAACCCTGCCTAGATCCAGGCTTGGAGGTTGGTGGCCCTGCCTGTGGCAGGGGGCTTTGAACTCTATGATCCTTGGGGTCCCTTCCAACCCAGACCATTCTATGATTCTATCTACTGCTTATCATTTCCCTGCTTTGGAAATGCCCACAGTTTCCCAGAAGCACCTTCTTTTGGTCACTCTTGGAAATGGGTTATTGGGATATCTGGATTGGTGATCTGCCTGAAGTAATCCTAGAATTATGCTGTAGAGTTTCCGTCAGCACAGATATCCTACACAAGCTGGGACTGTAGACTGCAGGTGTTACAACTTGCAGACTTTAAAAAAAAAAGGAAGCACAGCTTATGAATTTATGTTACAAAGAAGTCACTGAAACAAGACATGTAACATGGAAAAACTGTAATTTTAGCAACAGTAAAATAGCATACTTTTTTAAAAAAAGGTGTATGTGTGTGTGTGTGTGTGCATATATATATTTAAAAAAATCCAGAAAGCTTCTTTTCAGGACATTACCTCTTTTCTACTCTTTGCCTGTAGTTTACATGAGAAATAAGAGCTTAGATTCCCCTAGAGCAGCTCTGGTGAGAGTTGTAGATCAAATTATTGAGAGATGAATGAGATGGTCTGGTGAGCTAAAACCTGTTTCCATCATGCACCCTAACAAAAAGTGGCTGCTAGTCTATTAGAGTAGGTTTTCTGCACTGTTATTCCTTGTGTTTAAAATAAAAATAGCGTGTGCCATCCTAGGGATTTTAAAATAATGGCTTTTAAAACAGCAAACCAAATGTTGGATCAGTCATGCTGGAATAAGGGGAGCAGAGTTTGCTGTCAATCCCCGAGGTGCATCACTTTAAAATAGCGCAGTGCACTCTAGGGCAAATAAAACAATAGGAAATCATGAGAGTTCAACTACTGCAGCTATTTATTCTAAAGCAACTTCAGTTCAAGCCATGCTGATAGTTTTTCTAATGCCTTAAATCAAACAGCAGGTATCTGTGGCCTCAAGGTAAGAAATGCTAAACATCTGCCATTTCCAGACTTGAAACATTGCAACTGCCTTACCTGAAGGAAATTTTACTGTTAGTGTACCAGGAATCTCAGTGCTGAATGTCATGTGGCATTTTCAGTAAGGAATACATGATTGCCACTTCACAACACGTTGAAAAACTCCCTCTCCCAAAGATCCGATTTTAAGTAATTTGCAAAATACTTGCATTTCCATATTTTTCAATTCCTATACTGCCTACAAAAATACAGCAACAAAATATTCAATTTTAGTTCTTTAACATCTTCAAGACTTCTCCTGACAGCTGGCAGTGACATGAGAAGTCATACCTGTGTCTACTTGAGCAGTCCATCCATCCAAACTGTACTGGCACTATTCCTGCCAACATGTGCTTTCAACTAATGAAGTAAAATTAATGGATAAAACTGAATAATCCCACCAATCAAGTATTTAATTTCTGAATGTTAATGGTCTGGTACTTATGAGCACAACGTCTTCAAGACTTCTTTCTTCCTTTCACCACCAGGTACTCCCTTCGCCAACAGGACAAAGGTTTTGATTGGCACTGACCAACTGAAAGAGCTGGTATGAGGCATGTTTTATCAAACTTGTAAATGACTGTCACATTTCTGTAATTTATTGTTTCTCTGACAATCCTCTATTTGCCCAGTTTGCAAATTTTGCTTCAGAAGTTAAAGTCTTGCTGGATTTTACATCCTCATTCATCTCCAAGACCAATATCAATTTGGCAGTCTGCAATGCATACTGCAATGAAAACCTTGGAAGCCACTGAGTTCTCTGGTGTGATCATTCAAAATACACTTGAATTTAAGAATATGAGTAATTGTGCTGAAGTCAACAGAATTACCCATGTTGTGCTCGGTGCTTATTCCTGTAAAGCAGCATAAGCTTCTAAATCTGCTCTACAGTCTCCTGGGACAAGCCGAAGAAGCTGTGAAGATATAAGAAGCACATTCTGTCTTTGCAGTGGAAAGTCAGTAAAAAGCCTTCATCATGTATGAACAGCAACAACAAGGCTACCAACCTTTGAGGACACGGCTTTGCTCCAGAGGACGCAAACTGTCATATGAAACCCCAAAAGTGTCTCTTTTATATGTGTCCTTAAACCAAGTAAGAGTCTTCAGTGTTCACTTTACCTTCTCAAAAGGTCCTGTCAGTTTTCATACTTAGTTCTGCATAACTGCCTTTCTCCTAGGAAACAAGAAGAGGAAAGAAGCAACAGGATTTCCCTCATATTTTAAGCATGATAGTTTTACCCTCAGGGACCTCAAATATTGCATACCAAAGGAATACATTTCTATCATTAGTTTCACTTGTATAAAAAAACAAAATGTGAAAAGCTAATACATTCAAAATTATCTAAAATGTTTCCAGACTGGAAAGGTTAAAGGAGACTCTCACCTCTTTTCAAAGACACTTTGCCTGAGAAGAAGCTGCGGTGAAGTCTGTCCGGATCAGGGCTCAAGAGGTAACACTACTGTGTTTTGGAAAGCACATGGGATGAGGGAGAAGTAGGGTTACCTCATCACTGTGTTTTAAGAGACAAAAAATAGCTATTTAGCAACTTTGAGTATCTGTGGTTGTTACTCTCCCCGGAGTTGGGCATTAGGAAGCGTAACAAGCCTATTGGGCCCTTTTAATTTAAAGCCAGTTCAGAACACTGCAAAGAGGCTTTAGCTCTGGGGACGTGGAATCAAGCACACACCAATGAATTTGCGCTCCTGGGCGTTGTTCGAGCCCATTCTTGAGCTTGCACTGACCCCTAGTGACTGCAGATCCACATAAACACCTTACACTATTTTTTTTTTAATCTATCTATATATATCTACCTACATAAAGTAGGGAGCTTTTATTAACAGATGTCTTCATTAGCAGGAAATTGGCAAAATTCTTCTTTTTAAATAAATCTCTAAAATTCTCAGGGACGTTTTGTTCAGTTTTTATTTTACCACCTTTTTATTTTCCTCATTCATGTGGTGACTTGAGGTGAACTTTGCTACCTGAATTAATAAACAGTTTATTTTAAAAAAAACCAAACCAAACAAATCAAAACCTGTGTTGCTAAGGTGTTGGGAGTTTGCATTTTTAATTTGGCCATGTAAGTTTGTTCAGGATGCAGGATCTTGGGTTGGAAGCTTTGCAGATTTTTAATAAAATACAGGTGGTAGCACTGCCAATCTGTTTACTATCTCATATGCATCACCTACAGTAGCTGTCTGATGTGCTTTCAGAAGTACCAGCCTGGAAAAACATTACCATATTTTAACATGTATAAGGTGAAAGCAACAAAACATTTATTTCCCCTGGGCCTTTCAATTCAGCAGCAGATTATATACATGCATACATAATATCAGGGCAAGTTCAGCTTTCCTTCAGTAGCCCTCTGCCTCTGATCTTTGGCTTGTTATCTCAGGACTTATTTTCAAGTATTGGTAGTTCAAACCTGGGTGGGTGGGGGAAGATCTCTCATGGAGCAAGTGTGTGAAAACACAGACATGCAATCTTCAGGCCCTCAATGAATGTAATGTTGAATATCCTCAATTTCTTTTGGGGCTCTAGTGTCAGAGACAACCAGGCAGAAGGGGGTGAAGCAATATAATAGGGGATGAGACCGTGATCTGGAAAACTCACATGTATT
>VZTU01003085.1:1148-56898 GCA_013400835.1 Zapornia atra | reverse complement strand
CCCCCCCCATAGGACTGCTCCTGCATTCTGCTGTAACCTTATCTGCTGTAGGCATAGGAAGCTGTAGATCAAGTGAAGAAGGGAAAGCAGAAAGGAGAAGTCTTACAATAAAGAAAGGCTAATGAAATATCAAATAACTTGTTTCTTCCATCAAGGAAAAATTTCCTTGAAGATGGGTTTGTTGGTTTGGGTTTTTTTAAACAAATATCCTTGCTTTATTTTCTTATCTTTTGTGTGGTTTATAATGCATCAATAGTGTAAAATTAAGATTAACCACTACTTGAATTTTTATTATAAAAAAGTATTGGTTTGCATCCTTTAAGCAAGCATTACCCACTGGCAGAGGGAACCTGAAAGCAATAATAGATCACTCATTTATTGGATTACAACACACTATTGAAATCAAACTGTCACTCAACTACGGCTGAATCACGAATGTATAGTACTTAACAAATGGCAGTGCATGCTCTCAGCCCAATTCAGTACTCGAAGCAGAATCTGTTGACGTGCCACTAGGTGACGTAATTCAGGACCGTAGAAGAGGCCTTGCACCGGTACAAGCAAGCAACATTCAAATTGCTAACCTAGAAGAGCAAGGAGCAGAAGATATACTACGGGATCAAATTAATCTAATCAGATAAACTGGCAAAGAGGAAGCCATTAAGTCATACTTTAAAAAATAATATTTATTTAATAGTGAGCTACACGTGTGTTGGTACATCACCCCAGACTTTACCTTAGTCTCTCTATCTGGTGAAATTAACTAATTATATACAGACCCACTGACTGGCATTTATTTATATAAAGCAAGACTACTCACTACTAACAGGAATCATCTTGCTTCTTTCTCTTCGCTTCTATGTTCCAAACATTCCCCTGTGCCACTTAGAGAGCTCATCCAACTTCTCAGTGAGAGAAGCAATTTACTTTTTTTTCCTGTTTGTTTCCTGCTAGTTTAGAAACCTAAATGGACTCCCTGATAGATCAGTTACCTAAACTCAGAGCATATGGAGAAAAAGCAAGCCCAGAAAGAGGGAGGAGTGAAACAAAACACTTCAACAGCAGCAGGCTGTAAGTTCTACTCAACACATATTATTTAGCTAGGTGCCTCCTTTGTATGAAGTAGAAATAAATGTTAGGTAACATTTTTTATCTGATTAACGCCCTTAGTATTTATTGAAATTATTTAGTTAACATGTCTCCTTTGGTTTTTACTGCTTAGATAGTTTCACTGCTGGCACACTGACAAATCCTAGTATAGCATCTACACATTAGTATTTTCCATAATAAAACCAACACCACAAGAATAATTGTTGCTTTGTAGGAACTGATGCAATGACTAAAACCACATTAATTACCGATATCCTTCGAAAATATATTTCAACAAGACACTTAAATAGACAAAACTAAACATAGTTATAACTGATTCCAGTTATACCAGTCAAGAAAGATTATTAAACCTGCACTACATTTCTCTAGCTTACTATTTACATTCAAACTTTGTGTGATTACATTTTGTAATCGATGTGTTCATAGAAAGTGCTAATAATCAATGGAAAATTAGATAAATGTTTCATCACAAGACCTGCTGATTGTTAATTGCTAACTAGAAACACGCAGCAATTACCCTTTAAATTGTAATTGCCCTCATGTGATGGTCACTTATGGCATTACAATCACTCCATCCCCCTTTGAATGGAGGCTTTGCCTCGAGCTATATTCTGTATTTTGGGTAATCATCATAATAGCACTCGGTGCATGAACATTAGCATTTAAAAAATATATAATTCACTTCAAACGTACGTTTTCTTGTGTTTATCACCTTTAGAGCCACTCATACTCCCTCTTCTAGTTCTGTTGAGCTCCCTGTGTAGGTTTGTTGTAACAATGCTTTGTCGAATGGTCTCACCAAAAAAAAAATTTGTTACTAATTAGGACACACACAAAAAAAAATCCAAAAGAAAACAAAAACTCCACCAACAAAAACCTAACACACAAAACACACTACAGCAGAGAGGTCTTACAGGAAAACAATTATGTTAAATAATGGTAGGCACCTTTAAAAACAACAAATAACACATTCTAACATGTTTCTAACATAGGAGAACACTATATACCTTCCATAGTGCAGTCACATGCCAACACAGGAAAGTTTAGTCACTGTGTTATCTACTGTGTACAATAAATAGGTGGTATTTAAGACAGAGGCAGCCACCAGACCTACTTCTATGTCTGCACATAGTTTTCTGACAACAGTTACAGCAACACAATAACATCCATATATTTTAATTTACCCCAAAAGCAGCAAAAGTCCTTAATGGTATGCCTGTGGTGTTTACAATCACAAATTACAATTACTAGCATTGGGTTTTAAAGCGATTGCAGCAAAAATTCTCAGAGCAATTCTGACACAAGTCTATGAACGTTTTTTACCAACAGCAAATAAAGCAGATTCACCACCAGCACCCTTCAAAAAGATACTTGATTTTCAGAAAGAGCTGGGCAATGCAGAAATCCCAACTTCTAGCTTCCTAAGTACTATGTCAAAGTCAAACTACTTCAGAGGAGGGAAAGAGAAATTCTAGAAATGCTTTCTTAGGAGATCCAGTTCCATGAAAAAAAAGGATGACAGAAACATAACTATATCATGAGTCTGAAAGCATGCTCTACTACAAAAATATATTTCTTTCTTGGGTCTTTTGAAATGAAGGGGGTTCTCCTAGAAACTATAAAATCGATTATTGTGATCCAGTCAGATAACATCATCAATGACTGAAGGTTTTATTAAAAAAGCACAAGTTTCATTTACACAAAAATTTAAAAGCTGACACCATAGTAGCAATCCTTTCGTACATTTTTTTCCATCTATTAAAATAGCACAATAACAATAAACAATTAGAAACAATAATAAAGGAATGATGTCTTACAGATCCCTCTGATTAGATGTTGCCTGTAATACTACATGTAATACAATTCACTTCAGAAACTGTGAAGTATCATTTATCATTTTTCCAGACCAAACTTTAATCTTTCTGGGATTAATTTGCAGGTTTTAAGGACTAGGAACCAAACTAATTAAAAATATATGTAATGGTCCATTTCAGTCAAATCTTCCTGAACACTGAATGGTTTCCCAGTAATTTTTCCATACTGTTACACTATATTCCTTGATTGTCATCAAAGCAGACTGTTTGGCAATAGTAGTTGAAAAAACACTGGGTTTTTTTCTGGCGTATTTCAGTTGGTTGGTTGGTTGTGGGTTCTTTTAAGATTTATTTCATCTCGTAAATGAAGAAAAAGAATCCTCACATTTCTCTGTGGTTTCTGGTTTAGGGTTGGGGGAGTTGGTTGGTAGGGATTTTTCTTTGGGGGGGAGGTCCCAATAAAAATGAAAAACTGTAACTTTTACCTTGCTTCGTCTTAATTGTTTTAAAAGCTATAGATTGGGGGAGAGGGGGCGGGATTAGAAGCACACGAAGACAAAGCAACTACCATCCCCGTTAGTCTACACAGATAAGCTTTTCAGTAAAATGTTAAGTGTCAGCTATGCAAAGTCATTTATTCACTTGGAAGCCTATCTAGTCACCTCCTAGAAGCTTCATGCTGATAATAAAAAAAGACTGTCCAGATGGATATTCAAGATATTCTCATTATTACAAGAGTAAAGGACTTTGTAACAACTGTAGTTGTATGTACGGAGACTATTTCAAGTCAACATCTAAAAATTTCTTACTTATGTCATGCTTCAGCATACTTAACAAAACAGGATGCAAGTCCAATTACATTTTGTGGGAGAAAACAATGTTCCTGCCGGAGAAAACGTAGAAAACCTTACAGGAAAAAGAGCTAGAAGGGTGGAATTATCTGACTCCTGCCATCTCACTACAAATACATCACCGTTTATAAAAGATGACATGAAGATCTTTGAAGTCTAAGAATTAACAAGTTGTCTCAAACATGTTAAGCTCTGCGTGAAAGCTTGTTCATTATCTCCGTCCCTACATATTGGCTGTTTACTGAAACAACCTGTAAATGCGTTAGCCTGTGTTTGCAGAGGATAAGGACTGTGCCATCCCAGATCCACCTCAGACCGTAAAAGTGGTTCTTTTCTCACCCTTATCTGAAGCATCCCTGAACAGACTGCCTCTGAACAGAGTTTACACTCCCCTTCTTTGATCAACTTCATAAGAACATCAGAACTGTTTGCTTTGAAATGCACATATTTCTTTCTTGTGCTGCAGGGAAAGGATGCTTTAAGACATGAACAGATATAATCCAAGCCAACTACTCATTTTCTCGACTCACGCAAGATCCTGAAACATAACTGCTCATTGCTTAATCTTTTGCTTAAAAATTAACTCTTTCTAATACCTACTAGAGAATTCAAAATTTCTTACCCTTCTTCCCACAAACGATTTAACAAATTGCCATGCTCACGCCATTGTGTTCTAGTTTCAAACTTTCTCTCCCTGGAGACTTCTTTAAAACTCTGATAATAAACTGCACTTCAGAGGAAGATGAAAATCCTAATTGCTGCACTTTACTTCATGGACAGTGGCAAAAAAAGTATTTATCATTGCATTTCCAACTAATTCCTAGTTCAAACAGTATCCATCCACCCTGACTTGACAAAGAGCAGCGTATTACTCGTGGCATACTGGGAAGATACTAATACTGGTGTTTCTCCATAATTTTTACCTATTTGCAGGCTACTCATGCCTACCTCAAGTCACTCTGATTTGCTGGTAAGAAAATTGAATGCTTCTAAACCTTGCACAGAACAGTCAAGAGAGACTCCAGACCTGCATTTAGCACTCACAGAACAGGCCTCTCTGTGTCCTCCTTTATAACCAATGCTTTATGAATCCTTGTCCTTCATACCAGGAGACAAAGATTGAAAATCACGGTGTAGTTCAGGAGTCGTAGGCCAGTTTGGGCAGCATAGAAAGCGCAGGCCAAGATGCAATTATGAGCAGCTACGTGGTCAAGAGACCACTCGGAGGGGGATTCGGAGCTGAACTTGGCGCCAGGTCGCCTTGAGTTCTGCTAACTACTGCGTTCAGAGATTAGGCGGATGTAACAATCACCTGAAAGGGGAGATTAAAGCACCTCTCAATGGGGTCCTTTGTTCTCAGCCTCATTTGATGCCTTGCGGTCTTTTCAAACCAAGTCCTAGAAGGCGCTTTAAATGTTTGCCCCGTAGCAGGGGCGGCTTCAGCGAGAGGGGAGCGCCGCCAGCAGCAGCAGGGATGGAGAAGGGGTCCTTCTCGGTGGAGTGGCTAGCCCAGAGCAGCCGCGGCCGACCCCAGCCCGCAGCCGCGGCCCGCCGGCCTCGCTCCCCGCCCGGCGGCACCGGCAGCCAGGAGAGTCCGCCGGCCCTCGGTGAGTCCCGCCTTCGCTCGCGGGAGGATCGCGCGGCGAGACCGTTGGTGGCGGTCCTTAGCCTAACGGCCGCCGCCCGTGACACCGTCGCGGGACAGGAGCCGCACGTGCGGCTGCTGCCTGCTTCACCGCCCGCGCGGCCCGACATCCGCAGAGGGAAGGGCCGTGCCCGACCCTTCCCCCCGACACCCGCATCCTGTATCCCGCAGCCGCGCGCCCGGACCGGGAGGCGGCAGACGGCAGCAGCCCCGGGCACGAAGCGGAGGCGGGCGGCGGCCCCGTGCCCGGGCGACCTCGCACCAAGTTCTCGGCCGCGCAGCTGCAGGAGCTGGAGCGGAGCTTTCGAGAGCAGCGCTACATCGGCACCAGCGAGAAGCGGCGCCTGGCCGCCGTGCTGAACCTCTCCCAGAGCCAGGTGAGCTCCGGGCCCGCCTCTGCCCTCCGCCTGAGAGGGGAGACGGGCGCTGCGGGGCCTCGGCCCTCGCACCCCTCCTAAAAACTGCAGGAGAGGAGAGGCGTCCCCAGGTCGCGTTCGCCTTGTTGGGCACCTCGTGATCATCGGGGGACGGGGAGCGTGGGAGGCAGTGACAGCGCCCGCAGGTGCGGCGGCTCAGGCCGCCTGTCAGCCCTGTGCTTCTGACAGGTAACAAGCTCAGGCAAGCCAATACCCCTGCTTCAGCCGGCACAGCGCTGCTGTCTGCCGCTGTTGTGTGTTAAGCCAGAGACAGCGCACAAATGGAAATCAGCCAATACAAACCTAAAAAGGTGAAGCCTCATCGGAGGTAGAAGTACTTTTATCATCACCAGAATTTAAATTTTCTATCCCTTTTTTTCCCTTAAAATTGTGTATGTACTTAAAGGCATTGCAGGATTTCTCTCTTAAGACAATGAGACCTATCCAGCCCTTTTAATCCTGCTACACCAGTTTTTAGTAACAACCCTCGTCCGAATCTCTAAGTAGTTGGTTTGCTATGCATCATGTTGTCCTTATGGATTCCTTCTCATGCCATGACAATTACCTTACACTGAATATAGATCAATGTTATTAGCCCTAAGTCTTATAACCACCAACAGCAATTCTGTTACTCTGATTTTAGGATGTCTTGCTATATAGAAAGGGGACAAGTGGCTTGGTTCTTGACTCTTTCTTTCTTATTCTCAGATAAAAACCTGGTTTCAGAATCGTCGTATGAAATTTAAACGTCAGACTCAAGATGCCAGGGTGGAAGCTCTTTTCTCAAACTTATTTCTGCCCTATCATTGTTACCCAGATATTGTTACCTCCAGCTATTCTCGTGGGATGGACACCAATGTCTCCTCTAACTCTACTGTTTCCCTTCACCCAGCTGTGCCAAGCCCTGCCTTGTTGTTACCTTCTGTTCCTGCTCAGTCTCTCCAGACAGTTTTGCAAAGTCCAGCTCTACTGTTGCCTCCTAGCCCAGGATTATCTTGTTACTCTTCTGTAATTCCAGCAATGACTCTGACTGATGACCATAAAAGACTGAGGCTCCAGTCATATCTTCCTTCCTGTTAAAAATACTAATTATCTGTAGTCTAAATTAGAACAGCAAAATATCTGAGAGTAATTATTTAACTTATTTTGTTATATTAAATAGATTGATAATTCAGTTTTATTATTTAAATCAACTTTCGGGGTTATGTTAAAGGAGAAAAGAATTCGTCTGTATTGGAGAAGTAATACTAAGGGTGGAAGTGGAAGACTTGAAACTTACCTTACAGTCCTCACTATACTGTATTGAAGCTTCAATATAAATTTTTCTATCCAAATGTTTATTTTCAGAAAATAACATGTGGGGATGTCCTCTGAAAAAGTATTCTTTGCACTTCAAATTACACAGTAATTATATCATGTTACAGCTAAGTGTTAAAAACTGTCCATTCTACTTAACTGTGATTTTTTTTTTTTTAAGGAAATACTTACAAACTACAGCAAAAGCATTAAAGCAAAAATGGTACTAAAGGTGACAGCTCTGTGAGCAAAACTGAACAAGTTGTCCAGTGTTGTCTTTTACTTTTAATCTGTCTATTTTGCACCATTCCTAAAGGGGTCTCCCATTTATTGATGTAGATATTCCACTTAAGTATTTAAAGAGAGGTGAGGCCAAGAAATTATTTGCACATCATTTGTTGACTGTATTAAATTTGGTGATGAAAACATTCTTGTTCACAAGTCCAGGTCTTCTGCAACACTTAAAATGAAAATGTTTCTGGTCTTACTTCTAAAGTTTTACCTGTAGCTTGGCATCCCTGCTAACTTTAAGCTGCAGATTTTTGTTAGCCTTGATATCAAGGCTATTCCTAAAAATCCCAAAGCAAGCTTCATAGAGAACGGCAAAGCTCAGCCTTTAGAGAATAATGAAAAACAAGAGACCTTGCATCAGCATAAAGCAGCTGCAACAAGTGCGATTACATCTCCTCTGCCCCGACCATCCTAACCTGCTTGACAGGTGATGGTTAGACTACTTTGCAATTGACCGGAGAACAAGGAGGGGGAGGGGAACCAACAAAAAAAACACCCCAAAAGAGGAAACCCCTCTCTTCCACGGGGAGATTGGCCCTAAGGAGGGAAGAAGAAAAAAAAAAAAAGGTCGACAGACAGGCCTTAGAACAGCCTCGTGCTGTGCCTTCCCTTCCTCCCCTCCCATTAACAGACGTGTTGTGGGGCCAAGGAGAGCAAAGCTGACAGCCGCTGGTACACAACAGGGGCCTTGAGATAGAAGAGCAGACATACTTACATCCAAATTCCTGCCTCCTGTGTCCTCATTGCCTGTTTGATTTTAACCTCTAGTGAAAAGGAAATCCCTGAGGATTTCACGATAGCAAGGTTACCTCTGTACCTGCTCACAGGCACCCCTACTTTTCCTATGTAGGGGGCAGAAGAGACACTTCAAAGAATTTCCCCAAGAGACCTTCTCAGTACCTCAGCAGGACAGCATTTTTCTAAAATGCAGCCAGGGAGCTAAAAGGAAACACTGCATTTCTACCACTTTGAGCACATACCACACAATGCAGGTTAGGTACAATTGGTCAGCCTGTAATTCCAGACCCTGCTTCCCCCAGCAACCAGCAAGTTTCCCTCCAACATGTCAACATGAATCCTCTTGGTTTGGGACACTGTAATTGGAGAAAATTCCCTTTCCCCCTTCCAAGTCATAGTTTCACAACTGAAAAGACCCTATGTTGTTACATCAAAACTTGATGACTTGTTGCTGGGTTGGAGGGTGAAAATTTAGACCACAAGGTAGCAATCAGCTTCTAATGCATTTAGAAAAACTTTCAGGTGAATTAAAGCAACTGAAAGTCTAAAAGATCAGTTAATAATTGTTAACCAAACTCAGGAGTGAAAACTGATGCCAGGAAAAACTAAGGTACCAACAAATGTCAGGATTGCTAAAGCAAAAGCTTGAGCTAATAATTTAAAAAATTTGTTCTAAAGGGTTTAGTTTACTAAAAAGGGGTTTGATATGAAATTAACATGGGCATTCATTCAGTGGTGAATCAAAGATTTAAAATCCCACTCAGGCAACATGACTAATTCAGTGACATAGCTTAAGAGACAATTTCAAGGTTTCACTATGAACTGAATTTTTTTTTTAAGAAAGTTTTTGTTTTGGCAATTGTAAAATTTCAAAATTCTATACTGAAGGCCTGAACGGTTTCATTCCTGTTTGAATGAACATTCCTGTTTGAACTTAATTAACAGTAAGGTTGCAGGTGGAAGATGGAACTGGAAATGGAAAGCAATAATATTCAGAAAAGAAACTCCCAAACAGTTTAACCTTCCTCCTGGGGGATGCACTTATCCAAAAGCACACTGCAATGCAACTGGCTCCCAAACACACTCAACAACACACGGTCTGTATCTCTGCACGAGCAAAGGAAAGTCAGTTAAAACATCTAAATCCTTCCCCATTACCCAAAACAAGAATCCAGGTGACCACGGTTGTTTGTATTGCAAAACAACTTTTAAGGCTTTGGCATGTATAACTGTTCAGATTTTATTTACATATATATGTATGGAAAACTGGGAACATGCAATAAAAACCAATTTCTTAACATGCCCAAAGTCCCAGACTGGACTTTGCCCTGCTCCCTGGGAAATTTGGCAGAAGCAAGTTTCTGTTACTGCACCTCTCCCTCCAGTTCACTTTCAGCACCTTACTTTCAGTCTACTATCTTTTGAATGAAGATAGTAGCCCAGCAATGTTTTAAAGACAGCTTATAAAACCAAAAAAGTGGCACAAAATCAAATAAATTTTAATATGAATTTTTACAAATAATAAAATAATTCATGTCCATATTTAACTTAAAATAATAAACAGATACTCTTCCACATCAGGTGAGATTCTGAGCACAAAATAACACATTACAGCACACAACTCTTCTTTCCCTTTGCCTGCCCCTTCCCTCTACCCCTATAATGCGTATATGGGGTGGCACTGCTTGTCCATTTTGTTCTGGATAACTGGATGGAAAGAAGGTTCAGGAAGAAAGCGCTGATGATGGTAGAATGGCAGCTCATTTGCCATAAAGCAGTAGGTGCTTTGCGATGTATCGTATCTGGGAAAAGGAAAGCTGAACTGCACAGCAGGCACAGGGGTAAAAGCCAGGAGTCTCTGGTGCTGTGGAGCTAAGGGGAAGTGCAGACCATCCTGAAACAGGGCTGGTGGGGTCCCTGAGAGGTAGCTGTAGAGTGGAGCAGAGGACACGAGGCTGTGCTGGTGGTCCTGTATCTGCCTCTTCAGTTTCATCCTCCGGTTCTGAAACCAGGTCTTGATCTGAATAACAAAAAGAACAGGATGAGAGTGGAAGACACAAATCGGGGACAACTTTACTTAAAAATGAAGTGCAAAGTATGAACAATTGTATTTCATCTGCTTTTGCAATTTTGCTCCACTTGAATTGACAGAGTTGGAACGATACTTTCACCCTACTTAACCGAGGAAACAGATCTGGGGGAATGTAGGGGGGAAGAGTGTTCGTATCCAATGATTTTAGAGTAATCACTTTGAGTGATTACAACAGAGCGAATGTGTAAGCTTGGCAAGGTCTATGCAGATCGCTGTACTCAAAGACGAATAGTTTATCTTGCTAAGGAATAAGAAATAGAGGAACCTTGATACCTCCCCGCTAGAAAGTGCCCCCAAGTTCCCCCAGTGTTAACTCGTTAATCCTAGAGAGTTCCCGCTACCCTTCCCACAGCCGCTGCTAAACCCGGCTGAAGAGAGCTACGCCTATTCAGCGCAGCGAAGGCCGATGCGAGACCGCCAAGCCCGGGTGGCCCCGCCCGACGGCGGTGGGAAGGATCCGCTTCCTCCGGGACCCACCTGGATCTCCGAGAGCTGCAAGGCGGCCGCCAGCTTCCTCCGCTCCGAGGCCCCCAGGTACTTCTGGCGCTGGAAGGTCTTCTCCAACCGGCAGACCTGCTCCGAGGTGAAGGCGGTCCGCGCCCGCCGCTGCCGCCCGCGGGTCCCGCCCGCCGCCGCGGCACGGTCCCCGCCTGCGCTCTCGCTCTCGTAGCCCGAGGATTCGTCGGCGCTCAGCCAGCCGCCGTCGGGGGCTGCAAAGAAGAAGGGGAAGGAAGGCGGTAAAGGCCTCTTTCCCCAGCTTGGGGCGTGCCTCCGCCTCCCCTCGTCCTGCAGCGCCGTGATACCGGCAGGAGTCAAGGTCCCGCTTGTGTCGTCCCCTCCTTACCCACCTGGCTCTGACGGATACACGTCCGTGGGCTCCCGGGGACTGTCTCGGCCCGGCTCCACCACGCAGGGCTCGCTCGGCGGCGCCCCGCCCCGTCGGGGCTCAGCTCTAACCAGGAGAGGGGTACTGCCGAGCGAAGTGGGGGCTCGGGGAGGGGGCGCGCAGCAGATGTGGGGTCTGACCCCTTGGGGCTTGGTCTGTGCCAACGGGAGCTCGTCCTGGTTCATGGCGGAGAGGGGCTGGGGAGCCGCCGCGCTCGACCTGCTCTTATATGGGCACTCCGGTCCCGGGAGGGCTCGTTTGCAAGTGTGAACCCACATCAAAGTGGGAAATGAGCAAAGGTAACAGCTGCCAGCAAGGAGGAAAGTTCACGCGTCTGTCAAATGCCTACAGCCCCTGGCTCCAGCGTGTCTGAGGGTCGGGGAGATTCCCCCTTGAAGTGCAAACTTGCCCCCCTTCCTGGAAGGCAAGGCATGAACAGGCGCAGCCTCGCAAAGGGGCATTTAAAGACACCGACGGTGGCCATAACAGCGGGGTTTTACCCGGTCCCTTTTCAGCTGCGGGGTCCTGCATTGAGCAAGTACCGGAAACCAGCCCCGAGACTTCTCGGCCCTGTCCGCACCGTCGGGACGCGGAGCGAGGCCGGGACGAGGTGAGTGCCAGTGGGGCTGCCACCCCCGTCGTCGGGCACTTCACCTCGGGGGAGCTGTGGAGCCTGGCTTCCCTGGGAAAAGCTACTGGGGGCTGCTATCAAGAAGTCTCTATCCCCGAGACTGAGCCCCCAGTCCCCGGCGACCACGGCCGGGCTGTGGGGTTAGGCGGGGCCGCGGGCCTTCCCAGCTTGAACTTGGCGCCTTCTGTCTCGCAAACGCAACGAGCCTCCCAAGTTGTTTAGCGATCAAAGCACTAAGTGAGCAGCGAAACTCGCACCTCATCAACTTCAAACTATCCCAATCCACACGTTGTTTCCCGAGAAGGACGTTGCAGGGAGGATACCAAAACCGACACCCCCCCCACCCCAGGCATCTCAGTCCGTGTCCGGGCTCATCTTGTTCAATTTACACCCAACTTTTAAGCCCCCGAAGTGGAATAGACCCCACCAACGACCTCACTGGCAGTAGTGATACTTGCGTAACACACGTTCTGACCCTCGATGTTTCCAAAAGACTAGGGGAAACAATCGGCATCCCAGTAACTGGGTGAATGCACTGACAGTACCTCAGCTTACACTGAACTCCCACAGGCATGCACAAGGGAAAGTGGGCACCATAGACCTGTCTCTAATGTTGTGAGAACTTGTTTCTTTTTAACTGAGCGATAATCTCGGTTCCCACAGTACATAGTCGGGTTTTTTGGTTGGTGGTTTTTGTTTTGTTTTGGGGTTTTTTTGGGGTTTTTTTTTATTTGTCTGGTTTGGGGTTGGTTTTTTTTTTTTTGGGGGGGGGGGTATTTGTTTTGGGGTTTTTTTGGAAGACAAGACAGACAAACACTCCAAACAAACCAACTCCTCTACTCCCCTCAAAACTACACAATTTATAATGAGAGATCAGGGGATAAAAATCACAATTGTGATTCCCATTTTCACGGTTTCAAGCATTCCCGTAGGTCCATGGACAGTGCACTATTGGCCCCTTCCACCCCCAAGGGCCACTCCTGCTCTACCCCCAGCAGACCGGTAAATCCGGTGCCCTAGAGTAATGCTAACACTTCACCAAGCCCACTAAATCCAGCAGCTGTATTCCTCATGGAGCTTTGTTTGCAACACCAGCCCCCAAAGGCAGAGATGGGAGAGGCCGTTTCAAGCACAGCCCTGACTGATAGAGATCGGTCCTCTGGGCACAGGCACTAAGGGAGGTTCATTGACCTCTGGCACAAGACTGACAGTTTGGCTGACATGCCAAATGCCCAAGCAGTTGAACACTGTGCTGGAGACTAGACTCTCTCCCTGGGTCAGAAACACATACCTGAGTGCCAATACACAAAAACCCCCATAATAGGAGATGGCTTAAACTCAATAGCATTTCCTAGACAGAGTTCGGTCAAGCAAGGATAGGTTACTCACTGGTACCTAAAATAACTAACTGCTGTCACATTTATTTTAATAACTTGCAGATTTAATATGTATTCCTGAACTATTCCACCTGTATATCATCCCTTTTTTCCCTGGAACGAACACACCACCGTACTCACTACCACCATCAGATTTCAGAGCAGCCATTTCTGAATAACCCCATACGCAGGCAAACCCAAGCAGGTGGTGGTGAGCTCCACCATGTATAAACACAGCCACAGAAATTTGTTCCTTGTAATGCATTGTGCACTCCAACCAAGTTTGGAGGTAGCACCTGAGAAACACTGGGATTTCACACACATGCCCAGCAAGCAGCATGCCCCCTGCCCGCGCCCCTCACACCCATTCTCCAGCAGATGAAATCTACACTAAGCCAGGCAGTCCAGTGTCCCCTGCACCCTGCAGTCCCTGACCGGGGCACACAGTGACACCCAGGGATGACCATCTAGGGAGGGACACTTCACACCTCCTGACAAACCAGTCGTGAGACGAACATTCAGTACTCTGCCCAAAGAGACCAGCCTGAGTTTTTGTATTTTTACATTGTGTTTTACAGATGGGAAACTGTTAGTATCCCTGAAGAGCTGCTGCCATTTCCCTTCCCATTTGACTGTGGACTGAAAGTAAATTAAAATGGTTTGGGAGGTTGGTTTTGGTTTTTTATTAGAATCCAATCTGAATTGCCTAGTAAATATATTGCCTTATATCCAACCCTAGGATCTCTCCCCCCTCCATGAACATAACCCCACAAAACTCTGGAACAGATGGGGAAGGGGTGGGAGGTGTTGAGCAACTGACTGTTGTAGTTCCCATCAAGAGAGGTGACAGCTTGAGAAACTTGAAAACTTGGATGACCCTGGGCATATAGAAGCTCTGTTGCTACAGACAAACCCTCCCTCACCTTGCAGAAACATGGTGCTTGCATGAGAAATTCACTGCCACACAATTCTCTTGCGTCACTTCAAACCTTTGTATAATTTGCTTGATATATAACCATGATAAAAAATAAATATAGGATATTTTAGGGAAATTAATGTATTTTCATGTAGAATTCTGTATACCCAAAACTTAGGGATACTGTAGAATCTTGGAAAATACTTGTATTTTTCTTATATGATTTATATTAAGAGCAGAGTGCACCCATTTCCACAAATCATATTTCAGAATATTTATTGTGCTGCATTTGCATGTAAACATTACAACCATGAGAAAACTGCTTGCTTCAAGAAATATACTGACAACTTATGTACACTTCTAACTCAGTATGATACCCTGAAGTTTAGGTGCAATGATTAATGCCAGGATGTGAGAATTACAGCTAAGGTCATCAGGACAAAGTGCTCTTTTCGTGTGAACTCTACAAGACTTCTAGGGACAAATGGTAGATTTATCTCACTGTTACACAATGGGAATAGTTAGTTCTTCTGGGGCTTTGTACACACACACAAAGCATAAGCCCATGAGAACAGTCAGGACTATAGCAGTTCTATATGCATGAACAT
Source organism: Zapornia atra (assembly GCA_013400835.1). Classification (NCBI taxonomy): domain Eukaryota; kingdom Metazoa; phylum Chordata; class Aves; order Gruiformes; family Rallidae; genus Zapornia; species Zapornia atra. The sequence continues at coordinate 42,228 of VZTU01003085.1, read as the reverse complement.
TTGGGTTTGTTTGGTGCTGGTTTGTTTCTGGTTTTTGGTTGTTTGGNTTGTGGTGGTTTTTTGAAGAATCAGCTTATTTTCTAGACCACAACATAACTGGAAGCTCACCCTTTACTAGAAGCTGAAGTACTTGCATTTCCCCAAGAATGCTGTTGATATGCAAAGTCCCTTAGAATACTATCATGCCTGGCTTTGTGTAACAGCATAAGAAAAAGTAGCCACGAATTAGAAAACTTAAGAATAACCTTTCTCAAGAGAAATAATTTGTAGCATAACTGGGCAAATCTTCAGGATCCAAACTTTCCCTAAGTAAGTTTGTAAGAAGTATTCCATGAAAAAAAAAGTGTATTTATCATGGATTAAGATCTACTAAGTCACCAGACCTAAGACGTGCTGGGCTACTAAGTTACTGGCTCCATCACAGACATATCTCATTTATCTTTCTGAGAAGCCCAAAGCTTTCTTGGCAAAGCTAGAGAAGCGAGGCTGATAAAAGGATGCAGTAAAGAACAACCGCAACGCCACTCCACCTCCCCAGGGAGGGACACCCACCCCCCAACACACACCTACCATTCTGTTTAGCTACACAAACAGGCGGCAGGTTTTTAGGAGAGAGCCTGTGGTGGCGCTTCAGAGGTAAGGTGACTTACAACGGGGAATGAGTTTAACGCTCCTGGAAGCGCAGACAAGACGAGATACGTTGCCCTACTTGTACCTCCGGGGCCGTAGAAGAGCGTAGGTAGTGGCAGGGCTACGAGGGCGGCTGCAGCCCGCGACCGGTGGGACAGCTGATCACTGTTTGTGCCTTCCACTACTCCCCTTTGGAAATGCTAACTAGGTTGTTCAGCGCCTCCTTTGATGTCCTGATAGGTGCTATTAGATAGTCAATTAGGCACCAACGAGATCGATTGTTTCTGAATAGACGCTTTTCTGTTTGAAGTACCCGCGAACACTAACAGGGCCATCACCCAGTCCGCTCCTTTGCCCACGGGAACAATGCGGGCTAACACACCATAAATAACAAATGCTACTGACTCACTCGGCAGCGCTGCACCCTCTCCTCTCCCGGCGCACCCGCCGCAAGCCCAGATATTCCCATTCAGCAGCTGTGGGAGCAAACATGCGCTTTGCATTAAAAACAGTTTATCGGGCAAATCTCATTCAGTTCTTTGCGCAACTAATGGACAAAGCACCCAGATAAGTTAAGTACAAGTTAGGTCGAAACACAGTAGTACTTCAATTCCCATGCACACCATCTCACGTTGCCTGAGGAGTTGTGACACCTCCACAGTTGTTCAGAATTGCCCAGGCGGTATAACTAAGCACTAAAACAAGAAATAAACCAATTAACCTACCTGAATACCAAAGAGCTGCCGGGATTAACTCCCTATTGAGTACCATTAGAAGGTAACACTACGTCGAGGCCTAGGAATTTGAGACGGATATAAATGAAAACCAACAAAGCCTGCACAAGAAACAAACCGAGACCAAGAAATTTCTCCTCTTTCTTTTTGCCCCCGCTTCGGTGGGATTTATCAAGTTAATTGTCATCTAATTGCGTATCAAAGAAAGAGATAATGGGCAGCAATTAGATGTAATGGCCTGCCAGTGCGACATCTCTCCCGATTAGCACACAACGCCGAATAACTTCACCTGGTTTGTAAAGAGGTCCCTTGAGTGGCTCCACAGTGTCTGGGAGCTGCAGGGGGGAGGGAATACCCCAACCGTATTCCCAGTCCCCTGTTGGCTGCTCTCGCCAAATTGGGACAGGCGTTAACGAGCGCGGGCTACAGACAGCTCCGTGCCGTTACCGCTGCGCTAATTCAATCATGTTTCTCCCCCTCCCCGCACGCACCGCAGGGGAGAAAGGCTTTGAAGTTAGTGCTCTGGCAATTTTCCCCTCCCACTCCCTTTTTCCTCCCCGGGGAGCCCAGTTTCCAGGTTATACAGCCTCTTCCTCCCGAGCCGCCAGCCCGGGAGCTCCAGCAGTTTAACCGGGCAAGCATTAAACTTCTCCTCCCCAGCTAATCGACTCAGCTTTTCCATTTGGAGATGACTTGCAGACAACTCTTTGTCTTGCCGGAGAGCATTCCGGTACTGCTAGTTATTGTGATACGATTAAAGACATAAAGGGGAGTGCTAGAAACGAAGCGGGAGCCCTGCTGCGCCGGTGGAGCAGCCCGGGAGGTTATCTTCTGCAGGGGTGACGCCGGTCCCTGCGGCGGGTGCGGTGCCAGAGTAGGACCGCTTCGCTCCCCGGCGAGGGACTACCGGTGCGCAGGGCTCCGGCGCTGACACCGGCACACCTATATTGCTGCCGGGGTTTAAACACGGCGGGATGAGAAATTCAAACAAGCAGGAATAAAACATTAAGGGATGTCTGAGTTTCTCCCCGATCAAAGGAGAAACTTGCTACTACGTTTTGATAACAGAATTGAGCCGCTTTAATAAAAATAAAATTATTTCACATAGTTTTCTTGACCACTGGAGTGTAATAGTTACCCTCTAGAGAAAGCTGAAGCTTGCCGGAAGTAGAGGAATTACCATATAGATATTCGCAGGACTCGGGTACCATTAGGGGACTTTGCCAAGTGAGTATCGCCTCTCGCGTTCATTTGAGCAATTGTCGGGAAGCGGGACATTTGCAAGTGAGCGTTCTCAAAACACTGGCAAGGCATTTCGTATGCTTGTTGAGTATACGTGTGTCCAATTAGTCATTATGCTAAGTGATCATTAACACCTTTTTAAGCAGAGCCCGGGTTCTCCCTCGCTAGCAGTTCTGCAGTTTATACCCCAAAGACAGGAGACCTGTATAGCTCCGCTCTTAGCACAAAGCCACCCCCACAAGAAAAGCTTCGACCTCCGTGATCGCTCCGCGGCCGGTGCTTCTCTGTCCCTCACGCCGTTTGCCACAGTGTGGTCCTCCCCCGTGGGCTTAAATCATGGCGGAGATTGCAACATTACGTGTTATTCTGGCACCCCCAATTGTCTCTGGCTTGCTCTAAAACTTTGCACTGATAAGAATTGCTCCCCCCATCCCTTCGAGCACCCCTGTCGAGCGGTGCTCGGGTGCGGGCAGAAGCAGCGTCAGGCCGGCTCCGTGCTGGCCGGCTCAGCGGCGGCGGGCAGCCCGATGCTGCGGCGGCGCCGGCCTTGCGTTACCAGGCCCGGGGCTGGACGGGTAGAGCCCGGGGGGACGAGACAGACACCCCATCAGGTCAGCCAGAGCTGCCCCCGAGAGACAACCCACCCGGGACATTTGGAGACTCCGATAAGGAGCGCTCCTGCCTTTCCTCACCCTGATTACCCTTTTGGGGCGGAGGGGTCCGCCTTCGCAGAAACCCTGTCCGCACGGAAGCAGCTCCCCTCCGCGGGTGGGAGTACTTTGTTCTCCTTATTTCCTCCGAGCCCTTTCATCTCTTTCTCACTTCCCCTCGGCCCAGCTGCGGTCGCGCCCGTCCCCGATTCCCTCCCTCTCCACCCCCGCCCCCCCCATTTGGTTCGGGACAGAGGCACTCGGGCAGCCCCGGACCCGCCCGGTGCCCTTGGAGGGTGCTGCCCCCCCGGTGGGCCCCGATACCGCCGGTCCTGGCTTCTAACAGCACGAAGATCTGTTCCTATTCCTTCTGTACGGGATGAGCAAAGCGTTTTGAAGACAGGTGTGGTCCTCCTCTGTGGCAACATCATAAAGGGATCACCTGACCCCTCTGCCGCTATCCTCTTTAAAACGGGATAGACAAACCGAATCTCACGCTTAAGACTTTTACAGTTTTTTTTTGTTTGGGTTTGGGGTTTTGGTAGGGGTTTTTTAAAATATATTTATTGATGTTGACTGTTCTGCTACTCTAAAATGTCACTGCTTTATAGAAATTCACCACTGCAGAGGTCTTTCTGGAAACACCCCAGTTCCCTAATGACATTTGAAAGTCAGAGAATTGCAGATATTTTATTTTCTTCGAATCAATATAGCCTTTTAGTAATACCTGACTTTGAGAAATAAGCCTCCATTCAATGGGAGCTTTTATCTCACATCAACAAACTTCCTTGGTCCCAAACTGCATCATATTCCAGAAGACATGTCAGTGAGATTGATGGCACCTGAGACCTTATTAGTTTTTTGAAACTTGCATTAGAACCATATTGATAGTGCAATTGCAAGCAAATACCAGCATCTCAAAAGGCTAGAAAAATACGGTATGGATTACAAAACAAATTAAGGAGACTTCCATGTGACAGCTTCTCAGAAAATGAAAGGCCACAGCCTTCAGCAAGAAATGTTGCTTTTTACTAGGCAAGTATGCTCCAGTGGCAGAATGGCCCCTATATACAAAACAAATTAGGTGTGTTCAAGGATGACTGACACCGAACCTTCAGAGCATTCATTATATGAGCCCAGATTATGAGTGTACTGGAAGTCTTTAAATAACCCCGGAGATCAACTCTAATGTGGTAGAAACTTTTATTGCTCTTTTAATATTAGTTGACAATTGATTTTGAAAGATTTATGGCAACATACATCAGTCAAGGATCATTTCTCAGAGCCCTTTCTCTAGCCTGAAATCAGACCATTCATCTTAAATTTTCTAGAACACTAATAATATAATTTTTAAAAGTGCATAGCACAATGGTAACAAACTTTACTACCACATATGGGAAAACCAGCTTTGAAATGTTATATTCCTTTGGATAATAACCCTCAAACCCCATTATGTGTATGTGAGATGCTGAGATACCATTTTGTTGATAAGAAATTCCAAGGCTGGTTTATTGCCAAAATGTGTTTAGTACTGGTCTACTGAGGCCACATGTGATTGTGTGAGGATATATTTACATATTTATTTAGAAACTTACTTTTTATCTCTTAAAATCATATTCTTCATGTTATTTAAAGGACTCTAACAGAAGGCATCCATTCTGCAAGTCCAGTATTAAGTATTAGTAACAGGTGCATCCACATTTGGTTAAAAACACAGTCCTGTCAGAGCAAGTGCCATCTAGGAAGTAGATAAAGGGGTTGGATACCTGCTTTAGCGGACAGAGGGAAATTCACACTGTTTTTGCACTCACCCTCAGTAAACTGCAAGGGATCAGAACAGATCTAGAGAATAAGGAGTCTATGCTTCTTTTAATGAAGAGGAACTCTCTTTTGGGGCAAGATAGACAGCTCTACAATCCTTGTGGAAGGAATTCACATGAAAGCTGAAAAAAAAATTTAGATTTATTAAAATATTCCATTTATATTAGTATTTGCCCCTCTTGTGCTTTTATTTTACATAGTTGCCTACAAATGCAGGGGCCTGAAGTTCACGATCCAGATTGTCCACTGCGTCTCTGTAAAATGATTTTTTCAGTGCCACATCGTAACTCCACCAGGCACTTAGAGAGAAGGGTAGTCCAGACAGCTATCGTTAGTGCAAATCCTTCTTAGTCACAGTCCATACCAGAAAGGTCAGACACCCAGTAAGAAAGCTCTGGGATCCCTGTACCCTACAAAGCAGGGTGCCGCCCAAAAGCCCACAGGCTGTGCTCTGCAGGCGCTGCTGAGGTCCAGGGTGGGTGCCGGCAGCGCCGCCAAGGTGAAGCCCCCAGGGGCAGCCCCTTGCCGGGGCAGAGGTGGTGGCCGGGCCACGTACGTGAGCGGCAGGGGCACAACGCCGCTCTGAGATCCGTAAGGGAGAGGGGGGCTGCAGAAAGACTCCGTCCTCAGCTCCTGCATCTGCCGCTTGAGCTTCATCCGGCGGTTCTGAAACCAGGTCTTGATCTAGGGGAAAGGAGAAGAGAAGAGATGAGGTCACATCGGCACCCAGCCCGTGCCGCGGCCCAGGCCCAAGCCGGTGTCCCTGCCACCCTCACCTGCACTTCGGAGAGCCGCATCCTGCCGGCCAGCTTCCGGCGCTCAGCGGCCCCCAGGTACTGCTGCCGCTGGAATGAGCTCTCCAGGGTGCTGAGCTGCTCGGCGCTGAATGCGGTGCGCAGCCTCCGCCCGCCCCTGCCGCCGGGCTCTTCGGGGCAGGAGCACTCGGGACCCCCCTCCGGCGGGGGTTGCCCCTCTCCCCGTGGCCGCCCGTCTGCTCCTGGGGACAGAGAAGAAGGAGAAAGGGGTCAGCCAGCCAGGCCCGGGAACCGCGGAGGTGCCCGGCCGCCTCCTTAGCCTTTGGCTTCTTAGCCCGGCCCTGGGAGCGGCACAGGGCAGGGCAGGGCCCGCCGGTCCTCCCTTCCCCTCCAAGCGCGGAAGCACCGGGATGCCCCGACGGCCGCGGAGATCGCTGTTACCTGCAGTGGGCGGTTCCGCCAAGCGTTCCCTGCTTCTGCCGCCCCTCCCGGCCACGGCGGACTGCTCCGTGCTCGGCTCGCTCCAGCCGGGTCTTGATCCGGAGCCTGTCCGGTGGCTCGCGGAGGATGGTCGGCGTGGGGACCCTTCGGTCGGGCTCTTGAGGGTCTGGCTGCTCTGGGACAGCCATTCCACTGAGAAAGGGGCCTTGGTCATCCTGCCTTGTTTCGGAGATGCCGGGAAGGTGTGTGTCGGGGAGCACGGCTCCTCCTTTATACCGCAAGTTCCAGAGGAAAACGTTGTTTGTGTAAATACACATCAAAGGGCCAGATAAGTATCATCTAATTGCCATCCGTCCTCCCCCCCCAACAAAAGATACCGTTCACACATTGCCACAGCTCTCGGAGGCTCGGCTCCGCCGTGTCTGCCCCTGGAGGAGGTCACTTCGCCGTCAGTGATTTACAGCTCTTGTTACATCCTATCCCGATGCAAATGGCATTTATAGAGCTGAGCGGCCTCAAAGGGCGCTGGGGAATGCACCCCGGGGGAGCGCATGGGGACCAGCACCCCCGGCCGCTGGCGTGAGAGGGGACGCTGCTGCTCCCGATGCCCCTTTCTCTAGAGCTGGCTTTTTCATTCCTTTTCAAGCAGAAGACCCACTATCTAAAGGGATCTTCCCAAACCTGCTCTTCTAGGAGCTGAGGCAAGCAAGTGGACACCAGCATGCTGCCGGCCAGCTTGCTCGTTGCATGCTCCTGGGATTGCAGCATCAGGTTATAAACATCGAGCACAGGGTTTGGAGAAGGCTGTCGAACAGAAAAAGGTAAACGTGGAGATTGTTCGCTTCTAACAATTGGTCAGCTCCCAGCTGCTCATAAAAAGTATGTCTTCTGGATTAAAGAATCAGAAAAAGACACTTGTTGCCTCAGAATTCATATTCTGCAGAGATTTGTGCTGAGGTTACAGAATTCATGTTGTATCTTCCCTCCCAGACCCCTTGCAGCTGTGCAAGTCACACAGGTTTCTCTCCTATCTTACTCTCCCTGTCTTTCCTCTTATTACCTTATGCATGTCTTTCAGAAGTGTTCCCATCAGTATTTCAGTTTTGTGTACACCAGGAGTACTTGACTACTGCAGTAATACCTCTGTAGTATTTTCACAAAAAGTTCCTGGTGCCTTATGGGCTGTTTTTCACTGCAGAGTAACCATGCATTCCCGCCCCATTCCACCTTCCCCTCTTGCGTAAGAACAGAGAGGGACTACTGCACCATTGATAACTCCTATCACACCCTTGCTTGGTATCAGTCTGCCTCCAGAAATCACAACTGCATGTCAGATTTGTCTACCCTTGTTCCTGCTTTCTGCTTCATACTCATTCTCTACCACCTGCATGCAAGCCCAGAGCTCTACTGTCCATTTACTCTGCAACACGTTCTGTTATTCTGCCATCCCTCCTCAATTTCTCAGTGTGTTGGGTTTGGCTGGGGTGGAGTTAATTTTCTTCACATTTTGGGTTTGTGCTGAAAGCAGTGTTGATAACACAGAGATGCTTTCATTCCTGCTGAGCAGTGCTTACACAGAGCCAGGACCTTTTCTGATGCTCACCTGACCCCACCAGTGAGTAGGCTGGGGGTGCACAAGGAGGTTTTGAGGGGGACACAGTCAGGACAGCTGATCCCAACTGACTAAAGGGACATTCTATACCACACAATGTCATGCTTGGCATATAAAGCTGGTGGAAGAAGAAGGAGGGGGGAGACATTTGGAGTGATGGCATTTGTCTTGCCAAGTAACTGTTAGGTTGTGACACAGCCCTGCTTTCCCAGAGATGGCTGAATACTTGCCTGCCGATGGGAAGTAGGGAACAAATTCCTTGCCTTGCTTTGGCTTTTGCTTTACCAGTTGACTGTCTGTCTCAACCCATGACTTTTTTAACTTTACTCTTCTGGTTCTCTCCCCCATCCTGCTGTGGTGGGAATAAGCAAGTGGCTGTGTGATGCTCAGTTGCTGGCTTGGGTTAAACCATGACACTCAGCATTCACTTTCACTGAGATAAGAATTAAAATAACCATGCCTGTATATTTCTTAGATTGTTGGTATGTTAAAGGCTTGAAGATTGAAATCCCTCCTACTCAGTTTACATAAAAACCTTTCAATTTATTCAATATCAATCTTATAAATATATACCTTTTTCTTTATATTAATCCAGTCAAAAGTTTTCCTCAAACCCTCTTCACCTATCTTTTCCCAAAACCAACATTTCAGCTTCCTGTGCGCTCAAAGTATGGTTGCTATATCCATCCATTCATCCATCCATCACTAAATCCTACCATTTTCTGCTTACTAGGAAACTGTTGTGTTGAATGATGTTCAAGTTTGACTTGTGAGCCCCTTCTAAACTGCTTCTCCTTGCTTGTTCATTCCTATGGCATAGACCGAGTCCTCCTCTGCTCTACAAGTTGTGCCACAGTTCAAGAGTTAATGGTTTCTGACCAACAAATATACAAATGTCATTGTGACCTTTATTTAAAGGTGACTAATTACCAATCTAGAACCTGTAGGTGCTACCACAACCAGGCATTACCTGGAGCCCTGCAGCAGGGGTTGACTGCAGCCTATGCTACAGCACTAGCCAGAGCTCCATAAACAAGCTTCCTGGAGGAAAGGGGAACAAGTGTAAAAATGTCTAAACTAAAGTTCAAGCATTAATGCCTCCTGTACAGTTATTCTATACCTAGAGAAGCCTAAAAACATTTCTAGCATGGACAATGCCCTGCAAGACATTATATTTGTGGGGGCTTTCTCTCTATATTAAAGTGTTTGATATCTAATTGTATAAAACTTCATCCATTTATCCTTCCCAAGCACTTTCTGATTAATAATTGAAAGCTTAGAAAGTTTACTTGACCAAGATGTACAAGACTAGCTTTAAATTTCCTGTTTTATAACCACCACCATCCCTGTCACATCCCCCACCTCCCCCCACCCCGCCTTGCTCCACCCTCAAGCTCCACCTCACCAAGCACAGGTTCTTAACTATTCTTTATTATTTTCACTGGGTAAATGTGAAGACTACACTCACCACAAACCTGAGGAGATATTTTGAAATGCCAGAGCTTCTGAGCATTAGCCAAATCCGTTGCCAAGTTTTGTAGAGCAGACAGACCAGACCGGAGATACAGGAATCTTCTCTGTTAACTGAGTCATTAACAGTCAAGTCCCCTGAGTATTTACCATGTGGATGCAGCTCCCCAGTTGAAACTGGGAATACTAGTGCCTTTGCCTGCCTGGAGAACCCTGCCAAGCTTTTTTTTGCAAAATTGCTTTCTCAAGGACAAAATTCTCACAAACATCAGGAAAAGTAAATGTAACTTTCCTGCAAGTTTCTTTCTCAATTTAAATCTCTCTCATTACTTTAACAGCATTCTGCATCACAGATGGAGCAAGATCCCATCCCAAGGAGAGAAATATGTCCCTTATGCCCAGATATATACTTATATATCTACATACAATTTTTTAAAAAAAGTATAAAACAGTCTATCTGTATGACTTTTTTTTCCAGCATTATTTTATGTCAATGAATAAAGGCAGTTGGCAAGCTGTTGGATAGGACAAAAAGAATACATGACATATGATAGTGTTCTGAAAAATAGAAAATCTTGGGCTTTAGCATCCACTGATACATCTGTCACATGGTTTCTTTACAGATTTTAAGATGTTTTCACCATCTGAGCTGCAAATTACATCTTTATACACTGCTGGTTTATTAATTGCCTTTTATTGAGGCAAATGTCACAGCCAAAATATGGTGTCAAATGTTGAGCTCAGAGAGACACAAATTGATCACGTCATGACAAGGTTAAACCAAATCTCATTTCCATTATACATAAAATGTATAATTGTCCTGGATAGATGGCAGATGCCTTCTGGATGTAATGACTACTACAACATTTAACAGCTGCTGGTTTCATTTTAGCTAATATTCTTAATCCGCTGTATTTCTGTTTTCATGTATTATTCATTAGGTGTTTGTTTGAAAACCTTCTGCTAAACTGTGAGTCAGAAATACCATGTTTAAAACCAAAGGATGTTGCCAATGGGATGAAAACCTGCTTATGCTAAAGTCCTCAGGAATTTGTCAGAGTGTGAAGCAGGAATAGATAGGATCTTTTACTCTGCTGCTGTAAGGAGGTTAAGACAAAGAGCTCAAATCCTCTGCCACTAGCAGAAGTCTTAAGATTCATTTGCTTAATATAATAACAGTACTTTATGTAGATGTTTGTACAATACATAGTTGCTCTCTTCTGGGAGCCAGCACCTTCCCCATGAAAACAAGGATCATCAGCTTCCTAAAGACCAAAGCAGAGTGAGGTTTACAATGCCATATGCCACCCCTAGCCAGGCCGTTCTGTGGGAGGAGATGTAAAGGGGAATGTTTTATCATCCAGGGGAATGAAAGTGAGTTGAGACTTGACACTGACCCCTATATTTCTTGTGACCAGCAGCTGCGTTCTCTACTTCAAAGAGGGCAAGAAGTAGATTTATAGGTGCCTGGCTGTGACAGGTGGATGGGATCAATATAATGGTACTTATATTCAAAGCAGCTCCACAGTAATGTATACACACAATACTGGTCTCAGTCTGAGGAGGTTCTGCAGAACTAGCTAATCCCACTTGGATGCCTACCAGGCAGTTGATAAGAGATTTATTTTGAGATCCTTTGGGAACTAATTGCTGCTCCATGTTTTCCAACCTGAAGATTAAACATGCCCTAGTCAGCCAGCTCAGAGGGGGCAGGACTACACTCTGAAACAGTCCCTTCCTGCCAAAGCTTTGAAGGAACTGAAGAGAGAACAACTAGGGGTTGCCAAGCAGTTTGGATTCCCCAAGGGTGCTGGAGAAAACTGCAATGACTTGACCTTTCTGCAATGTAGGGATACAAGACCAGAAGAGGGGACCCTCATTTTGAAACAGCAGGTGACCCTTTCTCACAACAGTGGAGGGTCCTGCGACACTAGAGTGGATTGAACCTGTGGTTCTTGAGAATAGTCAGATAGTGATGCAATTAAAAGAGTGAAAAAGGCAACTTAGGACACACAGGAGGACACGTGTTCATCTGTAGACACACAGATTTCCTAGGAAGCTCTGCCCAGTGAAGCAAGGGCTGCTGGCATCTGCTATACAGTTTATATGGTCTTTGCCTTGGCATATTTATCCAACTATTGTAATTTCTGAGAAATCACTCTTTAGGAATTAAAAGCATTACAAAAGGCCTCTAACAAATCTCTTTATTATCAATTATTATAATCTTTCCTGTTTGACAGAATAAGAGCTACTTTTCCATGAGGAATGAAAAGACCATATGTGCAGAAATACCAGGAGGGCTTGGAATAAACAGTGACAACGCATAGATGAAAATTAAATGTCTCATCATGCTTGGAATTGATCTAAATCAACACAACACTCAAAATGCCAAGAACTCCCATGGCTCCTTACCATAAGGCTGTTACCAGCAGCTAAGCAGAATCACTCAAATGTTTTAAAAAGATACATATTTTGCAGAGAGAGGCTATACATGTTAAGAAAGAAAACACGTGTTATGTTTTTAACAGTTCCCTGCCCAAATTTAAGCTAACTAAAAAGAAGTCAAAGTCAATATGTATCAGGACCACGTTTAAAACATGCACCATTGCTGTTACAGAAGCAAGGTTCACCAGCAATTTATTTTTTTTTAGTTTATATTTTTTATGCAACAAACCCAGCCCAGTTTCAGGCATATAAATCCTTCTTCAGCACTCATTGTTGTCTTACTGTGGCTGAGAGATCTCTATGGACACTGCTTAAAAGTCTGTATTTAGTTTAACTCTATCTAGACTAGTAATTAGGTTTTGAAGATTATCAGCTGAAATGAAGCAGGATGGAAAGGGGCTTTAGAAATGGTTTTATTTACCCAAGTAGATAGGGATTGTTAGGAGCATAAATATGCTTTAGGATCTGGGTTGTGCTAAAAATCTGAGTTGTCTAGTGGTATGACATGCACCTAGAGAGATTAATGTGCATATGCAAATTCGCATAAATCCCACTGGTTTCAGCAATTGTTCAGATCACTTGGACTAACTATCTGATCAACATCACAAAACGTCACACAAATGCCCTGAAATCTTTTCAAACCCCAGCAGAGAGGCATACCTTCATGGTTTAGATTAAGGCCTTTTTCCTTCTCAGTCTTTAAGGAAGGATAATTTTTCATAGCAATGATTTCTCCTAAAGTTATGTATAACAACCTATTACATATAAAACTAAGAATGTGTTAAATCAGAAATGCTCCATTCGTTTTGCTTTTTTGTTTCACACAAATACTTTCTAAAGAAATTTAGAAATACTTTTGACTAAAGCATTTACATTCCTGAAAGTAACTTTTTACTATCAGCTATTAAAGAATGATATTTTTACTTTTTTCCTTGAGAGAGCAGGAGAATGAGCTATCACAGCTGGCAGCACTGGGTCATCTGCAACCCTCCGTGCCCATCCTGGTGTATGCCATGTGATACTGCTTTGAAATGTGTTGGTCCCAGCAGTGAAAATATTCTATTGACTCTTCCTTCACTTAATTCACACCTAATACAAATCAGATCTCTGTACTAGTCCAAAACCAGTCTGTTAAAATCAAATGGAAATAATTTTTACCTTTTTTTTTCCTCCCTGACTTCGAGGTGGTTCTCCATTTCACGTTTCTAGTTATTTCTTCCCATCTTCTCTACTATTCACTACACATTGCTTCTTTCCATTTTCTTTCCTCCAGCCACTTCCATCAAGTACCCCGCACGTATTCCTGTTTGCTGAGGAAGAGAATAGATTTGGCAGGACACAGAACTGCGGTGGCAGAGCACAAAGGACTCTGTCCATCTACCCCAGCTGCACCCTGAAACAGGGAGCACAGACATATCCTGCCCTCCCGCCTCATCTTACCCATGAGGGGAAAAGCTGGGCTGTAAGGGGTGGCCACAGGAATGCGGTTAGGTAAGATGCTTAACACCGCATCTGTAATGTGTAAGGCACCGTCTGTGTTTCCTCCAGCCTGCTTCCTCGGGCAGGTGTTTCGCCACCGAGTGCGTTCCGCATCGGGAGAAGGTAACGGTGACTGGGACGCTGCGTGTGCCCGCACCGCTCCCGAAGACGAAAGGCTGAGTGTGAGCACACGCTCGTTTGAAAAATGGAATGCAAAGAATCTCTGCCAGTGCGTGTTTGCCTGTTATACCGGCAGATGTTGAGGCGAACATCTGGAAGGCCGGTCGTGCCCCACGATCTCCTCCCCCCCGGTACCTTCATGCGACGCGTGCCTCTGTCTGAAAGGGGCTCTTGTGCCATCTCCTGGTTACAATGGGACTTCACATCCAGGAGATTGCTTCCTTGCTACACAAGGAAGGGAAAAACTTGGGAGCTTCAGCTGAGGTACTGATAGCACCATTTACTTTGGAAAAGACCGGAATACAATGTGATTAATAACGAAATTAATGGCATTCCCTGATTGCAGGTATTTGAATTTATGTACTTTATGGAGAACACAGGGGAATAAGGATCAGTGCTGAGCCGTCCCCCCCTCCCTTCCTAGGGACAGAGCAAAGTGGGGCTGGCACTTACTATGGTTTTATCTGATCTCTTAGAAATTTACAGAAAAGGGGATCCCAAAGGTGTGTTACAGGTGGGTAACCTATCCCAGTGTTCCACATGAAGCTTTCCAGTGTAAAAAGAGAAACAGAATCACCCTTGTTTCAAAACGAATACTTAAACTCCACAGAGCATGGAGATAGCTCACTCTATAGCTCCTTACAACGTTCTACAGCAACATTTCAAACACACACTCCTGCTCAAACTAATCACATTTACACAAGCCCAATCTTCCAGTCTTTCTCTGTTAATATTTTCTAAACATATTTTTTACTATGGGCCTCTGTTCTCTTTAATTTTGCTTGTACACATCTTAAATGCAGTGCCCAAATAGTAAAGTATCCTGCTGATGCTTCACTAGTACCAAACAGAGCAAAATAATTACCTTCTGTCATATATGTCTCTCAGAGTATACTTCAGGTCTTCCCCTCCTCCCCTTTGTTCTTTTTCTTTCTTTTTGAAAACTGTACACATGGATTCATGCCTGGTTTGTGATCCATTATGGTCCCCAGGGATTTTCTTTTGCATTTATTTAGTTCTGCATTTATTTTTAATTCTGTGTTTGTCCTTCAGAAATGGAAGACTTAGAGCTTAAACCATTATCATGATTACTGTGAGTTCTAATCTTGTGTGTGCTTTCCATCCCACCTTGTATTTCATTAGCAAAATTCCCAGGCATAATTGGATTGAGGCCCTGCCCATGATAATACAGTGTGGGGTGGGAGAAGACTTTCTTTATGGTAACCTGGGATAGTTTGCCTCCCCCATGAGTAGGTAGAGTTCCAAGTCTTGTTCTGGTAACCTGGGATAGTTTGCTGCTTCCCATCCAAGTACGTACAGTCCCAAGCACATTTTATCTCATTGTTAGTCAGCCAGGACAGTTTGCACTCTCCCCCAACCCCCCATCTGCACATATCTCTGCACAGGCACCAAAGGGAAGGGCCAGCTGTGGATCTCAGAACCTGGACAACAGCACCTGCGTTACATCAGTTCACTAATGAGCAAAACAGGACATTGTATATGTATGACATTAATCAGCAGAGGTTTTATTTCTCACCCCTGCAGTGATTTCCCTTGAGCTTCATGCCTGAGCAGAGTTCCACTGCATCTGGTCCACATCTGATTAATTTTGGTGCCCCAGGATTCCCAGCACAGCGATGCTATGCTTTTGATGAAGCCAGCACTTTCACTTACTGAACGTTGAGCCTTGTGCTTGAGGAACCTGCACCTGCTTTTTGCTCCTAACTTAGGGGTAGTCCTACCCCTACTACATCCCACTCAATTTACCTTCACAATTTAACAAACACTGGCAATTGCCCTTTGAAACGGTGTATTAATGAGTTGTGTATCCACTGTACAGTACCATCATCTGGATTGTAGCTACCTACCATATAATCAGGTCAGGTGGATTGGTTGTCAAGGTGTTTACTGACTTTAACATACCACTTTGTTTTGTTTTTATCTATTGGGACAGTTACCCTGACAAAGGAAACCATTTTAAAATTACTTTATGGACAAATGCACATCAGCCTTTTAAACTAGTCTCTATGCTTGCAGATTTTGAGACCTTTTTCAGTAACTCCTCTGGCATCAAGGTTTGTCTGGCTGATCCCCAAGTCATACTCTCACCTTGCCTTTCAACTCATGGCTGTGGTCTTGCCTGCTTTTAATAAGTAATGTTATTTTCTGCTGCTCATTCTTCCTCAATCAATTCTTTTTTGTTTCCTGGTTAACTCTGATCACACATTGTTTAGGGCGTAGGGAGTGAAATAGCAAGCAAGAGGCTTCTGCACCCTCTGATATTTATTCAGCTCTCCTGGTAAGCTGAGAACTGTTACTATATAATAGAAAATTATTAAGAATCCATTTTTATTGTTTTGCTTTTCCCTTGCTGGCAATTACGTTTTGTCTGTCCAGTTTTGTCCCCAACCTGCTGTGCTGTTCTGTTTGTCCCTGGCAATGCAGCTTTCTCATTCCCACTTTTTTCAGTATTCTTTTCTGACTTTTTTCAGGTCATTGATGAGCCCTTAACACAGCCATGGTGTTTTATCAGTTTTCTTTCCTTTGTGTGAGGACAGACTGTTGTTACACTTAAAATATGTCCTGTTTTAGAAGCCTCTTTTTAGAAACTCTCAGCTCTAGTAAACTTTTATTTGCCTTAGAAGTTCTTCCCCAGGACCTCATGTACCAATTCACTGAGTTTGTTAAAATCTGCTGTTTTGAAGCCATTGCTGCTGTTTCGCTTCTTTCATCTCTTTCTTTCCTTTGAATCATGAACTCTGCTGTCTCATGGTAACTTCCAGCTTGATTGCTTTCCACCTTCGGATTTTCAACTAGTTTATCCCTATTAGTTACAGTAAAATCTCAAATAGTTGCAGGTTTGTACAAAACAAGTCTCTACACTCTCTGGCTGATGATCACAGACCACACACTGTGGCACCCAACCCTTTTAATTAAACACAGAAAAAAATATGTAAGGCCTGTCTTTAGATTCTAGAACAACTATATATACTTTTGACACATTTTAGTATTCTTTCCCCTTTCCTCTCTTCCACATGCTTGCTTCCCTCCAATATTTTGCAACAACATTACAGGTCTAGCTTTTCCTTGTTGTTCCCTATGCTTCCAGCACTAGCTTGGACACCCAAAGTTACATCTAAGCTGTCCCCATAGCAGGTTCAGACCAAAGCACAGCCTGGCTTTCATCAGAGGGATGAGCAGGTGGTGTGAGCACCTTGTCCTGCAATACGTCCCTTGATCTGGCCAAACAAATTGAGAGACTATTTGTGACACTTCAAAATACATTGTCCTTGCAATTTTAGATGAAGCCTAAGATATTAACATAATTTTCAACTATCACACCTTAGGTGTTTGGTTACCTATTGCAGTTCCCACACCTTTCTCTAGGTTTCAAGTCTTTTTGTCAATTATCTTTTGTTTAAATAAGCTAATTTGAGGCATTTTGTATTCCTAGCAATGGTCTTTAACACTTACCTGATTGTTGTCCTGTAAGTTTACCTGCATGGAGAAAAATTACTTTGCTAATATATGTGGATCTATGTACCCATTTCAGGGGCCATCTGTTCTTTTTTGGCCTTTTGTCTTCAAGCTTTTTGCTCTTCTACTTCCTTGCACGAAGCAACAGAGAATTAGGAGATACCTTGAGGGGATATCAAGACACTGCTTCCCCAGCATAAGTGACTTTATTCTTTATCCTCCCTTTTCCACAAAAACCCAGTAATACCAGTCTATGTTTGTACAACTAATTACCCTGGAACTTCAAATACCTTATTTTATTTATTGTGTGTCACTTTTCCAAGTTTTCAAGATAGTTTAAAATTTTAATCACCACCCTCAGCATGCCTGTGGAGCCCCACGCAAACCAGAGCATTTTAATGAAGGCATGAAGTAATATCAAATGCAGGAAGACTTCTTCAGAGCCTTACTGGATGCAAGTCTACATTTTTATAACAAGCCACTCTGTGGTTACCCAAACAACAGTGAATCTCTGATTTAGCAGGTTTATTTTCTTTTCTAGACCTGTTCCACAAGCTTGTTTGCAAAAGAAGTATCGAGTATTTATTACTTAAGGGAGTAATTTACTACTGTTACTGTTTATAAACTCCAAGATATGATCACAGATAAGCATCTATTTGCAGAGATATTAATTCTGAGTCGGATGCTGAGTGTCACCCATGCCCAGTCAAGCCTTCCAAATTCTGTGTCTCTGATAACACCAACTCAAATTGTCTGGTACTCTGAGCTCTTAATTTCATTATGACAATTGGGTTCTACCAGTTTAAAACACAGTATCTGTTTTAGTGCCTAAATCCAGTATGAATCTCCCTAATGACAACATCAGAAGGAGCTCAACCTTAGCATTAGAATGAAGAATTAAATGAAATAATCTTACAGCTAAGACAGACTTACAAGATGGTAATTAAAGTCCTGTCTTTTAGGTAAGTTACAAGAGCATCATTTACACTAGACCAAAAATTAATAAACAGAACAATGCAAAGACCAGATCCTAGACTAGATTACAATAATGGCCTGATGTAATAGGGCAACTGACAATTCCACTTGAGCGACACTGCAGTATCACTGAAGAGGAAGCACTCTAGAACAATGCTGGGCTGAAGCCGTCCTGGCATACTTTCAGGTCTTTCACAAAGAACCTTCACACAAGAGCTAAAAGACTTCTTCAAACACTGCAACAGAAGAAACTAAAGAGCTTCTCTCTGCAAAGGGAGAGAAGAAGATCTGCAAATCAAAGTTTCGAGTCTGCGGGGGTTGTTGCCACTCATTAATATATTAAAAACATCCACATAAAAAGGTCCTTCAAACATTTTGCTGCAGGAGTTTTTCAGTAAAGACTGGAAAGGTAGAGTTGTTCATTCTCATGTGTATTTTTGAGAGTTATAAAAGTACAAAATCACATAAAAACCCCAATGGAATCTTCCACCATAAATCAGTAATTTATTGGTACTTAAAATAATTACAAGATCTCCTGGGAAAAACTTGCATAATGCAAATTGTAGTGGGGGCAGTGAAAATGACTATTGGAAATTCTCTTACATTTATAACATTAACATTTTTAATAACTAAATGAAGACAAAAATATTTATAGGTGGAGAATATCTGTTAGTAAGGCAAATTCCAAAGATGACCACTTAATTAAGCTTGATCTGTGGGGTTTGAGTTTTCAAATACCATTCAAACCTGTATTTTCAATGCCTTGAGACTCCTCCTGAAGTTCAACATGTATTTGAAATTAAATATTTACAGAGATATTTTGAGAAGGAAGATTTTCAGGGGGGGCAAAGGAAGGAGGAAAAACTCTAAACAGAACACAACATGTAAGTAAGTACGAGGGAGGGAAATAATTTATCTGCATTTTTCCCTCATTGTAATATCAAGGATTGAAACAATCAGCCATATATTTAACATTGAAAAATTGTTAGCTTCCCTCCTTTCCAACTGCAGTTTATTAATTTTCTTAGAAACAGATTTCCTAAAATTTTAATCTTTGCAAATCGCACACAGTACTCAGAGAAGTTAGGAGTCTCAGCAATGTTTATGAAACCAATCCAAAACATAAAGGAAGAACATAGAAAACCATAAAAGCACAGTTTAGCAGTGGTTGAAAAATTTCCAAGGAAAGAAATCTGTCGGAATCATGAATCAGTATTGAGTTTTTAGCTTCTTAGTTTGGGCTTCTATGGCATGTTTCATAAGATCTAACTAAGTTCAACCCATCTCCTGGGGCAGGCTTCTGGAGGTGTTTGAGCTGTGGAAACCTGCTTTCAAATGCAGGTAATGTAACTAGGACACAGTTCTCAGCTCTCTAACAGGAGGCCTGAAAACTCCAGGGATCCTGGTGACAAACACCAGCAAAGGGACACACCACCACTAATGCACAGAGCGATGGGAAATGCTCCCAAGGAGCAGACTTAATTTCAGAAACTCTGTGGGCCACTGTTTGAAAAATAAACATGAGGAAGGTGTGGAAAAAATTAAGAACTAGGACAGCTGGTAGCAATTCTGGCTTAAATAGCAAATACAATTTTTTTGCAAACACTCTAATTTGGCACTGGAATGCAAACATGGAGCCAGACTGCATAGTCCCTCATTTATGCAATTCAATTACTGATGCCAGTAATTTTTTGCCAACTAGATACAACTGAATGTGCTTCTTTGACACACTTTGTCCTATGTTTTCTTTTAAAAGGACATTCCCCACAAAGATAGAAAACTTTAGCTCAACCCTTCCTGCTTGTTACAGTCATTAATAGGCAGTACAGTTATATGCTAGACATAACTTTATTCTGAAATTTGTCTCACAAACATCAGTGTTCTTGGACAAAAGCAAAATATTTTCCTTGTAAAAGAGTAGTTTTTGGGTTGGGTTTTTTTTTGAGTAGCTATTTATTTTTTTGTTGTGGGGTTGTGTCCAAATACAAAATCCTAGATATCTGATTGATGAAAACATCCCAAAGTAGTACCAGAACTCAGTACTGTGCATTTATAGCAAATATAAGGTCTGATACACTGTAGCATTTTACAGAAGACAAGATTTAAAAATTCTTATATAGCACCAGTTACTGCCATAGACTAAACATAGTATTTTCCAGATATAGTATCTGCTTTAAATCCTGATAAAAACTGTAAGAAATATATGAACTAATTATCGTGAGTGCAAAATATAAATGCTAAGTAAATCCACAAAAGCAATTTCAATGGTGCGACTGGCAGCTATATAAAATGCATTTATTAAGATCCTGTGATTAGCAAGTTTTATGGAGTTCTTTACAGGAGAAAAGCTTATGCTACTTTAAATTTTAACATCTTTCAAAGGCAAGGTGTGGCTTTAAGTGAATGGTAATTTTTAATTGAGAAAAAAACCCAAATAACTACTAAATTCCCCAATTCTTTAAAATAAATGTATATAGATCAAATATGCGAAATGTATGTCAGAATACAAGGCTATCATTAACATTCTTAAATCATATTATAGAAAAGACAGGAGGTAAAGATTAAATGTTTCCATCATATTTGGCAATTAGAGAAATAGCAACACATTTTACTTCCTTAAGGGTAAGTCAGAATACTACAATTAATGACATGCTAAACGTACATATGGTAAATAAGAAAATATTGTAAAAGTAGAACAAATGCAAGAAAACCCTGTGGAGGACTAAGTTCTCCAGTCTTTAAACCAATAACAGCACAAAAGTTAGTCTGGTATAAATATATTAATATGAAAAAGGAACTGAGGTATTTAATGGAAAGTATGGACATTCCTTGTGTTTGACAGAGAGATGAGAACAGATTGCCTGCGATGCATATATTGCCATTATTGACAAGAGAAAAGGAGAAGCTTTTCTCTTAAACATTGAAAAAGCTACAATTCAACATGTGCACGTGCAGATCTGCCAAATACAATAGTACAACTTGCAAAATACTAGTGACGTGCACTCATTATCCTTTTCCACTACTAAAACATGCCAAGGCAGCTCAGATCTGCTCTCCACATCTCTCAAAACATTTTTTAAAAAACACAGTTCTAGCAAATCACTTTCAGGACAGAGCTCATTTTAGCTGTTCCTTGCCCTCCTCCCTTCTCTTCCTGTATTAGCCTTGCTCCCTCTAGTAGAAATACTTGTAACTAATTTCTAGCTTTAACATTTTTGCCCTTGCATAAACCTGGGTAGCTTAAACTTCCTAGCAACAGCATCACATTTCATTGCTATTTAGAAGGTTTTTGTACGTATAAGATCTATAAATAGGTTAGCGCCGAAGTTTTACAAGATAAAGTTCCAAATTTCATACAGTTATCTTCAATTTTATGCTGCTGGAGCACTGCAATCTACAAAAGCAACCTCAGGAGCAAAAGCCATAATCAACTGTGCACACATACATACGCACACAAATTGGCAAAGTGGTTCTTGTGCCAAATACAGAAAAAGAAAAAGCAATTTCACATTTACTGTTTTCACAAGGCCATGAGGGCAGAAGCAGAGCAACAAAGTGGTAATACTTAGATTCAGATCTTACTTTCATTTGGAAACATGTTAGTTCAATGAAATTAGTTCAATGAAATTAAAACCAAGCCAAAAAAACAGTTGCAGCATGGCATTCCTCTTCTTCCTTAGTATGCTTGAAGAAAAAGTTGGCCAATGATTTTAGTCAATTATAGTTTTCATAATACATAACATAAAAGCAAGACACACCAACAGCCAGAGGATAGCAGAGGATCTGTGTCCCTGAATTATATGCACACCGTGACAGGATACAAGTGCATTACGTTTATATAAAAATATATTCAATGTTTAATGAACTCTCCCAGGCCAACTTTGCAATAGAAGCTTTAATTTTAACTTATGTGCACAGTAATTTTTAGATATTTCTTTGTGGGCTAATTATTTTAATGCTAAATAACAGTGACAAAATTAATCATTCTTTTCATCTATACTCTCTCTTTGCTTTTATCTTTATTTGTATTCTTTTGATCTGTCATCCAGTTGCCAGGGAATCAAATCTCATTAATCAGCGTTTTATAATTCCATGTTAAGAAATATAACAATTTCAACTTGAGATAACGTTTTAAGTCACTTCACTAAAGTATTTGCTTGGGAATTGGTCCAGGAGGTGAAGTCAACTTAATCCAGCTTCACAACCTACACTTGGAATAGAACAGATGAAATGTAACTAATTACTGAAACGTTGCCTTCATTCTGCGCAGGGTGTCCTGAATTTTTCGAGAATGTTTTTCTGCTGGTATCTGATGGAAGTTGGCAGAGTTGTCAGCTGCCAAGGAAGAAATGTCTGCATCTTTAAAACAAGTTATTCTTTGTCTGAGGTAAGATTGCAGCTTGAAGTCTGGTGTATATGTATAAGGATTCTCCTGAAATGCATGAACTTGGCTCACAACTTTTGCAATATTTCTTGAAAGACAATATGGTAAAAAAAGAAATATTAGTTTTTCTGATGATAAAAACCCCCAACTAAAAACAACCCCCAAACCCAAACTTCAAAGGAAATTCAAAGGCATTGAACATTCTCTTCTATGGTATAAGTCCTTTTATTTAGATGCCTAAATGACTGAAACTAAACTAACTGAAATGTTGCATTAGCTCTCATTAACACATTAAACAATATTCTATTTCAAACATTTAGGTGACACATATATATAATTAAAATATTACCTAAGTTTAGTCCATTTGTGAGCTCCATTTGTCATTGTGAAGCCTCCAGTTTCAAGTTGTTGGACATGCATAGCCAAAACATGGGCTGATGGAATTGTTGGAAGAGTTTTGAATCTTTCTCCTTCCATCAAGCACAAGCTGTCACTTTTTAAAAACACCTAGTTTTAAAAAAGTACACAGCTAAATCTCACATTAAGTATCTGGGCAAGTTTATCAAGAAGTTCTCCATTTCATGCAGGTAACGCTATGTATTTAGTTGTCATAAATTTTATCTTTCAACTTCAGTTGCAGACAAAACTATGAATTAATCTGGTGACAAACATTTTAAAGTACACAAAGTAACTTTAATCAAAAGATACTTCATACATAATTTCAATTGTTCTAAATCACAGTCAAACTTACATTTTAGAACTTCACTCTACAATTCAAAATTAGATCAGTAAGAGGATGCCTGTGATAAAAGAAGCATTTAAGATTTTTCACAAACAGCTTACAGCCACAAAGCTCCTGCAGAAATCATCAGAAAAAGTGTTATCTAATGTCCTGGCTTGCTTTGACATGTCTTTCTTGATTTTTAGTCACACAGGATATATCTTTGAGAAAAGCTGAGATGAAAATCAACGTAAATTGTTAGATTAAGAGTAAAAAGCCTTAAATTGAATTAAAATCTCCTTCGTAATATAACTTTAAAATTATGGCTTTGATTCTGCAGAGTCACTCATTTAAGCAAATCTTACATCTTCTCCAACCCAAAAGTAGTATTTTTAGATTAAAGATGTTATACTATACCTCAACAGCTTTGAGTTCCTCCATTATTTCAGCTACTTTTGCAGGTAAAATTTTCCAGGCCTTACAATAAAACAAAATAATTTTTTGTTTTTCACATTAATGTCCACAGTGGAAAAAGTGTTAAGCAAAACAGTTACTGAACAGGGTCCCAAACTTACTGGTAACTGTCGTACAATAAGATTTTCCAAGCCTGCTAGGATTTGCATCGCAGTAGCAAAATTTCTTTGTTCATAGCAGCATTTTGCTATAAGAAGAAATTTTGATAACAAGCTCACCTGCAGCTGAAGAAAAAATAATTAAGATATCACATGTATTAAAACACCCACTAAATATAGTAAATCTACATAAATCTATATAATAAAGTTAAATTAAAAGGAAGAAGAGATGCATTTTCTTTTTGAATTTATCAACATTTTTGACTGTAGTAACATTTCCCTCCAACCAGTGTTTTCTATCACCAAGTTGTCTGTGTTAAACTCTGACATTCATTTTCCTCAGGCAACTCATTTATTACATTCTATTAGGTTTTGACACCTGCTACTACAAAGCATCCAAGACATCCAAGACCATCCTTGTGAGAACAAACCACATTGTTAACTGCCCACTCATAGGTGTATTTCAGAATATTTAGTGCAGCTTTGCTACATAGCAACTCATATACAATAATAAATAAATGTTTCACAATTACAAAATCATACAACAACGACAAACCTTAGACGTGTGACATGTTACAACTTCAGCAGCAATCCAGGTGCTGATACTGTCTGCATTTCCTAATAACTGTAGAAGGTATTGGTCTTGTACACACTTGGACAGGAACAGATTACAGACCTTGAGTGGAACTGTCTCAGTGGAAACAGCTCTATGGAGAAAACGGGGGAAAAAAGCAAAAATATTTTCAAAGAAAATCTTGTTTGTGAAGATGCCAGCCTTAACTATTTAAAATAATTTTGCAGTGCTTGCAGTCTTGATTTTGTAATCTTTTCCAGAGTACACTGTGAGCTATGTAACCTTTTCTTCCTTATAATTACAAGATAATTATATGTGATTACAAGATAAGTACACTGCAGTATACATTTCTGCACATAAAGACACCTTCACCACTTGTTAGTGAATACAACAAACCATCCAGTCTGACACAAAGTAATAGGCAGAAATCCAAGCTCATTAAAAACTGACAGGACATCAGAAATCGAGCCTGATACCTCCTGGCAGCACCCAGTTTCCAATCCTGAACCCCAAATGAGGAAAACCCAGCTGATTTAGCCTCTGCCATTTAACAATCTGTAAAAGATGAGCTGCTTTAGATGTTAATTCCCTATCCTTAGGCAGAAAAGTCTACTACAGGTAGTGCAATTAACAAGTACTAAGAAGCTTGCTGAATCCACTGAGTATGTAGGAGCTAGACTATAATCAACTAAAATTAGGTCCATGCTGCTGGATGAAAACATTAATTACCACTGAGTATTGAAATATATATACATCCACATAGGCATTATCAAGTAACCTGTTTCAGAAACCATTTTTTTTCTGACAAAAATAAAACCTTTGAAGCAGAATTCCTTATATAAGTCTTCAGAAATATTTTGACCTGACCTTCTTTGGATTTCAAAGAAATCACCTTGCAAATGTGACCTACCACATGCATATACATGCATAGGTAGATATAATTAAAAAAAAAAGTAAGCAGACTATCTAGTCTGTCAAAAAGATATTAAGTATTTTAAATATTTCTGCCTTTCTGGATGTATTAGAGGTATAACACAGTAAGTCATTGTGCATCAAGAGAACAGAAGGGCAGTTAAAATAATCAACTTACTTTTGGACAGCAACACATTTGTCTTTAACACCAAGCGCTCTTGAATTTAGGAAGTGTACTGGATGACATTTATGAAATACTTCCTAAAAAAAAACCCAAACAAGATATATGTGTTGTTAGATCTAGCAGTTCTTCTGAAATGTGCAGAAGGACATTTCAGAAGACAGGAAAATTGACAGAGGTTCCCCTTCCCCATCTCGCTTTCAGCAAACTTACTAGAGGCATCCTAGCCTAAAACCAGAATTAATCATTCTAATTTCACTAAGAGAAAACTTGATTATTTTAATTCAAAGTCTTATGAAATACTATGAAACAAGCTTGAAACAGGGTTAGAAAATAGTAGAGAAAGCAGGCTGGGTATAAAGTAAGAAGATATTTGTACTTCAAAGTAAACCTGCTCCTTTGTACCTGTTGCAGTAATGTCAGCTGACAACAAAGTTGTTGCACGCTATATTCTATCAAGAGGTACGGTCCCACTTCATCTGCCTTAGCAAAGGAGTCTGGGAATTCTGTAAAATTGTTAGAGCATGGCTTCGGTAAAACTGATGAAATAGTGCAGAGTCGTTCTCTCTGATATTGTGCAATTGGTCCCATCCCTTTGGAAAGTTTCCAGTTAAAGTTCTGTAGGAAAAAAAAGAAAAAAAAATCAACCAAAAACCAGGCAAAGTTACAACTTCTCCAAAACACTGTCTCCCCTTGAATTAACTTTCTGGAATGTTTTGTTAGAGAAACACCTCTGTGGATGCAAACTCTTCAGCTAAACTTCAAGGGTAGTCCAGACACTAACTGGTTTATTCAACATTGCTATTTTAAATTAATATAATATGCACACTTGATAAGTCTGATCAAGATTGTTCAATCAACAATCAAAACTTCTATGCATTCAAGCTTGCTGCCATAAAATAGTTTATGTTCTCAAGTTCTATATTTTACATTTTACTTCTTACTATTTCTTGTACTCTTTTTGTTTAAAATCAAACATACCTTTAACAAAAATTCCACTTTTTTCCCTTTGTCCACCCTCCAGTATTATCATGATGCAGCGACAATGAAAGAAGTCTATGTTTTCTCTATTCTGCTTGCCCATTATTGGTTGAAGCCCCATTATACCCCATGGAATTCTGCACCTCTCTCAAGAGGCTGATTCTGAAATCAACTTGCATATTATTGATACATTTTAACTTCCATGTGTAATTTTGGTGAGTTTTGGTTTTTTTTTTTTCAGGAAAACCTACAGTATGCTCCAGCTGCTGGGGTTACTTTTCACTAGCACACTACATGAGCCAGTAAATACAGACAAAAGTTCAGATAAGTTTTACTACAGGCTTTGAATTTCTAGCAGGAAACCCTTCACCCCTCAGTGTTTTCATAAATTTGTAGACTTACAAAGATATATCCCTAATATAGTAATTCTTGTAGCAGTAATGTTTGACAAGAGGGAAAATGTTCCCTAGTAACTAAAAGTCATGTGCTAGTATCAAGGATGGAGTGTTCAACTTCCAGTTACAGAACTGTTTAGGCCATAGATACTTTCAAAAGAAAATTTAAATGTCGGTACATAAATTTTACTAGAGAGTGTAGACCCTAAGTTGGATAGTCTATTTTTTTTTTCCTCAGAAAATAATATATGGAAATGTGTTCCACATACTGCAGCCTAAAGAAAAGACCTGCCTTTCTGGATACATCTTCTGAGAGCTTTTTACATAGAGAATGTAATGTTTTCCTTTCCTCCTCGCCCTCCTCTTCACATTTGTCCACACTGGAGCCTTGAAGAGCACTGCCACTTTTCCTGGCAGAAGCATCCTCAAGCAACGACAACAAGCGCTCACCATAGCCATTTAATGAAGCAACCTGTAAGGGCAAAACAGGTTAACAGAATATTGAACTAAATTTCCCATAAATTAGAAGCAAGACACAATATAGTTACAAGATGCATGTTTGTCCAAAACCAGACCTATTGAACATAGTTGTTAAAGATAACATTATTTTTATTTTACTTCAATTGTAATTAGGTTTCTGTAACAACAATCTTATATATAATGTAACTGACTTAGATTGATTTTTTTTTTTCCTTAAAGCTTCTACTAAACTTCTGACTTACCTTGGAAGAAATAAATTCTTTTAGGGTACACAAAAGGTCAGCATTTGTTGCAAAGTCGACACTGTAGCAGTCTTCAATCCAAGCCTGCAGGATGTAGAAACTGCGGTTACATATTTTGCTAAGTGATGTGGAAGGATCCAGGCTTGCACTGTTGAGAAGAAAAAGGCACTTACTTCACCAACATTGATATCCACAAGTATTATTTGGTATTGACTGTTCTATCTTAAATTCTTACATTTCATGTCCCTATAAAGCCTGGCTCTATGGAAACAAAGCTGTGGTGGCACTCAGAATCCATCACTGAACAATTGGCCAAAGTAAGACTTTGAATTCAGAAGAAAAAGGAAGCAAGCACATTGTCAAATACAGCACTTGCTCTAGTTTCACTCTCACCTGTCAAGAGAACCTAACAAAAACAAACATCAAAATTCAATTTAATTAAGTAGTTCTTTTCAGAAACAGCTATTTGCCATTGGGGAAAAAAGTCAATTGTGCTTTGACAGTACTTTTGCAGGAAATTATTGTACCTGGATAAAGTGCTGCTGATTCTATCAAGAAGAAACTGCAAAAATTCTTCTTGTGTGCAGAAATAGCGAAATGTGTAGAGAAACTGCTGTACATAACCTTCCAAAAATGCATTTCTGTGAAGCACAAGAAAAACTTCAGACAAACAAGAACACAATTTATTCTTGTATTAGAGTACAGCAACAAGAAAAACCCTCAAAATATGAAGAGCAGTAGGGATTTCAAATTCTCAAGCTCTACAGAAAGCTGTGATTCCTCTTATTTTTATTTTACCACAACAAACATTGTGATTACAAACAATGAAAGAATACTTAATTTTAAAAAAAGTTTCTCTAGTTGGAATTCTGTGAAGAACCATTAACATTTCTAATATTATCAAATGTTACATTTGAAATAGTATGGAAGAACATGTCTAATTTTCATTTTTTCTAGAAGAATCTCACTTGTTTTAAAAGATTTTTAAAAAAACTGTAACAGCATAAAAAAAAAATATGCTGTAGCTCTAAATGGAGCAGCAGATGCTTTAACAACCAGATATATTTAATGTGTTTTATTTTTACATATATACACACACACACAAGATTTTAACATAGGAATTATCTCGTGTCCCTGACGGCTTACGGCTATCCCTGACAGGTTGGGTTTGATCAATGTGGAAGCTCTGATTCCTAACCAATTTGTTTACTTTGTGCAAAACACTAAGTAGAAGGAAAAGCAGCACTTGTAAGGGTAAGTAGGACAAGACCAGGATAAGTAACTGGGTCTAAAGTGTCAGGATGAGCCAGGGGATGTAGTTGGGAGGAAGTTGCTCTCTCCTACCTTCCTTTTGAGCTTAAAATGCTCTATTTCATTTTTAGCTTTCAGAAATACAGTATTCAAATCCTTGCATCTTTCTGACTCTACAAACCAGACAAAAGTACAAATTAGAAATCACCTGGAACGACCTGCATTTAGAATCCTACAGTGGCAGAGTCTGATGGAGTCTCTCAGGTGGTTCCCATACTTCCTACCATTATTGCTTACAATAACACTGCCCTTACACTAGTTGAGGGTTAAAGGACATTTAAGACCCAAGACAAACCTACATCTTGATCATTGCCAAGGACTGGGCTGATAGTTTTTAAAAAAGAGCCTATACTTTTCTACATCCAGACCCTATTAATAAAAAATATCAAATGATATATTCTGAAGAATTGTTATACTGCTGGCAGGAACATAAAACCTTGGTTCCATGGCAACTATCAGAGCTAAGCCTCAAAAAAGTAAAGGATAAAAAAAGTTTAAAGCTATTAGGTTTTGATTTATTATCAAATGCTTTGAGTTTTAATCAAATCCAAATTTAGCAGGTTGGCTATTTCTTATCAGGCTCTCTTTTGCCATTTCCATGCCCTTTTCTGCAAAAACGTGTGCATAGAAACAATTAACTCGGTTCAAGAAAGGAAAATTTATGCAATGTTGAGTAACTTAGATTTATCACAGAGACTATTTTCTTCTTAATTAGCAACTATGCCCCAACCCACTCCCAATTAAGGATGTGCAAAATATACTATACCTAGTATATAAATAAGCCATTAAACCAAGTGGCGTCCCAGCCTGCAGAACTCTTGCTCCGTTTTGATTATTGCACTGGTGTTTCTCTGTGTTATAGTAAAGCAGCAGTGACGACTCATCTGTAGGTGCCACATCCATAGTGTCGGTTCTCCCATTGTGAATGACTGTAAGAAGCACACGGGATTCCACACCCCACTGCTCTGCATACATGATCTGCTCACAGATACAAAGCCATGTGAAAATAAAACATAGGAAAATAAAGAGAAAAATCCACAGAAAATGCAGTCAACTCAACTTAAAGTCAAATCACATTTCATGCAAATGCTGCCTTTTTTCCTTTGCAAACAAAACTAGGGGTGATTACATTTTAATAATTCTTTTAGGTTGTACTTAATTTGGCACTTTGACACAAAACATTTCACATTTCATATACTGACTTAAGCTGCCAACTACACTAATGCAGTAATTAAATGACAAAACCAGAGCAAAATAAAGTCTGACTTGCCTGCACGTATTTCTTCACCAATTCAAGAAACTGTACTTTTGATTTCATCTCCTGTAGTTGTCCTCTCAATTTCAGCAACATAGATTTTGTTTCAGGACCTTTAGATTTAACACATACAGCACGAGAACATCAATGATATTGATTTGCAGGGAGAAACCCTTAGAAGTACTATGCACCCATTTCATTACCAGCAAGCTGCTGTAATCTTACCTTTGCTTCTTCTTTCTTTCTGCAATAGTTTCTGATAAAACTTGATGGTCTTTCTGTAATTTTTTGTCTCCATCATTAGCAATTGTTCTAGTTCCTGTTTAAAGAGGAAAAGGCTTCTGATCAGAACAGTGAATCCAAGGTTCTAGTAGGAAACTAAAGTTTAAGAGGAGAATTATTTTGTATGGAAAAAAGAATATCCAAACAGACAAGCATATGATATTAGCCAGGAAAAACTACCTTTCAAACTGTGCTTACATGCAAGTTAGAATGAGTACCACCTGTACCCAGAAAAACATTAGTTATGTCACAATTCTACAACTTAAGAACTGCAGCTGATTTCTTTATGATGAGACTACTTGGAAGTTTGTCTGAATCCTTTTATAGAAAAAATATGGCTTTAGTTATAATTGCACTCACATGTATTTTTTCAAGAGCATTTTTAAAAGCTACACTCAGCAGTCATCCAGAATTAAAAGTGATGGGTTCTGAAACCAGTGCACACCCCAGAAATGTTCAGTTAAGCAGCTGACCTGTATTTGCAGCAAACCCTAAACATTTAACTGAAAGCAATGGTTTCCAAACAAGTATAATTACATCATATTATACAACCAGGTCAGAAGGCAGATAGGAGACCTGCTCTATAAATAAAATAGCAATTTTGGAGTTCAGCTTACATAAGTTATATTTATGCATTTTACATAATTGAAAAAATAAATTAAATTTCTATAGAATTATGCAACTTAAGTGATAGATAAAAACGAAAGTATATTTGGCTTCTCTCAATAATATAAATTTTAATATAAGCATTTCCAATTTTTTGCCTATCAAAGGGGTCATTGTTTTACCAACCAATGAAAATGGGCCATCCACTTTGGGTTCAGCTTCTGATTTATTATGAAATAAAAACCATGATGTATTGTGCTTTTCAAAAGTGGTGACTTTTGCACTTGGGTCCTAAACTAATTACCAGCGACCCAGTTACACAAAAAAGCATTTTAAATGGAACAAGCTCACTGAATGCAGCAGACTCAACTCCCACAAGCAGGGTGATCAGAACACACATAGCTCAGAGCTAACATAAAATAGCAGATCGGTAAACAGGTTAGCTTTAATGGGATGGATTTACTAGTAATTAATCTGAGTTTGAGAAAAACTTGTCACTGTTTTTCCAGAAAAGCTCAAAAGGTTTAACAGCATAGTTCATCAGCAACAAGAGTCACAAAAGCCCTCTGGATTTTTAAAAGACTTACCACTACATAGTCATCATGAGAGTAGTAAAAGCACAGGAAATCTACTATCCAGATTCTGAATAGGGAACTGCTTGCTTTTATTTAAAGGTTTGGTTTTGTTGATGAAGAGACTATGGCCACACAATGGGAATCTGAAAGAGTGGCCATTTGCTGCTATTTAGAATCTGGTGGATAGAAGTGGTTTGTCCCCTTGTCATGGTTTAACCTGGCCAGCAGCTAAAACAACCATCCGTTTGACCACTCCTCCCTTCAATGGATTGGGGTAAAAACCCAGAAATAAAGAAGTAAAAATTGCTGATTGAGATAAAGAGAATTTCTTAGGACAGAAAGATAATTTTAATGAAAAAATAATATACAAAAATGATGCACAGCACAATTGTTCATCACGTGTTGCTGATGCTCTGCTAGTTCTTGAGATGCCCCACCTCCTGGCAAACCCTCAGTTATGTACTGAGCATGATGTCATATAGTATGGAATATTGCTTTGGCCTTTTTTTGTGTATTTCTTCTTCTGTATAGGGGTGACTAATACCGGTATGCACTGTTTCTCTGATTCTGCCACAATGCCTGTCATTATTTCATCAGATCCAGAGACCACCTGTTCTCTTGGAGGGTAAAGAATAGTCTTGAACAGAGCTTGGTAGGAATGGGCCAGTCACCAGCACATTGCAGTGATTTAAGTCATAGAAAACCAGGTTGGAAGGGACCTCAAGGATCATCTGGTCCAACCTTTCTTCTCAAAAGTTCTGCCTAGACAAAACCTCTACCTAGGTAAGATGACCCAGCACCCTGTCCAGCTGAATCTTAGAAGTGTGCAATGTTGGGGAAAAGTGTCCCCTGTTGAAAGAAGTTTTATACGTCTCTGGAACTGCCAGGGTGACAGTGTATTTTTTTCCCAGATATTCTACTAGTTTTTCAGGATTCTGTACTCATTCAAGGGTGAAGTTCCAAAACACCAGATGTGCCCACCATCCCAGGCATCTGCCCATGCTTACCCCACAGACCCCCACAACTCATAACTATCCAGCCTTGGGGCAGATCGGGTGATATTTGAAAATGGTTGTTCAACCCTAAACAAGACCTTAAACACATTCAGGAGACATAGCAATGGGAACATGTTGGCTTGCACATCCCAAGAATATTCTAAATGCTCAAAAGCTGTTGTAACGAGGAAGGTGAAGGTGAAAGTATTCCCCGTCTGCCATCTCCCCCATGGATTGGTTCTCCGAGGAAAAAACGTCGAGAGTGTGATTATGAACAAGTCTCGGGAGATGGCGCCCGAGGTACGGAAGCGACAGCACTGCTGACTGCACAGACCAAACTTTTCTCATGGCCAACAATGTTACCTTCTAAGTGAAAAGTACACCTTGTAGTAAAAGGAAAATCCTCCTCCAGCTCCCACATATGATAAACAGCACCACAGGGAATACATAATGCAAGCAAGGGCTTACATGACACAACCATGCAAGCAGGTAATACAACATTGTGACCAGCAGCTATTAAACTCAATTCAATGCTTATAACAAATTTGTTCTAACATGCTCAGGTCCGATCTGTTATCTCAATGTTTTGAGCCCCACACTGGGCACCAAAAGGACTGTCATGGTTTGACCCAGCAGACAAAACTACCACACAACCATTCACTCACTCCCTGCCCACTGTAGTGTGATGAGGGAATCAAAAAGAAAAAATTAAAACTTTTGGGTTAAGATAAAGACAGTTGAATAGGACAGAAAAGGAAGATTAAAAAAATATTAATAATAAAAATAATAATGCACACAATTGCTCACTATCCAGAGCTGATGGTCTACTAGCTCCTCAGCTGTAACCTTCTCAGTCAAGCCCTAGGTATACACTGAGCGTGACATCATATGGTATGGCATATTCTTTTGGCCAGCTGACCCAACCTGGCCAAAAGAATATGCCATACCATATGGTAGAAGCTGACTGTGCCCCTTCTCCACTTTTTGGGCACCCCCCCACCTTCTCGTTGGCAGGCCAGTATGAGAAGATGAAGAGTCCTTGACAGCTTGGCAATAACTAACATCAGTGTATTATCAACATCATTCTCATCCTAAATCCACAGTACAGTACTATACCAGCTGCTAGTAAGAAAATTAACTATCCCAGCCAAAACCAGGACACAAATAAATTTGTGTGAGCAGAAATTAAGTTAGTAGCAAATTTCCACTCTGTTTCACACCCCCTTCCACTTCAGGTAGGTCTAGAATATAAGTATTTTTGATGAAGCTATACAGTCAATTGTTCTGCTTCCTCTGAAGTAAATGTATCAGGACACTTTTATACAAAACATCCCTTAGTCTAGGGAGCAAAGTAATGACAGAGCGATTTTGCTTACTTAGGAAAATTGCAAATTCCAATCTGTCCTTGAAGCATAAGGTTTTTTACATGCTGAGGAGTGGTTTCACTAATGGATGCAGAATATTGGCAAAGAGGGGAAAAAAAAAAAAAAAGAGAAATGCAATGGCAAAGGGAAAATTGTGGTCAGAATATGCAGAACCTAGAACCATCCTAGTCAGAGCTTGGATGAAGTTTTGTGGAGACTCTTACAAGTAGCTTGTGAGATCTGGGGGACAACCAAAACCTAGAGTGGGCAGAGGAAAACAGCAAAGGCTAAGGGTGAAAGCTTGTGGTTGCAAAGTGCACATGAAGCAAGATTATCAGACTACAGAAAAAATATCCCTCTTCTCATTGTGAGGGCAGACTTGGACATCCCCCTGGGGAAACTGCAGTCTTGGTGGCTGCCTTCAGTTCTTGCTCTGCTGCAAGGACTTGGTTTGGTTTGCCTGGATGTACTCTGTCTGAAGGTGCAAAGTCAGCAGCTCCTGGACTAGAGTTGATGTTAGCCAGGGGACGTCCATTTGCTTGCCCATGGACTAACTTTTGTTAACTTTTAAAAATGCAAATTAACCTTTGCTGACCTTAAAAACTGCAGTGAACTATCTCATAAGCCCCTACACGGTAAAGCATTAATTATTTTTATGACATTTGAAGTGTGTCACCTTGATCCATAAATATTTTCTGTATGGTAGTGATTTCACATTCCTTTCAAACATGAGTATATGTTACCCTTTAAAAAAGAATAATAATAGCTTGATTTTTACTTTTTCATAATAAATTAATAAATTCAATCACAACTTGTCTAAGGTGCAGACAATATCCAACAGGTTCCAGTAGAAAAATAGAAAAGTTAATTATTTTTATGACAGAGTATTTAGTTGTCATAAATATAATTATATGTTCTTTCACTTAAGAGTTTCTCAGAATTTGCATGTTCTCAAACCTATGCAGAGGTATACAAAATTTAATTCCATTGAGTTTTAAAAGTAAATGAAGAAACATGTGAATCCTATAAATATTTTAATTGGAGAGGCAAGATAACCACATTAATGAGATGTACTTGTATGCAAAACTGTAGTTTGTTATGTGGTTAGATTCTCACTCAGTACTGAATTGTAGATACAAACTGAACTGAACAAGCAGAGCTATCCCTATGAAAGGGGAGTGCCACTAAGTCAGACAAATGTAGTCAAGCTCAAATGTTTAACTGCCTTTAAACATTCCCTCCTTGAAACAACAACTCCACAGCTTTAGCACACTTTACCACAAAGCTGTAGAGTCAGCTCAACTTTATTGATGACTTTTTAAAGTCTGTCAGAAATGGGGCAAAAAAGTAGGTTGATATAATCCTTGCCAGAAAATGAAAACTAGACAACAGCTAATCAAGGTACTGTTTTCTGAAATAAAACTGGTTAACAGATGATTTAAATGAGCAAGGATAGGGAGAAGGTTTCTCTACCTTCCAAGAGAGGCAGAGCTTTACTCCAGCAACTCAAACCACCCATTTACAAGCCCTCTTTGGACTTTGTAGTCCTTCTGACCTGGATATAGGACATACCTTTTCTCTGTTAGATTTTACAGTGAGAAGTGGGCGACTACAATAATTATAATTTCTGAGCTTCTACTTTGGCAGAAAAATCATGTTGCTTTTCACATTGAGCTTATTTTATTTTTTCAGTATTTTGGTTCAGACAGTGCATCATTCCCTCCAAACGTGCACAGCTCTTATTCAACGTTTACACTTTAACTGTGTTAACAGTTCATAAATGTCAATGATTAATGACCAGATTTATTTTCTAAATAACACATATTCCAAATATAACATGTATAAATGTTCATATTATTAAATAAAACTAGCTGAAAACACTGTGTAGGTACATCAAAGTACAATACACAAGGACTTACAAATGTTACATCCTACCGCTATCAACAATACCAACAACACCCATATTGTTCACAAGGAGATATGAACTGGTCTTTGTCAGCTGCTGGTATAGAGATTAGAATAATTTTATACATTTTCACAGTTGATTTGTAGTGTTTGGTTTGATGAATCAGGTGTCAGAGTCAGCAGAACAGTTGGGTAGAGCTGCTTATCACTTACATGTTGATAATTGATTGTCTTAAACGAAAGAATCATTGTCTCCTGACTACTGCAATAGCAGAAAAATAAATTTGTTTCACAGTTTTTCACTTTCTTACATATAAAACCAGAACAACTTTTAACAGTTCATCTTGTTTCAACAGTATTACTAATAGCTTATTTCAGAAATTGTCATATTCTACTACACCAAGACTTTTAAAATATAAACAGCACATCACAGAATATTGCTTTCTGCATGTAAATTTTTTTAAAAAAATATTTTAAAAATTAATTTTCCTTTTGCAATGCATTCAAAACATTTCTATGCTGTACAAAAGTATTTAATCTTCTGCTAGCCTTTCCTGAAGAAAATGGTAGAATATTGATGACTGAATATTACTTCATAATTGAAGATGACAGTTTATAATTCTATTTCTTGTAACTTGGACATAAAGGCATCTCACAAATTGGGAAGACTGTTTATAAAAGCTACTAAGCTTCTATTGTCTGCAAATAATTATTTTATTCTTGTTGTCTACCTGATCTCATCTGCAATCCAGATCACATACAGTATTTCTGCATTACTGAGACAGAAGAAGATTAGAGTCTAGTTTTTGGCCAGCTATTAAGATTACAGACTAATTTTAGGTAACACAAGGAAGAGAAGTTCACTTCTCAGAGTAGCATTCATCTTTTTCAGCTATTGGAATTTGCAGTCTCTCGCTGTCTAAATGAACTGTTTACTGAATTAATGTTAATAAATTGCTAAACTGAATGAATTGCACTTTGTATCAATAGTATTCTTCCAGTGGAATGTACTAGGCATAAACACAATTTTCTACAGACTGTTTCCTCCCTAGCCTCTTGTATGGTTGTTGGGTTAACCAAGTTCTTATGCATTAATGGAAATAGTAGTAATGTAGTTCAAATTATTTTTCTGTTGTCAAGTTACATTTTTTTATTGAAAACTGAAGCGTCACATTGCTTCACAAAAATTGAATGTAAATAGATCCACTGGGATTATCTAGAAACAGGTAAGTCTAGATTGTCTTCTCAGCTGTTCAGTTCTCCTTTATCAAGGTCACTTAAAAATAAAGGAACAAATTCAACTAACTACCCACAGTAAGGAAATCCACATTAGAAGTGCAACTCCTGCTTCATATTTATTAGACATATATCCTTATTGCTTCTGCCAGTTACACAAACTAAACAAGTAACCATTCTCAGGGCCAGAAAAAGATACCAGGTGTCCCTATTCTAATAGGTCTTTCAGTACTAATAATTCATTCATTTAAACTTTTCTGGTTTTTTCCCCACGAACCAGCTCCAACTACATTGATTCCTATAGTTTCATATATTATCCTTACTCTGTGGATTTGGACTTGAAATATTTACAAACTGAAGCTTGTTACAGCTAGATGTACACATATAAAAATTAAGCAAATGTGATCAATATGATCTTTAAGGTAACTGCTAAGCTTAATCAACCCACACGCCACCCATACTTGCCCCATTAACCCCACGCTGATTAAATGCACAAGCCTGCACTCATCTTGACAATTAGCCATCTCCAAGAGAAGATGTGAGCGAACAGCAGCAGTTCTGGTGGCAAATGGTGAGAAACTATCAGGGAATTCACTGAGACCACGTAAAAAGGCTCAGAGCACGTGGCAGGGTGGACGCCAGCAAGACAAGGTGGGTTGTAGTTCAATTTGATGTTTGTGCTCTTTATTTTGGAATACTGCTTTATTAAGGATAAACACAAATTTTGAGGATTTTAAAACACTTGAGAGTCAGTATTTAAAAGAAGAAAGAGGATTTCAACTCACTGTAACACAATATTATCATACTTTTAACCAGCAAGTAAAGAAGTATTTTAATGATTTTAAATCAATGTACTCACCACTTTTTTAGCATCTATATTTTGTGACTCACTTGATTTCTGCTTTCCAAGGTTTTTCATGTAACTATGAACTTCTGAATCAAAACATTCAGCTCCATAAAACGCACTGCTCCAACCAGGACTACAGCCACAAAAGTCAGGTAGATTGGTAGGCACAAGGTAGTTGTTGCCCTCTATCTTTAACATGGTCTCTTCCCCTGGCTCTGTATTGTCTTCTGCAAAGCCTGGACCAATACAACTGTTGTTTTGTGAACATTGTTCCTCTTCCTCTATTGGGATAGTATTGTGCAGCCCCAATTCCTTTCTGAAATTATCTGAAGATGACTCATCAAGATCCATGTTGGCTAATGATGTATTTATCGTAGGCTTGGCCTTCACATCAAAGACTGTCTCCCTTCCTCCTAAAGTGGGTGCATGGGGAAAAAAGAAAGGTCAGGTGTTGGCATGCATGCTTTGTTATACACCACACATACAAAACACAGTTATGAGACCACCTGTGTGCTGCAGTGGCACTAGATGCTTATTTTGGCTTCGTGATTTCTTTTTCACATCTACACATTGTAAAATGATAAAGGTTAAAGACACTTTAGAACTATCAAGCAATAGTTAAGAAATGCATTTCTGAAAATTACAAATTATTTTTGCACATCTGCAACTAGCATTTAAACAAAGCATGTTACAGAAGATTTTTAAAAAGTTAAGTGTCAGACCTGTGTATGCATAAGTAAAAAGTTTAGTCCTAGAGGTTTTTTCAATCCATAAATATTGAACTTTTGTTCCATACATAGAGGGCAAGAATACTTGCTAGAGCCAAAGGGAACATATTGTTAAACTTTCTACTCCTACAGGACTCAGTCCCTTGAGCTGTGATGGGACTTCTCTGCAGTTCTAATGGCTACTACCAACCTTAAGGGACTGAGATGACAGTCAAAGGTTTGTATGATGCTGACAGGAGCTTTTACACCTGCCAGAAGTCTTCCTTTTCACTTGAACTTAGATATGCCACCTGTGAGTCAAACAGTCCTAAATTACTGGTGCAAAGAAATCACATACCCCATGGGAAGCTCTGGCTTTACACCTGCAATCATTCTGAGCCAAAATGGAAAACTAACACAGAATGATAGCAGCCAAGTATAACCATACAAATTTGTGTTTCACCATAAAAATTAACAATATTGTGGTATAACCCATTCTATAAAGAACAGACAGTTTAACTTTGCTCAAAATGAAGAAGTAACTGAGTTTAAATGCTGAAACTTCGTCAAACTATCTTAAAAAAATGAAATACTGATAAAACAACAAATACAAGCTGTGCTTGAATACCCCAAGCCTAGAAATGGGTAATGGTTTTGTTACAACAATGGGATTTACCAGTCCTAGCTCAGTTTTGAGTTCAGTTACTGAAAGATGGAATATTCTGCAAAGCTTCAATCACAAAGTATGCCAGAAAAGATGTAAAGCCTACACTGACAACTTATAAATAAAAAATCCACTAATATACCTAAACAATTGCCCTGAAGTGGTGTCCTGTAGCCAAGTTTGTGATCAAAAGGCAAAACTATCTTAAAAAAAAATAATTTGACCCACTGTTCATTTTGCTCTCTCTCAGAACTTGTGTCATTGATGGATTCTTAGCACACGCAAATATCTAGAAGCATGGACTGCCTTCTCACCCTCTCTCTGATCGCTGCTTGCCAAAAAGCTACTGGATTTCTTCAGGTCTTGGAATACACTGTCACACTTTGAATCATCTACCTCAGTTATGCTGAAAATACAAGATTAAGAAAGAAATAATGTTTCATATACTATTATATTTACATGAGTAAAATGAGACCTTAAAAATAACTCTACCATGTATATGAAGGGCTTTGTAGCATTTATATACCTCCTGAAGTTCGTGTGTTCAGCTTCAGTTGTTATTTTACAAGAAAAAAAATGCTGAAGTGGACATTAAAGCACACTGAGTAATATAAAGAGATTTTCCTTTACAGCATTCAGCAAAATTCCAAAAGAAGTATTAGAATACATATAAACAGAAGGCATAACTCCAGGCATAATTTAGACTGCAAATTACTGTAATGGGTTTTTCACTCCAGATTCAACTTCTAAACAACAATCTGACCCTAAGTCACTCCTAA
This sequence comes from Zapornia atra, assembly GCA_013400835.1. Taxonomy (NCBI): domain Eukaryota; kingdom Metazoa; phylum Chordata; class Aves; order Gruiformes; family Rallidae; genus Zapornia; species Zapornia atra. The sequence goes on along the minus strand of VZTU01003085.1, from coordinate 2,349 downwards.
TAATAATAATGAACTTAAGTCAAAGAAGTTAACAATTAAAAAATGCTGCATTCTTTGAAGAACGTTAAGTAGGCACTGCCTCAGAGATTCAAGGTAGTTGTGTTTGATCTAAAAGCTAGAACTGGTTGGGGTTTTTTTTCTGGATAATAAATTATTTCCTTTTCACTCTCCAAAACTTTACTTTGTAACATATAAGTTCATACAGAGGATGACCTATGTCAATAATTCAGCTGCAGCAGCTCACGTTTCTCCTACTATAACATTAACTCCAGGAAATTAAGAGCCTAACCTCCAATCAATTTTCAATGGTTCCCCAAACCAAATGGGAAACAGGCCAGCATGTCAGGGTCTGTTATCTGGAGGCTATAGTCTAGTCTTTCTGAAACTTCAGGAAGGGATTACACATCATTTCACACTGACATTTTTCTAGACCATATCTACCAAGCTTCTTTGTCAAAGCTTCCAATTTGTAGTTCCAGACCACGACAGACAAAAAACCCTAAAAAACTGCCACACAGAAGTTGATTACTGTTTACAATAGCCTTCAGTAAGAAGCTTTTATGTGTACTACATTTGGAAGCTGCAACAAAACAAGATTTTAAAAAATGATTTTTCACATAGATTTCATTGAAGATGAAATAAATATTAATAGTAGAAGGTAAGCTGGCGTTTTCTCACTAGACAGAATACTTACAATAGAATGCCAGGAGCAACACCGTATCAAACTAATCTAGTTATGTGAAACATTTCTAGCAAAGCAAAATTAATTTCCTTGTTCTTAGGTGTGACTAGAACAAAATAATGTATAGAGGCCTAAACTCAAACAGAAGCAGCAAACTGAACAGTAAGAACAATATATTTAACTTCTGATCAAATAGTCTCTTTCTAACAAGACTACGAAGCTCTCCATGAATGGTTGAAGACAATGTTGATCAGAACTAGGTTTCCATTATTCAGCTATCCTAAAATGGGAGATACAGACAAGCTTAATAGAAAGTATTTTCTGCTTAGCCATTAAGCACTATTTATGGAGAAAGCCATGAAGTATCTCACATTGGGAAATCAACAATTTCAGGCCACAAGGATAACTGAAGAGAAGTGATATATCCTATCCTGCTTTCCTTTCCTAGGAAGTATGGAGAAAAACATTAAATTGAACTGTGAGAAAGAAAACTTGAAAAACACCAACCATAAATGTGCA
>VZTU01003083.1:0-19296 GCA_013400835.1 Zapornia atra | reverse complement strand
TGGTCTTCCATGGAGTCACAAGAATCTCCCCAGCAAACGTGCTCCACCAGGGANAACGTGCTCCACCAGGGACCTCTCTTTCTCTCTCTCTCTCTTTCTGTCTCTCTCCACGGGCTGCAAGTGATGGCAGAGGTATGCTCCAACGTGGGTCACAGCATCTCCTGTAGGTCTCCACCTGCTTCAGTGTGGAGCCTCTCCACAGACTGCAGGTGGGGTCTCGGCCTTCTCCATGGGCTGTGGGGGGACACCCGCTCCACCATGGGTTTCTACATGGGCTGCAGGAGCATCTTTTTCTCCGGCATCTGGGGTACCTCCTCCCCACACCTTCACTGACCTTAGTGTCTACAGTTTCTTACATCCCCTCAGTCCCTTCTCAGGTGGCAAAAAGTGGCTGCTTGCTTTTTTTTTCTCCCAAATGTGATTCCCAGAGGCAATGCGACCATCACTGATGGGCTCAGCCTTGGTCAGGCATGACTCTGGCCTTGAGCCAGCTGGTGTTTGCCCTGTGGGGCCTGCAGAGAGCTTCTGGCTGCTTCTTGCAGAAGCCACCCCTGCAGCCCCCCTCCTCCACCAGAATGCGGCATGCAAAACTACAAGAACCAAAGATGATTATGACATGTTGCAGTTTGGAATAGGAGCTCATCGCTGCACTTAATTTTTTTTTTTTTTTAGAATATTTTGTATAATTTATCTTACTTTACTCATAAATATTTCATTAAAATAGCAAGAGACATTTAATGTAACTTTAAATTTTTTTAAAAAGAAAAATATTTAATATGGATTTGTGTTTTACTTTTAGAGGATTCTTTATGGTGATTTTTACAGATTTTATGAAAGTTTTATAAATTTTAAATAAAATTTAAACCAAAAGTAAAAATGAAAATGCTTCTATTACCTTAGGAACCTATGCAAATGTACTGAACCAGATAGCAAGAAAGAAAAAATATGACAACAAAGCTACAACTTAAACAACAAATATCTACTAAAAAAATTCAAACTAGCATTTAGTTGGTCAGAAACAGAATAAAACTTGCAGGGCTGAAGATTTTAAGCTTACAGCAAGAAGCTGTCATATGCTCAATGTTTGTCCACTGCTGGTGAAACTGAAGGTCCAAAATGCATTTAGGTTAAATGGTGGCTGATGCTGTGGGAATGCTGCTTGTAGAGGTCTGACCAGGTTGCTGATTATATTTTGGAAAGTTCCTTTCATTCAGCAGTGCAAGACCTGAAAGCAGTGCTGGCACAAAGCAAAAGATTGAATTCTAGTCATACAGTTTCCTTTGATTCATGACCACACTGAATTTTCATTGTTGCATTACCTCCTTTTACTTCCTCTTCCCTGAGACCCTGCCTCTCCTCCCATCCTCGCCTCTCCATGCTATACCACAAGCTAGCCTTGTTTCTTTGGCACTTTAAGATCACTTCTTTTCATTCTTTTTCTCTTTCCCATTTTTTTCTCCTAAAACTGACCAGATCCTGGGAGTTTAGGTGCCATGTCTCTTGAATTCTGCCTTACTTTGGTGCAGTTCCTCTGGAAAGCAGGGGAAAGATAAAGGAAGCAACTCTGCTCTCTGTTCTGTAGCATGCCACTAAAAATGTTCCCCAACCTCTCCTTGGGTATTTTTCATTTATTTATTTATTTATTTTGGGTTTAGGGTTTGGTTTTTTTGGGGGGTTGGGGTTTTTTTTTGAGTGTACATCCTCCGTTTCCACTGTCTTTGCATTTTTAAGCCTTGTTCATATGAGTTACTGCTTTTTTTTGGCTGAACTAAAGTACCATGAGGTACACGGTTAGTTTCTATATTGAGAAAACTGAGCACCTAAGGTCACTGGTGGTTTGAGGGGAACAGATGAATAAGTGCACTTGAACCTTTTGTAGTGTTTTGTATTTTGGACAATGCGTAACTAATCCCTGTGGTTGGAAAGCAAGAAGACACCTGTCCAGGAAAGCAGAGGGAAGCTCCGACACTGATGTTAACCAGATCAGTTCTTTCAGCTTGCCTTCGTAATTGGAAAGACTATCTGTTTTGGATTGAGTGACAAGGTTAGTTTGCACTGTAGTGATTCAAGCACTGTAGAGTGATTTCTATTGCTAAAAGTCCTGAATTTACTGTGAAGGAGCTGTCTTGCAGCAGTTGCTGAAGTTAGAGATTTGCCTTCTTATGAAGAGCACAGGAAAGCAAGCTGACTGAGCTTAATTTGTTTATTGATTAGGACTATAAAGACTGTGACCAAGCAGAGATATAAAGTTGTATTACCAATTCATTTTTCCTCTATGATACTTCAGTGGCTGAAATAGAGAAATCTCTGCATCCATTTTTACCAATCATATTTATATCTTGTTTATAAAATGTAGCACTACAGTTTCCAGCCTTCTTCAGCTGCTTATCTGAAAAGCAAAAGCACAAAGAAGTATTACATTCACAGATCATCCGTGTTTGGTATCTGTTTGGCAATCTTGAAAGGGTAAATAGGAAAGCACAAGATGTACAAATCATCTGGCTAGTACAAAATGGAAAAGCTAAAGTTTTAAAAACTCTGAAAGAATAATAGAACATTTATCTAAATCTCTTGATATAAATCCTTCAGTGTTATGGGGTTCATATTCATAATGTGCCAGCACAGTCTTATAAATATTTTAATTGTACTGAATTAAAATAAGGTTAACATAAAACAGCCTGAAGGTATAGGAGTAGCAAGCATTTAAGTCATAGGAGCTAAAGTTGACCTGTGCTTCTGATCTTTTTACTGGGTTGCTAATGGTACTTTTTTCCGCATTTCAAAACCAATTTATTTCTTGCTAAGGTTTACTTCACCTCATTTCAAACTGGAAGAAAGAAAAAGTGTGTCACTGCTTTGAGAAACCAAGATGATAGGAGGTCATCCCGAGGACAAAAAGGGCTTGAGCACCTCTCCTATGAAGATGCGCTGAGAGAGTTGGGGCTATTCAGCTTGGAGAAGAGAAGGGGTACCTTATAGTGGCTTTCCAATACCTGAAAGGTACCTGTAAGAAAGCTGGGGAAGAACTGTTTATGAGGGCATGTAGCAGTAGGACAAGGGGTAATGGTTTTAAACCCGAAAAGGGGAGATTTAGGTTGGATAGTAGGAAAAAGATCTTCAATATGAGGGTGGTAGATCACTGGAACAGGTTGCCCAGAGACGTAGCGGAGGCCCCATCCCCGGAGATGTTCAAGGTGAGGTTTGATGGGACTCTGAGCAACCTGATCTAGTGAAGATGTACCTGCTTACTGCAGGGGTGTTGGACTAGATGACCTCTAAAGGTCCCTTCCAACGTAATGCATTCTACGATTCTATTCTATATGATTCTATGATTCTAACATGGTCTTTTGGATGGGTTTTAAAGAAGGAATTATATTCTCAGTATGGAGAGTTAGTTTGGAAACTGACTAGTAGCACCCTGATAAGGCAAACATTATGAGTATGTAGCAGAAGATGGAGGTATGACATTGTGGGACCAGGAAGAGTGAGACCTATCAATTTTTCCAAGTTAAGCAAACACCTAAGTAACCACTGAACCAGTAGTTCATTTCCTCAATGGCATTATTGCTATTCTTAGCAGATAAGAGGAATATTCGAACTTGGACAGATCACTAACTCCAAATGCAGCAGCAGTCACCATGCATGAAGTCAGGGTTATAATGGTGTGAGTGCAGTGGGGAATAGCTGCTGGCTGTGACTCCTGCCTTGAGCTGCTGTGATGTATGTACATGCCATCCTTTTATATTTCCAGCATGCTCTTGGATTCTCTTGGAATGAAGGTGCCCTGCTTTCCTAGTGATACCTCTTTTGACTATTTATATTCCTGTTGGTGTTGGGAGCCTTGCCATTCCCTCCTGACTTGGCATATTCTCCAGTAAACTGTAGTTTACAGAAATATCCTAAAAAAAAATTAAATAAATCCTGATACATGTCTTATTTCATAGAGAACAGTCTATGAGCATTGCTGTTTTTAGAACTTAGGTAAAGTTAAAACCTGTAAGCTGTTCTGCGTTATTTAGTCTTTATCTGGTAGATCATCTTTTCGATGTCCTGAGATCTGACCATTCCATGCCTATTTCTTTGTTAAAATTTAAAAGGTCTTCTCAACTGCGGTTTATCATATCACTATTAAATGACTTCTATGGACTGTGATCATTTCAATGTGTAGAAACGGAAAGCACTGAGAACTTGCATCCATGGATGTGTAAGCAAACCCCATGTTTTGTTTTTTTATTACCTTACTGCTTGGCTAATTTGAAAAAGTTAATTCTTGTGAAGTACTTTTTTAAAGCAGTTAATTGAACAGAACCATTTGCATACTTAAATTTAAGCTCCTTGCCAAATGAAGACCAGAGAGCTTTCAAAGAGACCTCTGGAGCAATTCCAGAACAAATAGTATTATGAATATCTCTTTATCCTTGGATTCATAATGTAACTTCTACTTTCCTTGAATATTACAAGAAAGCTTTACTTACCAAATTTTCATGATTTAAAAAAAAAGAGAAAAAAAAAGATTAAAAAAAAGATAAAAAAAAAGAGGAAAGGGGTGCAATACTATTGAAATTAATTGCTAGGGTACAAAAAGACCCATAGGTAATTTTTTGTCATATTTGGTCAGTTCAGCTATTAGCCAGTGTGATTCACCCATTTACTTCCAGATAGTTCTATTACTTGGCCATCATAAGAAAAAAACGGACAATGTATAACTGACATAAGATTTCTATCTAGGAATAGTAAAAGATTAACTGAAAATTACTGTTATTAGCACATACTGAAAGCAGACAGGATTATTTGATTTGTTTAAATGCCCTAATGCCACAATGTATAAAACTGTACTGGAAGAACATTCTGAGGCAGCAAAATGAGCAAGAAGAAAACAGAAATGAAAACTATCATAAAAATATAGACTGGTATTTATGAAAAATTTAATTTGGTCAGAAAAGTCAGAAAAATAAATTAGCATTCATAATAGATTTGATTAAATGAGAATCATAGAAAATATTTGAAAATTATTTCTCAGTTATGTTCTCAAGAGAGGTTTCTAAGAATATTGTTCATCAGAGCCAGTGACAACTTATTCTGCAATAATATAAGACGGGAGGTCTTCTCTTAGACTAATAAATGGTTAACTGTTAGGAAAAAAAATATTATGGTTTCTTTTTAGTAGGGAAAGATCTTTGGTGGAGTCCAGAAGAATCTGTGCTAAGCCTGTCTGTTCAAGATGTTCATAAATGATCTGGAAAAAGAGGTGAATAGTGAGGTGACAAAGTATACTGATACTAATCTATTCAGCGAAGTGAAAATGGAAATTAACTGAGGAGAGTTGCAAAAGATTTCACAATACAGAGGGACTGTGTGATGAAGTGCCAGATGAAATTCAGTGTTGATAGATGTATAGTGATGCACATTGGGGAGAAAAAGCTAGCTTTACATACATAATGATGGGGTCTGAATGAGTTATTTCCACTCAGGGAAGAAATCTTGGAATTATAATAGATCGCTCTATGAAAAAGTCAGCTCAGTGCTTTAGAAATAGCCAATGATTCAACAGTGCACAATGGCAGCACATAAAAAGAAAAGAATTGCTAGGAAAGGAATAGCGAACAAAGCAGGCAACATCATTATGGCATCATACAAATCTCTGGACTGTCTCCATCTTTAATAATTTGTACACTTCAAGGGTTCTAGTCCTGAAAACTACATAAAAGAATTAGAAAAGATAAAGAAGAGGTTTGTAATGACTTCTTTAAGTACATGACGAGTGACTTTCTATGCCACTGTACTTCAACCTGAATAAGAGACATTTGACCAATTCTGTGCTGAAGATTTCTATAGGTAAGGAGAGTTTATCATGGAACTACCATTGTGTGCTTTATGATACTGTTCCTTAGGTATCATTATTCACCATTGCCAGAGTCGGGATACTGAGTTATATGAACATTTAATGTGACATATATGTCTCTTCTCCTTTTGTTATGTCTTGTTACTATGAAGAGAAATAAGTTGAAACATTTTCTTGTGATTCCATGTTCACTTGTCAACTACAAGTGGACCGGAATTTCTGGACTGGTAGAAAGTTATATATGTCTTTCTGTCTGTCTCTCTGACTGTACATCTGTACAATAGTTATCTTGGCCTTGACAGTATAATCAGTATAATCAGTATAATCTATTGCATTATTTAAAGGGAGACTTTTGTCCTCCAAGTTTGACACGATGATAGCATATACTAGGGACTGAAAACCCACAAAGTGCATGTATATTTTTATATTTTACTCAAGCTCTGGAAGACAGGTTGAAATGTGGTGTTCATAGTATAAACCTACACTTCCATCTTCTTAGCCTACCACTTCACTGTTTATGATTAGCTGCAGTTTGACCAGCTCACTGTTGCAACTGAGATTTTCATTTGAGATTTCCATCCAATTCAAAGATTCAAGGTAAATTAATACTGCGCAACTTAAATTAGGAAGAGAACACAGGAGATACTCACACAGCTTTAATTTTTTGCAAGAACACAGCAGTCTATAAAAAGCCTATTGTAGCGTTTAGTTACATGAAATTAGTAACACTGTTTAATTTGTATAAATTCTTAGAGAAAAGTAAAAACAGCTGTCATTGAATATTTATGACCGAAGAAAATTAAGAATTTGGCTAATGAGAGGTATTTCTGAAAAGATGTTTGCATTGCACTTTCTGATTAATGCCATAGATAGACACACACACATACACATGTACTTTTAGAAATAAACTATTTTATAGTAAGTTTTTCTTGATGTAGAGTGTGAATATCAACACAGGGACACAGGGAATCAATATGATATAAGAAATACCTGTAAATAAACACCTTTTCCCAGTTAGTGTTTGGTTCTAGTTTTTGGAATAACTGTTTAATAATGCACTTATCTTGAGTAATCCACAATACAGTGGTATTCCATATTCCCTATGTATGTTTTCTAGGTTCAGTTCCATCTTTACATTTCAAGCCTGAACCCCAAATGGAGAAATGAAAATACATAGTTTTAACCAGCATATTGGCATTTCTGAAGTCAAGTGAAGAAAGTAATCAGAGACACATTTATTACTAGAGTAGAAAGTAAATAGAAGTGAAATGCTAAATCATGATGTGGGTGGGTGGGACCACGAAGTCATTCATATAAGGTATCTTTTTTAAATCATAGATTTGCTAGAGGCTTACGTGGCATGCCTAAGTATGCAGAGGTTTGTTTACTGTGCTGCTGAACACCTAGCCTAAATGCTGATGATGAATTCCTTAGTCGGAAGAAACACTGGAGGAAAACTGTCCTCATTGCCTGTTGTCAAGGTTCTACTCGATAATTTCACATGGATGCCTGTAGTTCTTGTACTGAAAGAGATAGTAAATGAGCACTCCCTAGATGAATAATCAGGGACTAGAGAAAGCAGAAAACACAATAATGTTTAGAGATTTCTGTTGTCTCCAACTACATTGTACAAAAAATTGTAAAATTTCTTTTAATATTAAGAAGATGGGTTATGAGAAAGAAGTACAAAGAAACTATTTGAAGAGAACAGCAACATGGACAAATAGGCTTTATACATTTTAATAAAATACAAATTTAAGTACGAGTTGGAGAATACTTTCAAAATATGCTAAATAGCAAAGAGAGAGAAACTGTTAGAATTCATAGACATGCATGTCATCTCCAAATAAGGAAAGTGGAAATAAATGTAAACTTGGAATTAAAATTGCAGTGAAACAAGCCAAAAACATTTTGAGGGACAACTAGCTGAAGGAAAACCACAAATAACATCACCCCCCAATCCTCCCCATTGGAACTGGGAAGTCTGCCAGAGAATCCCGGCAATTGCTAGACAGGTAGATAATCAAAGTCACCGATGGCAATAAGGCCACTGTGCGGAAAATCTGAATTAATTGTACGCATTTAAGTTCACTGCAGAAAAGGTCAGGAAAATACTTACTCCAGAGTCATTGTTTATGGATGATAAAGCTGAGGAACTGTCTGAAATGAAAGTGTCAATAAAAGACATTTTGGACCAAGTCAATAAAATGAATCATAACAAATCAACATGATCTAATGACTTTCATACAAATGTTCTCAGGAACTTAAATAGAAACTTTCTGACCTACTAATAGTAATGTGAAATTTTAATGAGAAGAAGGTGGAGAATGTGATGCCAGTGTTGAAAATGGGGTCTCAGGATGATCCTGTGAATTACATGCCAAGAAATCTGACATTTACATCAAGCAATGTGATAGATGCTATTATGAAGAGTGGAATGAGAAGACACATAGAAAAATGTATGCTATAAACACCAAACTGTCTTGGAAACTAGAGGGATGACATGAGTAAAAAATCAAGGGTTCTTAGGATGTGGCAATAAGTATGAGATAAAGAAGATCCAGATGATATAATATAGTTAGAACTATGAAGGAGATTATGGCAAATTCCTTAAACAAATACTTGTATTGCCATCTTATTCAAAGACTGCTAGTTAGAAATCAAGGCTTTGTTCTTATATTGGAATATAGTTACAGACAAAGTCCTGCAGAAGTCTGTCATGAGCCTGTGCTGTTCAGCATATTCATACATTTGAATTTCACAAACTCATAAATTATTCAGAAAATGAGTTGAGTATTGTAGTGACAAAGTTTGCAGACAAAACAAAGTAATGCCTAGTATTTAAAACAGTCTGTGATGAGATTCTGATGGTACAATACTGAGTTACTGGATAATAAAATGGCAAATGGAATTCAATGTCAATAAATACCAAGTGATGCATGCAGAGGAAATGGTCTTAACTACAAATACAGAATAATAACTTCAAAATTACCATTACTATTATCATTTAGCAATATTAGAATCACAGCAGATATTTAATACAGAATGTCACCTCAGTGCTGAACACTGAGAAGGAGAAGTTGATGTTGGAAAATTAGAGGTAAGGTTTTGAGAACAAACACTGGAACTTCATTCAACTATTGCAAGTACATGTTGCACAAGCTTATTTGAATACTACATGCAAGATTTATTCATAGACTCATAGAATGATCAGGCCTGGAAGAAACTGTAAAGATCATTAAGTTCCAAACCCCTGCAATGGGCAGGGACAGCTCTCACCAGATCAGGCTGCTCACAGCCCCATCCAACCTCACCTTGAATACTTCCAGGGAGGGGGCAGCCACCACTTCCCTAGGTAACCTGTGCCAGTGCCCCGCCACCCTCGTAGTAAAGAATTTCTTCCTAATATTCAATCTAAATCTCCCCCCTTCCAATTTAAAACCATTCCCTCTCATCCTATTGCTACACACCCTTCCAAAAAGTCCATTCCCAGCTTCCTTGAAGGCCTCCTTCAGGTATTGGAAGGCCTCTGTAACGTCTCACCGGAGCTTTCTTTTCTCCAGGCTGGACAATCCCAACCCTCTCAGCCTGTCTTCATAGGAGAGATGCTTCAGCCCTCTAGTCATCTTCATGGCCCTCCTCTGGACCCGTTTCAACAGTTCCATGTCCTTCTTATGTTGGGGGCATATTAACTTTATCACAGAAAAGTGTAGCAGAACTAGAAAGGGTATGAGGAATTTAACCAAATATGAACCAGAGGCACGAAGCAGCTGCTCTATTAGAAAAGACCATGTTTTCATTTTGAAAGCAGACAGCTGTGAAGAAATGTGAAAATATATACTTGTGACACTAAAATGAAGGAGCACCAACTAAATTTGGCAGCTTAAGACAAAGAACTATAACCAGTAAGTAAATTCTTAACCTCACTGCTATAGGGTGAAAGGCAGGCACAGAGGTGGTTCCTCAAAGTGATGAAACTAAATAATGGAAAACAGGACATTTATAGTTATCATTTTTCAGTGATCTTGGTACAACATGAAACAAAGTGAGTCCCTACACTGCTGGCTGCTGTACAAGGGAAACATTCTGTGTGAACTCTGTTCTCTGTTGGTGATTTTTCAAAATGGGGCAGACTGAGCAGTTCTCAAGTTAATGTCTCAAAGTTTACAAATGATTGTGGAGGACCTCATTCTCCACAGCTTTGTGCACCATTCCCCATTTTCTTGCTGCTGAGCAGTGGTTACTCTGAGTCAAAGCTTTTTGGCTTCTCATGCTGCCCCTCTATTGAGGAGGCTGGGGATGCACAAGGAATTGGGAGGGGACACAGCCAGGACAGCTGACCCCAACTGACAAAAGGGGACCATACCATAGGGTATCATGATCAGCATATACAGCTGGGGGTAGAAGGTGGAAAGGGAAGCATTCCAAATTACATCATTTGTCTTCCCAAGTCAACATTATGCATGATGGAGCCTTGCTTTCCTGAAGATCCTGAACACCTGCCCACCAATAGGAAGTGCTGAATGAAATCCTTATTATGTTTTACTTATTGAACTGTCTTTATCTTAACCCACTTTTGCCCTTCTTATTCTCTCCCCCATCCCACAGAGGGGGAGTGAGTAAGTGGCTGTGTTGGGCTGAACTGCTAGCTGGGGTTAAACCACCAAGGCAATTTTACAGTACTAACACGCATGTCATGATATTTCCAAACATCATGAGTCTTGAGTCTACTGTTTTGTTTTCTGTGATGATTCAGGTTAGTAGATGCCTTGCTCATTGCATAGGAATCCCTTCAATAATGAATCATTTTATCATTATACCAATTATTTTGTTAATGGTTCAATGTACTGAAGAGCAAACAAATTAATTTTAACCAAAAATGTCTGACAGCGTGGTATAGGTTCAGATTCAGCATGCTTTCTACAGTTTTACTCCAGCTAACAGACTGTATATAAGGCAATGCTTTATTGCATATTGCAGAGATATCATGTACGTATTGTTTACTTATAGGGTAATATTAGTACTTAATTATGTGTGAAGCAGTGACAAAGCTGGGTAATTATGCTGAAAGGACAATGTAATTATCTAGGCTCAGGCCTCTCCTCCCTTTGAGGAAAGGAAGAGAATAGAAAAAGTGGAAAGTTTACGGCTGTATTTTATCTGCAAGGAATTTCCTCTGTGCTTGGACTCTCTTTAAAGTTACCAAGGGACTTGGCCTTCAGTCTCCTTTGTGCAATGTAGAGATACTTAATCTCCTGCTAAATGAACTAACTGGAGTAACAGAAGTAGTCCAGCCACAGTGGCATGGAGCTATATTTAGGCTGGCTGCTCCATTACATGCAATGTACGGGTCTATCCCAAGCACTGGGATTGCTAGTTCCAGAGAGACAAGTGATGCTATGGGCAAGACAATTATCTTCTTGTGAGCGCTGCTTCAGCAGAGCAAAGATTTCACTGGTGCTTTTAAATTATAGGTATCATCACAGACATAGATTTTTGGAAATGCTTGACAATTAATAGGGAAAATTATGTTTAGAATCTATTGTATTTAAATAAAATACTTTATTTACCCTTACATGTGTGCAAAGCTTCGGCATTCTGGACTCCTCTAAAGATATCTAAGTTACACATTCCAAACAAAGAAGGGATAAGAGGCTGGAAGGAGTGGAACATGCAGGGGGAATTCTTCCTCTTTGGAACTAACAATCCCAGTCACCACCACTATGTGGGGTTTTGTCCATTAGAAGTCAGATACACCTCCTGTATCCAGGTGCAGGAAGCTAGATAATTGTGAATAGAGTAGATTGTGTGAAAGACATTTCCATAAATCTCATTTACAATTGGCTTTTCCTAATAATAATTTCAGCATAAAAATTTCCAATTCATACACTCTGGCGAAAGAAGATGCTTAACTTCACACCAAAATCCTAAGTGAAATAAATCTGCATCTGGATCTATCAGTGTTACAAATTGTGATAAAATATCTAGGATCTACGACTGATTCCCATGTGGGTGCTGTTTTGCATTGCTTCTGTCTCCAAGAGAAGGTGAATTAATTGAACACTGTTCTTGAAAAAACCAAAATGGTTTACAGTAGCAAATGAACTCCTTCTAGATAACTAAACCCGCTGTATTTTTAAATCATAATGTTATCCAGCCTAAAAACTGGGAAGAATATTGCAGTGCATTTTTCTTCTTGGATTAGGTTCAGGTCTGTATTCCTGGAAGGAGTGTCTCAGTCTGTGTAACTTTCTGGTGGTGGCAAATCACTCCTTATGGATTTTGTCAAGGTAGAATCAGTGATGTTTACTAGTTCAGTGAATAAAATCAACCTTATGGACTAAAATACATCTTTCTTAGTATGTGTAATGACTTACTGAATATCTTTGCAGTATAGAAAAGAATCATTCAAGGAAAGCAATATGTGACTGAGTCTTCTCTCTGCTTTGTGTCCCGAATGATATTTTCAGCTCTTGTAGACAGATCTCCTGAGCTGTTAGTGTTTGTATTGTGATCATTATTGTGGGAAATAAAAAGAAAGTATTACCTACCAGACTGCCTCCATTGATAGCCCTTGGAAATGGAGAAGAATTCTGGCTGGTCTGTGTTGTCTGTGTGTCCTTCAGAGGGCAGGAGAGGATCCTGACTGGATCTAACTGTGTTTCTGTAGAGAATGGATTGTGTTCCCTAAGCTTTTGGATGTAGTGGTTTTGGCCTTTCGGAAGAGAATGACCAAGACTAACTGTTTTATTGAAATTTATTGGTCAGACAGGACTGGCTGCATTTTTATAGCCCTGACACAGTGCTATGGTGGTACCAAAAGAACAGTATGGAAAATGAGAATGCAGTTTTCCCTAAGAGACCCAATTATTGACCTATGAATTCTCAAAACTGTGAATTGAGATTTGAACTGAAGTCTGATAGACTAATTTCCATGTTGTGTCACATCATGGACGGTTTTAATTTCTGAGGGGACCTGGGTACAGCCAGAAGATAAGTTTTGTTTCCTGTTCTGGCTCAAGAGGTAAAGATTTCACATTTTGAACTGGAGGTGATGTATTTTGGCTTAGTATCAACCTGCATGTATTTCTTTGCACTTCATTATTTAGGCAGTGTCTTTGATTTATGATTTATCTTTGGAAGAACTGTTCATGAGGGCATGTAGCAGTAGGACAAGGGGTAATGGTTTTAAACTCGAAAAGGGGAGATTTAGGTTGGATGGTGGGAAAAAGATCTTCAATGTGAGGGTGGTAGATCACTGGAACAGGTTGCCCAGAGATGTAGCGGAGGCCCCATCCCTGGAGATGTTCAAAGTCAGGTTTGATGGGACTCTGAGCAACCTGATCTAGTGCCTGCTTACTGCAGAGGGAGTTGGACCTCTGAAGGTCCCTTCCAATCTAATGCATTCTATGATTCTGTGATTCTTATTCCCTCTAATTTTAATGTTTGCATTTCTCCTAGGTTTTGCTGAGGTTGCTATTTTCCCATTTGATACTGGTTCTTACTTTTGAATGTTTAATTCCTAAAGCAGGTCTAGTGAATTCACTTTTTGAGCTAGCCACAAGTCCAAAGAACCATTCTAGGCACTTGAGATGGAACCAGTACAGTCCTTTCACTGGTTTGCCCTCACTGTTTTGTAATAATGGACAAATTTTAGGCATCTGCTTAACTTAGTGCCCAATAAATATCTTCTGTATTTTTATATCTTATATTGTAATGACCAGTTCCTACTTACTGCAAGGAACTGGTCATTAAAACCCATCCCATAGGTTGGGAATTCTGTGGCAGTTCCCCCAAATGTAGAAGAAACCAATCTCTGGTATTGCTGCACTGAAAGGCTGACAGATCCAACACGTCACAATCTCTGCTGTCCTCTGCTGCCCAACTCGGGCAGGTACCACTTATGCAAAAGTTTAATAATACCGTTTACATGACAGCAGAGTTTGACTTCATAAATAATGGGCTTGTAGCAGATGAAAGCACATATCACTTCCCTTGAAATCCGTATGTGACAGTTTTGAAGACCGCAAGTGTTTTTCAGCAAATTATTTTGCTATCCTGTTCCTTCTGGATGTTCACATGTAAAGACATGCCATAGCTAGGATGACATTGTTCTCTGGACATACAGGCTGTGGCCATAATCTGGCATTTGTCAGATCTCCTGACAGGCGTATGCATGGCTGTTTACATTTACAGGACCGAATATGTTCTGAACGTTTAATTGGCTGTGTGGATGTTCTCTCTTTAGCATTATTTTCCTATACAGCTTTCTGTTTGACAGAATATTGCTGTTTTAACTGCTAGAGAAACTAACTGGTAATAACTGATGCTATTACCGGACAGTTAATTTGCAAAAGGCCAAGAATTAACAGTTTTGCTATTTATGTGGCACACTAATTTTTCTGCAAAAGGAAATCTGCAATGATGAATAATTTAAATCCCAGTCCCCCTGCAAGTCTATAATCACGTGCCCTACAGAGACTGGAGTACATTCTACTGTGAGCATTGTGCAAAAGATTAGTAGCTCCGTGGTGGCAATGCTGCTATAACAGTGTGAATTGCACTTTTAATTTGTCTTCCCATTTGACAGAGCATCTCATTATACTTTACAAAATCTATTTAAAATTATACTTTTTAAATTCTCAGTTGAAGGATATTTACATAAAAAAGGTGAAGATTAAATAAATTGTTTTAAGACATATCAGCAAATCATTTTAATGAGAACGTCCTTTCTTCTTGCATTTGGAAAAGAATGTGCATTTTATTCCCACCATGTTTAGTTCCAGTCAGTCAAAACCAGCAATGACTGGATACAATTTTTTTTTACAATATAGCCTAGATGTGAAATGTGTGATAAACACTACTTTGTATCATAAAATTATGCAGGCTCTCTAATAACTAACCTGTTAGCTATCTTGAGGCTGAAAAGCATTTTATACAAAAGCTTACATAAGACGAAAAGTTGGTTGGGTTTTTTTTTCCACAAGTAGCACTGAGCAGAAAATTATTACGTTTTGTTAATCAGATTAAACTGTGAAGAAGTATACATACAAAGTCCTTAGGCACACATTTTAAATAACAATATTACATTTCTTTCACTCCTCCTTTTTTGCCCTATTTGCTCTTTCTTAACTACGTTATTGAAATTTAGAAAGCATAATAGCCGATGTATTTAATGGCACATAATTACCTTCCCATAGCATAATGCATACTATTCATTCTCTCATATTATTCATTAATCCATTATGTTTATTCACTCCCAGTCTTTGTGTAACTATCTAAGGAATCAGACTTTCACTGTAGAAGTGAATAACATTTCGCAGTATTCAAAGATCCCAATTAATATCAGTGACCCACTAATTTGATGGTGTAGTTGTCAGTAGGATTCCATGTTACTAGGACGCTATTTGTCACAGATCTTGTTTATTTCTCTGGGCATTAGCTGTTAGTCAGTGCTGTGCTAAGCACTGTGCAAAAGCCCCGGACTGACAGCCTCAAAACTACCACAAACTCACTGAAAGTCAGAGTGATTTGTTAACAACCAGTGGACATTTATATAAGGCTTCTGTGTGACTGGGGTTGCATTTATGTGCAACAATTGTATTTAATACTTTCTCTTATAAAATATATGGGCCAGGGCCTTTGAGGTAAGGGGAGGTTCAGGCAGCTATTGCCTATGCACTTTGTTTCTGGCAAGTCTTTTCCAGCAGATCATGGTTCATGTGCCATAGCTGCCAAGGTAGCCTTGGCTGAGGGCTGCCCATAAGCTCGCTTTGTGGGGGGAAAGAGAGCCCTGAGATCAGGTCAGGGCAGACAGGCTGTCCCTAGCTGCACCCCTGTGCTGTAAGGAAGGAGGAGGTGGTTCTACTGCTTTTCATTATATTTTTTCCTTGCACACAAGTTATTCTCAAATATTGCTTTGCAGTTATTAATGATTGACAAGGCGTGGTGTTTGGATACAGATCCAGATGTGAACTTCAGAGAGTGCTGGGAGATACTTGGAGCTACATTTCTGATTCATGCCACCTACTATGCTTTTTCATATTTCTTAATTGCCAAGCTGCAAAAAAAGAATTTATGTAAACTCTTTATTTTTTACACTGTTGCTTAGGTCACTTTTCATTTTACAGCACCCATAGATTTAGCTTGTCAGTTAAAGTAGAGTTAATTTGAAAACCTGTTTTTATTGTACACCTTTCTGACTTCCATTGCTGTAAATTACTTGTATTTAAAACTAATAGAAGAATATATATATGTATAATGAAAAGGTAAATAAGTCCAAACGCCAGTGTTTATTACGGCCTCATGTTTCCTAGGAACTGAAGGTGTAGTCCCAATTCCATCGATACTGGAATATGAGCTGACTTTTAGATACAGAAACTAGTCCCAGTGTAGAGTTCTAGGCTACAGTGCTTGATGTGTTGCGTACTTAGCCCCTAACTGCAGACATGTTCATGAGCTGATTTTCTACGTGTATACTGAAGAGCGATTAGACTTCATAAAGCTATGCAAGCATTTTGGAAAAGAAGTCTCACTACAGTATTAAAAACAACTTCCACCATCTGCTTGGGAAAAGCAGTGGGCCGGTTTCTTGCAAACTTGGCAATTAAATATGCTAAAATAAAGTAATAGCAGGATAAAATGTTTGCCATACCTATTAAGAACAAAAACGAAAATCCAGCTAAATAACACCAAAACCTCAGACAAAGAGCTGCCATCTGGTTACCAGGTAAAAACAAAACTCTTGATACTTGTAAAACACCCTCATTGAAACGAGTTTTTAGTGAGGCATTTTAAAGCAACAGGAGTTAAGTTCTGATTAGAAAACCAAATTTAGTATTTGAAGTCTTTAAAAAGATATAAAATATGGAAGGCTGTATATTATGCGCTCTTTTATTCAGACTGTTTTTCTGTCTCTATAGTGGACTGCAAAAGCTTAGACAGATTGAGATCTGCACAGAGACACAGTAGACAATGCTCCAGCTCTTGGAATTACAAAATCACAGCTTTCCCTGAGTGAAATGTCCTTTCTGCTCCTTACAGTAATAAAGGAAATCTAGCAAGCATAGTATACCTCTTAAGGAGATGTCAGGACTTCAGATGTTCTGGAAAATGGTGTTAAGGAATACAGTCCCCTCTAAATCTCAGCGGGGTTCTTCAATTTCCAGAGTCAATGATTTGGGGTATTCTAATTTCAGTGAAGAACTGAACTGGCCAAGGAAGAATACAGTGAACATAATGGTCTCAAAGAAGTATATCTCAGTAGCTGGCACAGGTGTGCAGTTCACTGCTGCAGCTCCAAGTAGGAGGATGTAGTTGTCATAACGGTGTGAAAGGAGGAGATTGCAGCTGTTTAATACTCTCTTGTTGGGTAAACAAAGGACTCCAGGAGTGGGCTTCATCTCATCCAGCCTTTGGCCTATAAAAGGCAGTCACGTCTTTCTACACTAGTTTCTTTAACTTGCTGGGAGAATGGAGAGAAGCTTGCAATTACAGGGATGATTCAGCAGCCCTTAGATACCTGTGTTAAGCTGCTGGGAACCAAATCCTGAATCTTCCTTTTCCCCTCCATCAACTGTAAGAGAAATGTAGACATTTAGATAACTAATCTTTAACATGTCTTTAGCTAGAACAGGTGAATCCCAGCTTTTGTGGCTTTCTACTGAGAGCAGACTATGGAGTGGCCAAGACTGCTGCAACCATTGCGGCTGTGTGCTTGCAGACTGTTTCCAAATACGCTTTCCAAACTTTTCTTTTCTGTATGTTTAAAAGCTGTGATTAATAGGGCAAAGTTTATATTGCATGTAGGTCAACTTGATGACGTGTTCTGAACCAGTTTGCCCAAAGGTGTTCTTGCCAGTTCTGAACTACTGATCTTTTTTGGTGGTGTGACAACTCATAGTCTTATGCTCCTCGGGGAAGGAGATAGAGGAATCTCTTAAACTCATTTTTTATTCTGGATGTTCAGCCCTTGAAATATGCTTCTACAGTTTCTAGAGTACCAGATGTGTTCACAGTCATAAGCCTGCTTTCCCTTGGACTTAACAAATTCTGATGTGACACTGAGATCAAATCCCTGACCTTGACTTGACTGGGAGGGAGCGGCAGTCTTTGCAGTCAAAATGTTGTTGCACATCATACTCAACTGTCTCAACTACTGCACTGAAAAGTGGTTTAGAGTTTTTTCTGCATTTTCTCCTTGGATTCAGAAATGATTTTGTTGCACACAATCAGCAACAGATGTCATTTCTTTTCTTAGAGATGGCTTATTCATTGTTTTGAGGATTTCTCTGTGGTTAGTGCTTTGGCTTAGGTGAGCCAAATGTCTTCTAAATATATCTATTTGAATATTTACACACATTGCTTGAGTCTGCTTTAGTAAAGACATTGAAAATTTAGAGATTTTAAAAGTGACTTTTTCCATCTTGTTTGACATACTGTGTATAGCAGGTCACAGCCATGAAGCTCAATTATATCTTTAAAAATTAATAAAAGAGCTGCTTTCAGGGGAATAAATTTGCATGTCTGGGTGCTTATTTTGAACCTTCACTGTGCACCTGCCATGTAGGTTCAATGCAGCCTTGTGGACAGTCGTTTTTCTCTCTCATGAAGTGCTAAAAATTTCTGCAATTTTCATAAAAATTAAACAGGCCTGTAGTCACTGGGCATGTTTTCAATTTATATTAATACTACTCTGACTCTTAATGGCACAATTAAAAGCAGTGATTCCATTTCCAAATCCTTTAACTACTTTCCTCCAAACTGTTATCTACAAAATATCTAGAAAGACTTTCGGAGAAATGATAAGCATATACATCAACCTTGGCACATTCAAAGATTTGTTGCAAATACCCTGTCCTTGCTGAATGGATATACAGAATAAAATTTAAGAGCAAAATCAAGTCAAGGTATTTGCAGAAAAGTTGAAAAGTTTGGATTTATTTAAAGCATATTGACAGTCCTTATGTATTAATCTGGATCATGTTCTCTTCTTCACATTTTCATGTTCTCTTTTTCACAATTCAGTATTTTGTCTCAATATTAAATTTTTCCTGAAAAAGGCCATGTGTGCAGTTAAAACTTTAACATGAGACATACCAGAATTCTTCATGGCATGGTCATCAGAGATTTACATCACAAGATTTCAACTAATATGAACAGAATATCTGGTTAATGAGGACACTTTTAAGTCCATGAAGAAATGTCTCAATTGCTCCATGCCCTCTACACCCTCATAATTACTATGGTGGAAGCAGGATCAATATTCTACTAGTTTCTGGTTATGATGTTCATAAATTCCTAGACAGTTCTCATTGTATTGAAGTAGTGGGTACATTTAAGATGTCAGGGTGGTGTGCATGTCTCAGTTTCTTTTTAGTAAGTAGAAACACTTGGGTCACCTTACTTGCCTCATTTCTGGAAAGCCTTTATTTTAAAAAAAAACCCAAAAAACC
>VZTU01003080.1:19221-29239 GCA_013400835.1 Zapornia atra | reverse complement strand
TTTCTCTGATCTCATTTGATTTAGGTGCCTGCTTGTCAAGACCACTGTCCTTTCTCAGAAGCAGCTCCTCTGCTGGTTTCTGCAGCTGTGTTATGCTTCCTGCCACTTCTTCCAGGAGTCGAGTGTACTGCATGGGAACAAAATACGTTTTCAAACACACAGTGGCAGGAACTGAACCCATTACACTAGCCACACAAATACAAAAGATCCAATACCCAGGTTTAGATTGAATATTAGGAAAAAAGTTCTTCACCAAAAGGGTTATCAAGCACTGGAACAGGTTGCCCAGGGAAGCACTTGAGTCACCATCCCTGGAGGTATTTAAAAGGCATGTAGACATGATGCTTAGGGAGGTGGTTTAGCAGGGGACTTGGCAGTGTTAGGTTAATAGTTGGACTTGATCTTAAAGAGCTTTTTTGAACCTAAATAATTTTAGGGTTATGTGAATCTATGGTTCTAATGTTCTTTCAGAATGTGCATTTGAGCCTGAGCTCTTTACTTGAATGATGATACCACTGTAGTGAGTAGAAAATTTAAGAAGGAAAAAAAAAAAAGAGATCCAGGTTTTTCAATTGTGAATTCATTTTTATAAGCACCAAGATTATATAAATGTAAATGTAAATATGTTAACTTATATTCACATAAGCATATATACATGCATGCATGGGATTTGTTGAGTAGAGGGAGTTTGTCAGAGCCAGGAGTGAAAATTAATCACACAACTCCCACTGACTCAGTACAAAGCCCCTTTGTTGCTTTCAAAAACCTCCTCCACCATCTACATCTTTTTCTAACTTGGTAGAGCTGTTGCAAAGGGGGCATTTCAGTGACAGCTGTTGTTACACATTTTCCTTCAGCAGGCAGGTTAAAACAAAAAAAGCAAAGCCTCAAAGAAACATTGAGAGGTAAGGAGGGTAGGCAAACAGTCAGCAAACAGCATCCTCAAGATATCACACAAGAGATATGGGCAAGTCTGCCAGCTGCTCCAGAGAAACCAGGATTCTCTGATGATCCTTTTATCCACAAAGTTCAAATGAAACCCTGCTTACAATGACTGCAATATTTTAAAAAATTTTAATATATACCTTATATAGCCTTAGCTGTTGTCTTTTGTGTAGACAGATGCAAGTATTTGCCCCTTTCACTGAAACGCATTAGCCTGCTTACTCTGTAATAAGCAACCTTCCCAAGTTCTGTGAATTACAATACTAAGCTGCAGAAGACTAATCTTTGAATCCATAATATCAAATATTTGTTCAGCAATTGCTTTGCCAAAGATTTTCTTTGGTCTACAACAACCCACAAAGCTGCAGGCACCACATTAACAGGTCCTAACAGGTGACCCTTTAACCCAAACGTTCCTCTAATACATGCAAGACCAGGCATGGTTTGTACAAATCATAGTGACTTACGTTCCTGCTAACTCTGATAGAGAATACCTCAGGATTTTTGCAATGGTAAATGACAGCCAAGTCACGCTGCTTTGAGTGAAGGGTAAGGTATTTTGCACCACTAGAGTAGGCAGGCTTTAGTATCCTGACAGCTTGACAGCTCATTTTGCACTGGCTGTGGGGTACTGCACTGCATGGCGTGGGTCTCTCTAAACCTCTGGTGTGCATCTGCAAATTTGTATTGTCCAGGCTTGGGTAGGTAAACCAAGATGGGAATGGTACTATACCTGCAGCCTGCACTTGCCAAATTTCAAACCCTACACTCTGATGCATGACTGGTTTAGAGAATTTATTTTAAAAGTTTCCCACAATGATGTAACAACTCGGTCTGCCTTAGTTTCATTGCTGTAGAAGGCTAAACCTTTCTTGTTTATTTCCTCCACTCTCCCACAAAAACAGAAAGTAAATAATCATTCCAAAGTGGTTCTCCAGCACGAAAAAATTCTGTGAAGGAAGTGTGAAGTTAAAGATATGTAAGCTGTGCACACCACCTACAACTGAGAAATAAAATCCAACCAAAATGGACCCTGCATTCTGCATTACTTGGTGTACTGTCATTTCATGTCTGTCCACTCCTTGCTGATGAGTAAGCCTCACAATTTCCATCCCCCATATGCTGTTCTGAGATTATCTGTGGTATTTATATCAGTCACATACTGTGAGTATTACCTCTTCTACAAGGTAATCACAGTTTCTTTCTTAGGACTTTCTTAGGAAGTCTTTCTTGTTTTTCCTAAGCTAAACATGTTGCTAGAGGAAAAAACAGAACATTTAGTGTGTTTCAGGATTGATGTTTGGTTCATATCTATGGTAATAAGGATTTTTAACTTCTACTTCCTTGAATTAAATCTATTAGTATTCTTGATCCCTTGGACAGGCTTCGTCTTAATTTATGAAGCCCATGATTCCAATGCAGAAACCTGGAAAGGTGCTACCAAGGGGCTGTAATGTCTATGTTGCTAAGGACCCTTATGACATTTGGATAAAATATTCTGCATCCTTTTCATAAACAGAGATTTAGTTGCACACCACAGAATTGTGCATCATACTTTCCAATATCTGTCACCTTGTAGACATTTTCATATGTTTCCTTCTGTTGCAGATGACTGGGAGGAGGAAATTAAGATGTTCCGTGCAACAGCTTCATGGTAGCAAAGAAATCCGGTGGAATTAAACACTCTCCTCTTTGGAATGACTGACACAAGAACGCATTGGCAATGCCATCATCTTCACAGAATACTTTGTGAGGGACAAATTGAAATAAGCCCTAGCATTTCTGAAACACTGCTTCAGTTGCACAAGAAATAACTTTCCAATTTTTTTTTGCATGCTGTCCTGCCAGATTTTACAAAAATCATTTTAGTGCAATGCACTAAATTCTGAAGGAGAGAGATCCTTGATAAAGCTGGGGAAAAAAAAGAAAGGATTTCCTATGTATATTTTCATATACATTCTTATAAGACAATTCACAAATAAATATTTGGGGGCTTTCTGTTTTTTGCACAACTTGAAATATCCCTGATTTTTAAAATAAATAAATAAATGAATAAATAAAGAATGTAAGCAAAGTATTCAGATATCTCTTGATAGCATGAGGTAGTGTCTGATGAAAAAATACGAGTTCACCCTTTTCTGTCTTAAATAATTCTTTCTCAGGTTCAAGAGTGGCAGAATTCAGAAGCAGCATGCTGAGGCAGCGAAAAAAGGAGATGAAGAGATGGTAGGTAGAGAACAGAACAGCTCCTACCCACAAATATCCATTTACATGTCACATTCAGATCCAGGGATCACATTTCCAATTTTTACAAATACCTGCAAAAGAAAGGAGAATATGCTTTGTTGTGCAACCCCTAGGACTTTGTGTAGCAAAAAGTTAAATATGAGCAAGATTATGATGTACATATTCAAGAATCAGGCTGCATGTGTGTGAGAGTTATGTGTAAGGAAGCTATCCTTGAGGATCTCTATATATAGATAGACCTTTGAAGACCTCGATCC
This sequence comes from Zapornia atra, assembly GCA_013400835.1. Lineage (NCBI taxonomy): Eukaryota > Metazoa > Chordata > Aves > Gruiformes > Rallidae > Zapornia > Zapornia atra. The sequence goes on along the minus strand of VZTU01003080.1, from coordinate 25,790 downwards.
ATTTCCTTCTTCATACAGTGTTCTCAGCTGCCTTTTCACAGTGTCTGCATTCATGAAGGAAGAATTGTGGCTGCAAGAAAACCTTTTTATTCTACTGATGCAGTTGACATACATCTAAGCAATATAACTAGCACCAGTGAACAGAAGCTAAAGATAAGAAAAAAAAATATGGCACTAGTATTCAGCAAGGGTTAATGTCCTTTAATGCAGATTAGCCAAAAAGAGGAGATAGACAAATTGCAGCAAGATAAATTCTCATCTGACATATGAAAAACATTTCTTCTTAGGGCAGGTGGTCAAATACTAGAGCACGCTGCCCTGAAACTCAACCAAAAAAGTCCTCTGTAACTTGACCTGACTTGGAAGTTATTCCTGCTTTGGACAGTAGGTTGGCCAAGACAACTGCTAAAAGTCCATTCCAACTCAAGTTATTCCAAAATGCTGTGATGGCCTTTCACATCTTCAAATCAAAAGTGCACGCATTTCTAGAAGTGTTACACTACCCAAATGAAAACAGCATTCGAACATAAACAATGGCATGTGGAATAGGATCACAGAATCACAAGGTTGGAAAAGACCTTTGAGATCATTGAGTCCAACTGTTCCTGTCCTAAGCTAAACCATATACCTAAGTACCTGATCTACCCTTTTTTTTAAACACATCCAGGGAAGGTGACTCAACCTCCTCCCTGGGCAGCCTGTTCCAGGCCCCCACAACTCGTTCAGTGAAAAATTTTTTCAAAACNGCTCCTCATAGGATTTGCCCTCCAGCCCCTTCACCAGCCTGGTTGTTCTTCTCTGGACTCGCTCAATGGAGGATCTCAATGTCCTTCTTATGATGAGGAGCCCAGAACTGGACACAGCACTCGAGGTGTGGCCTCACCAATGCCGAGTACAGGGGCACAATCACCTCCCCAGACCTACTGGCCACACTATTTTTGATACAAGCCAGGATGCCATTGGCTTTCCTGGCCACCTGGGCACACTGCTGACTCACATTCAGCCTGCAGTCAACCAGGACCCCCAGGTCCTTCTCTGCCTGGCAGCTCTCCAGCCAGTCTCTCCCAAGCCTGTAGCGCTGCCTGGGGTTCTTATGTCCCACATACAGGACTCTACACTTGGAGTTGTTGAAACCTCATCCCATTAGTCTCAGCCCATAGATCCAGTCTGTTCAGGTCTCTAACAATCCTTCCACAGTACAGGTGAAAGCAGGACAGAACAGGTGACACAGAGTTCCCTTTTGGTCATCAGGAATACTTACATATATACGCATGTATATAGATACAAAGTTACTGACTTAACCAACAAAATAGAATGCAGAAAACCCACCAGTTTATTTTTCCCTCCAACCTGCACATCAGCAGCACAGCAATACGCTAGCTATGATTTACATGACACACTACAGCATCTATGTCATCCTTTCCGGTGCCAGCAAAGCTGGAGATCTTGTAGGAAAATGTTATAGTTCACAGCTAATTTAGACCAGGTTGGCCTTCTTATACACTTTAAATATAAGAGTGAACCAGACATGAAGCATGGCGGCACAACTTTTGGTATCTGGTTTTTTGAAACATTGGTTTCCATGGTGACAAGTAAATTAGTCTTTTTTTTTTTTTTTTTTTTAAGAACATGGTTGCAAACATTAGACTTAAAGAATCAGATGAGAAAGAAAATGCAGCATTGGGAAGATAACAAGAAGTACAAATTTTAAAAAATATTAAGAATGTAAATCTAATTCAGTAAATGAATCAATTTTTTAAAAGAAAAGAAACTTGCTTAGTGGAGCCATGCATGGGTAAATTCCAGTGTAAGAGAAAACAATAATACTATAGTTAAGCACAGAAAAACTTTTAAATTCCTGTATTAAGGACTGCAACCTATGAGATTTAGAGGTGCATTATTTCCCCCTGCACCAAACTTTAATGAGAATTCCTAAAGGCACATTAAACTGCTCTTCCATCTCTCATGTCCCAGAGTTCTCTTTAACAGTGTGAAAACACCAGGATTCCCCACCTTCTTACCAAAGAATAGGAGAGAACTTGTAAACAAGACAGATTTCAGCATTACAACGAAGGCCTGGATGCAATCTGTTTAAGTACATCCTGCTAATTCACTCCACAGTATCTTGCGTGCCACCCTCCGAAGAAGATAATACAACTGTGTACCAGTATGTCCAAAATACAATTCTGTGTCGGTTTCCACGAGCAGTACTTAACTGGAAACTCTTACACTTTTTAAAAGCTGAAGGTCTGCTCAGAGCCAAAATGTAGCAAATTTTGAAGGACGCTTTACAGCAGAGCAGTTTTAGAAAATCTTAAAGATCTTAAAGATTGTGGATTAGTTCCAGTGTTACTTAATAAGTGGCAATTTTTGTACTCAAATGAAATATTCGTGAAACTCTCTCTGTTCCCTACAGCACAGAAGAAGGGAAGAGGTGCCATGTTCTCTCCAAGCTGGGAGTCTGCGCTGTCCTGCTGTTGTTCCCTTCAGGTCTACACTACCCAAAGACTTTGCCAGGGACATTGCCGAGTCACACTGTCCTGGTCCAGGGCCATGGCCCCCTGCCACTTCTGCCCCATTAGGACTTTGACTGTTGTCACAAGGTTGGTGTGGTCTGGTTACTGTCTTTGCTGAATTTAATACGTTTTAACATAATATCCAAACAGATTGCACTCAGTGATAGCAAAGGAAGCTTCAGCTGCAGGGTCTGCATGAGAAAGAGGAAACACGCTCTGTTTCTTAAAACAGGATAACCAATTGTAAACCAGAAAATACTCTTTTGTTGTCTTTAGGAGATGCAGAGGTAAATCATATTGTCTACTACTGTTATCACTGTAAATTTGCTGAAGGAAAAAAAAAAAAAAGCTGCACCCTGGCACACAAAAGAGCCTTCTGCTTGCTAACTTTGGCATTTTGCTGTTCCTCACAAAGTGTTCTGCTTGTGCAACTCCACCAAGTTTCCCCTACGTCACTCTTGCTGTCTGTTTCCTGGTCACTTTGGCCTCTGCAGGAACTTGGCAAGCCTCTTCTCCATGTGGATGCTTATGTATCATAACAAACTGTCCCCTCCCATCCACCCACCCACCGATTTAATAAACGTGCAGAAGTGACCTAGGATTTCCTCCATGGGGAATGGACAGCAAAGAAGCTGGATCTGACAGCAATTTCCACACTTCAGTGGCTTACATGGTTTCCCCTACAATCACAATGCAACAACCTTCTCAGACACACTGATCATTGTTTGTTAAAACGATGGCTCACAAATATCAACTTGCCTGCTTACTGACCAAATATAATTTTCCCCAGTCATTGTCCCTTGACCACATGGGTCTTGATCATGCTTTTATTACACCAGTGCTAGCAAGTTCCAAATAAACAGATACTTTCCCTCTTTCTCTCCAAACTCTAAAATGCATCCCAGTTTATATACTGGAATGGGCAGAGACAAATTGCCCTTCCCTCATATTTGTCCTCCCAGATGCTGATTCCACATCTAAAGTAATAAAGCCTTGATTTCAGTGGACATTTGGCATGAGAAGTGGGTGACGGTTTCAATGTTCATCCTTAAACAAAAAAGAGGTTTCCTGACATGGGATTCATCTGACTGTCTTAAGTTGTTCATATCCTAGTTTGGTGTTCTACTTAATGGTTGTTGATAATCAGTGGAGAAAGCAAGCAATCCCAGCACATTGGAAATCTCATCCCAAGGTCTCATATAAACTTCTCTCCAGTGGCTATAACAAGTCTGGATAACCTGCGCTGATAGAGATATCTACTGTGCAGGTAAGTAACACTCCAATGTCTCATGACCTTCACATAAATGGATAAAAAATTACTGAACAAATGGCTAAACAAATGTCCAGGATACACCAGTTCAGCACATGTGATGTGATTCACTAAAACAGTACCTACTGCCAGGGAAGAGCAGCTGGTCTCCTTCATCAAACAAAGCTTTTGAGGAAGACAGTGTAGTCCCTGAGCAGTTGATCAAAATCCATATAGATCAATCCATGTCTGGCCTGTGCAAGACAGACCTTGCAAGTCTGTTGCTGCTGTGAAGAAGGGTCATGAACAGGCCATCCTTCAGGCTGTATTCCAGAGACTGCAATTTCACCATGTTGGATGTTATGTTCGTGGAACTGTGACATTTGCAATTCTGCAAAAACTGCTGGTTTTCTGCATTTTATGTAATTGTAAATCTATTTTTATTGCTTGTATATCAAATTTTGGTAGTGTGGAGAGCTACTTGATAATCTGAAACTGTAGTTGCTACTTTATAGTCTATACTTGAAAAATGGAAACTAAGATAAAGAGTCAGGGTCCCGATGCTGAAATCCTGACTGCTATCCACAGTATTTCACAATGGCTGGTTTCACCAGTATAGGAGAAATATAAATGTTGTACAAACTGTTGTCTTAGGGAACTAAAGTGCTTAGGGAACTAAAATTCCCAGTCGAGAACATGTTACCTGGGCAAAAAAATCTGGCCAGAAGAGTCTTCTCTTCAGGTTCCTCTGATGATTGAACCCATAGGGAGAGCCTCATCTCGGTATATATGTAAAATGTAAGCTGCTTAAAGAATGCACAGGTAGAGATGAAGAAGGGCTAGGAAAAACTGTTCTGGGTGTTGGGATTATTTTTTAAAATCTTTTTTAAAATTGGGATTTTTTTTAATATCTTTTCTAACAGTTTTTATTGAGCACTGCTTCCCTGCAGTGGTTCAGATGATCTGATTGAGCGATTTCCTTGGGGAAGAGAGTGGAACAGGCAGGAATTTGCTCTTCCAGAAAACACACAATAATGACCTCTGGAATTGAGAAGTAAATATTACTCTATCAAATTTCTTAAGCACTGAACATCAGATGTTAGCCTAAATCTGCCTGCTATGGGCAACCTTCACATCAGTTCAGATTTCCCAACATAGAGCTTACTAGTGCGTAAAACATTATGCCACGTATGTCTTAGTGCTCTTGGTTATTTCAGTGAGTAGATGGGGTTCTGGGGGGAGAGCCAGAGGACAAATATATCTCACAGAACACTGATCATTATTGTCCTATTGTTAAGGCTCCAGAAGATGATGGTAGAAAGGGCAAGAGAGTGATTTGACTAGTTTTAGTGATTTGAGAATTTGTGCTGGCTGGTAGTCACTTTGAGGGAAGCTTGCTAAGGCCATATGATATGCTTGTAATAAATTATCCCTTGGAAGGAGGAGGAGAACAAAGGTAGATATAAGTAAGAAACAGGAAAAATGAGAAAATAGTGTACTTATCCTGCCATTTGACTCCATCAGTAAGTGCATTTAACTCTATTCAAACTACTTCAGCCCTTTCCCTTTCCAGTCATAGATTTAACATTATTTTTATTACCCTTTAGTTTTTGGTGATTTTTTTAGATTGTGTAAAACCACGTCAGGATTCAAGTTTCAATTACTTCAGTTACTTTTTCCATCATGTTATAATACTAGAATCTTAGAAAAACAGTTCTGCTTTTAACCAGAGGCAGTAGACAGGATATCTCCTTGGACTCCAGCCTTGCTTTCCACTTGAATATACCAGAGCTCATATATAGTGACCTTCCTACTGTGCTACAGGAGTTCACTTCCTCTTCACTCCCATCTTTTACCAGAAGTTGGAACCCAAATAACTAGACACTTCTTCACTTCTTCTCTGAATAATTAGACACTACTTTGCATTAGCATTTCTTCAACACCACTATCATAAAGGTTACTTTCTTGTAATTGATGAATCAGCTGATCTAACACTTCTCAAATCCAACTTCTTCCCAGAACTTCATGCTAAACTCTTCAGTAGCTAAACTACTGGATTCCCAGAGTAGCCCACTTAACTTCAGTGGTGTTTCACTAGACTTGCAGCCGCCTATGTGAAGGGTCTCATCTGGTATGAAATATGAAACCATGTTGCTTCTCATCCTGTCAAACTCATTTATTCATTACTACTGCTCCTTAACTTTGGATCATTACAAGTTATTCTAAATTATTGTCACCCGAGGACTTAAAGTAAATGAGCAGTAGTGCTCTGTGTGACAGGAGCAGGGTACAAGGGGAGGAAGGGGGAAACCTGGAGAGCCTGATGCTGGACAGAATCACAGGAGGATGCTTGTGCCAAAAACAATATGCTGGTTAGGAGGCCAAGGGCATCAGTGGAGTGTGTGACATGTTTCTGGGATGTCTGAAAGAGAAAATTCTCCAGAACCAAGTTGTAGATGTAGCAGCAAACACAGTGGGAGGGGTTTTTCCTTGCTTTTTTTTTTTTCTTTTTTCTGGGAGAAAGGTTCTCTATCTCACTTCCACCACTTTGATTACAATACCAATAAATGTTTAATTAAATGCAAGAGTTTGTCCCTGGGGTGCTCTCTAAGATGGAAACATTCACATATTAAACTAAAGAATAGCAACATGGCTGCTGGGATGACATTTTGTTGGAATTATGTTGCCAAGTCCTGTTTTTCATGGTGCAGCTTGTCAGTGTGATATATACTTGGCACAAAACTAACTCTTTATAGAGCTTTTGTTTGATTTTTTTTCCCCCCCCCTTAAACAAGATCAATGTT
>VZTU01003080.1:0-19156 GCA_013400835.1 Zapornia atra | reverse complement strand
TGTGCAAGTTTTCAGATGCGAGTTTTCAGTTGATTTCTGCCAGGAACATCTGCCTTGAAACCATTTCAGTGTTACTAAGGTTGTCACCCTTCCGAAAGGAATTCCTGTTTCCCTTCCTTTCACACACATATGCACTGCTTATCAAGGCATCAAGAGGAACACACAGATCGGGGTGATTAAGAAAAAAAAGGATGGCCTGTCACTCATCATATCCCTCGGATTCAACAGAAAGGAAATTCATTTTAGTGAGCATTGAAACCAAACAATAGCAACTCTGCAGCTGGTTTCAGGGGTCTGATGTCAACAATGCTAAACACATTTTTATCTCATTTGAGATTTATTGAAAAAGCAGAATGCTTGATAAACAGTGGCTGACAAAAATGAAAACAGATTAGCTCAGCAAGTAAAGTGGGGTGAGGGGAGAACTGTGCCATACATACCTTGGAATTTATCAGAAAAATCCATTTATTACAGAATATTAGCTAGTTAAAATATTATTTCTGTTAAGGTTTATCCATACAGTTGCATTTCTTTACCTGTGTATATGAATTACAGGATGAATTATTGAGAAAAATGACGAGTTTTGAGATTTGCTGCATTTCAATCCAATAAAGTTAAAAGCAGTTTTCATCAGTGTTTATTTATCGATTCAGCTAACAAACCAACCTTCTTTCAAAGTGACATTCAAAAAAGGAAAACCAACAGCTATTCTTTGAAGCTTTCAGAGATGACATAATAAAGGATTAGTTATAAAATATTTTTTCTTCCTTTGTAAGAGGCAGTATGATCAAATTGCTTTTTCTATTCTCTACATGGGATTCTCCTATTTTCTTTAGCTCCCACACTAACCTTCACCTTCTGTAAGAAATTCAGATGGTTAAGATTTAGGACCGCCCATGTTTGGTGACTCATGCTTTGATGCAGAGGATGTTACGTTTTCCTGAAGAACAGGCAACAGACGAATAAACAATTACAAGATTGTTTATGCTGCCTGCAAAAAAAGAGAAGCTTCTGAAAATGTGTGTTACAGCATCCAAATCCCTCCTTCCCAGTCACAGTATTTTTCAACTTATGGTGGATCTTTCAATACTTTCTAGAATTTCTTAACAGCAAAGTGCTTAATCAAAAATATGTCCCTAATTGTCATCAACATGAAGAGATTTTCAGTAAAAGGTGCAGTATTAGATCACTCATCTAAACACAAGAACGGTCAGTCACTGCAGCCCAGGCACTGAACAATGTGTGGTATCAGTAGCTCTGAAGGAGCCCTTCTACATGGAGATGAATGTGTCTGCTATGCCACCTCCAGTCAAGGGACCTGGCATCAAGGCAGAAATACAGACGTTGACATGGAAGACTGTCAGGGATTGAAAGATTGGTAAATTTTGTGAGCTACATCTTCCCACAGAAGGGAGTGGGAGCGAGGAGAAACTGTCTTCCTCTAAAGGATCGAAGGAGAAAAGCAAATCCAAGCTCATGAACTGAATGCAGTGCATCTTCTTAGGCTACATCTGTGTTAATAAATTAAATTTTGCCAGAGAACGTTACTGAACACCATGCACATTGTTAAAACAGCCTGTGGTGTGGCTTTGGCTGAAATGAAATAACATTTTCTGAAATACAACCATATGGGCTGGCTGAATTTTGTATCTGCAGTGTATTTGTTTAAGAGAGAGTCCATCCATACAAAGGTGACTAATATCTCAGGAATAAATCTGTTGAGGTATATACAGAATGGCAGAGTAATAAGGTATCGTATCTATGGACAAGTATGGTTAAAATAAAGGGATGCTTATATACTTTTCAAAGTAAAAATGTAATACCAGGATTTATAGACTAAGTCAGTTTACAGATTTATACTTCACTAGATGGTTTAAATCTGGTTAACATTGGCAGTAAACAGCACTGTGAATTGACTAAAAGATTGATGCTGTGTTGAAAACAGTGGGGGCTAGCACAAATTATATCAGAAGAAAGAAGAAAAATTATGGCAATTAATATGCCATCTGATGTCTTCCCCTCCGGGTAATTAACATTAAAAGACTTTCTACATAGTTTTTCAGAAATAACGTTCATTTCAAATTGGCTTTTATGTAATACCCACTTCAAGACAGTTTACACCTCATACTGTCTGGAGGCTTTTTTCCTTCTTTCACTAGCCCCTGCTCCGCAACAATATTCTCAGCAATCAACAGCAACGACCCTGTCCTATAGTCAGTTATTGGGAGAGCACTGCCCTTGATTTCCAAATTTGGATGAGTTACCTGCAAGAGTAAGAAAAACAGCAGCATTGTTTTCTGTCATTTGCACAGCTAAAATCTCTTCACTGTTGCACAATTATCCCCAAACCCACGACAATATGAACTACAGTGATCCCAAGTGTAAATGAGTAACGAAGCAGCTTTTGAAAGCTAGAGGAGAAGCGTATTTACAGATTGATCTCATGCTACCCTACTAGATAACGCTACCCCACAAATAGCAAACATTCCCTAGCTGATACCTCATGAGATCAGTTTTACTGCTGAGGACACAGGCCTAGAGGCAATTCAAGCGTGACTGCTCATGCTGTCGCATCCAACAGTGCACACAAGGTAACTCCTCTCCTTGTGTTAGCACTGCAGGACAAAAATGGGGGGGTGGGCTGTGTTCTTACAGACAGTATTTTGAAGTCCAGAATAGGCCCATGAACACGGCTTGCCACTGCTTACCTCCACACAGCACTCACCAGTTACCTTCAAGAACTCACTGTCTCTAAAGTCCAAATTCTTTAACATAACTGTAGCTGCTTTGCAAAACAAAGCAGCCTTCATCTGCATTATTGAGCTTCTGAAGAATTTTCCTGATGTAAGGTGAAACTCAGGTGATCCACAGACAAGAAAGCAACGTCTTTACTGTTTGAACATTTTCACATTGGTGGAAGGGGAGCATCTGAGGTGAACAGGACATGGTTAAAGCCTCTCCTGCTCTTACACATACCTGCTCCTTGCAGGTCTCTCTAGGCTGCTCTAAGGAGTGCTAGAGTCCTGGACTTGCATAAGTGAGACCAAGGAGTGGAGAGCAAGCTGCTCTCAAGTGGAGAGTGAGCTGCTGCCACCATTTTACCACAGCACAGCTGGGCAGCAGAACAGAAGGGTTAAGTCCTGACTGTCAAACCCACACCACCCAGACCGTTCAGCAACCTTTCCACTCATAACAACCTTAAGCAAATACTTTTTAACTTCCAACATTTTTTTACTATATTTGAGCAGCAACTAAAGAACAATACTGCTGAGTTAAAATAGAAATGAACATCCCACGTGCTCCGCTGCTGGTGGAGCTTTTACATTCATTAGTCATATTTCTATCCTGTTTGACTGTGTTATTACTATTTTGTTTCGTTCTTTTTCCAGAGGCTGCCTATAGTCATGCCTGATGACAGTTATTGTTTCCATTGTTACTTTTCTAGTGCAGAGCCCAGAATGGCAAATTGCTTTGCTATATGTAACAAAACACTAACACATTAAAAAAAAGAAAAAAAAAAGGCACAGAAAGGATCTGCCCACTCAAATAATAACATCATGCCTCTGGCATATGAAAACCTTCCATCCAGGACTTCCAAAGTTTTCCTGGGTCTGCAGAATCATCACATACAGAAGATAATAGTTATATATATTTATTTCTTAGCTCATTCCAGAAGACAAGAAGGAAAAACGGGAACCATTATGAAAAAAAAAACCAAACAACCACCCTATAAATTTTTTTATTAGTGTCATGTTTGTTAAGAAAGAAAATCCTCCTAAAAAGAAAATTATATTCCTCTATTGGAAGACAGCAGTTATTTAACACTGAAGGTGAATGGTCTTCCACAACACTTACCTGCTGCTGAAGCCAAGAACTAGACAGCAGTGGACTCTGCCTCTACGATTCAAGAACAAGATAACTGAGGTCTGTAATGTTACTATTTTCCTTTCCCTCCTTCTCTAGCCAGCCAGCAAAGTGGGGCAATTACACTCTCCTCTGCAGCAGTACACCTGGGTTTGATGATGATGGAGATGAATGTCAGTGCTGAAAAGAGTAGAGTAGAGCTTCTTTATTTAGCTACAACCTTGGCCATCAAACCCATTTCTGAATTCAGAAATAAAAATAATACTTGTAGCCTCAGAAAGAACAGGAGGGGAGGTTAAAGGGTGGAGGAGTACATAGGTAGTGAGCTGCCATGCTCCATGCTCAGAATCCTCCAGGACTGATGGCATCCTCTCCAGCCCAGAGACATCTGCCATCCCATTCCTTGAGACATTTGTGCATAAAGAAGCCTGAATTTTTAATGCTTCATAGTATGACTGTATCATCCAGTGAAGGTTATTTTCACCAATTTATTTTAGACATCAGGCTTCAGCGCTCCAGCTGATATTCAGGTTTGTCTACCAGATAATGAAAGGTTTCAGTGAATCACTCATGGGAAGAGTTTGACCTCTTTCCCTTCACCAGCCATTCAGGCAGCTCAGACCTTTTTGTCTTAATTCAGGCTGCCTGAGTGCCTTTCAGAGAGACATTGTCCTTTTTATTAATGAAATCCAAGACATTATCGCAACATTCACAGGTGGGAACTCTTCAAGATAAAACTAAATTCACTTGTCTCCCCAAGAGAAACTCAGTAGAAGGAAAGAAAATCAAGATTCAAAATAGTCCTCAGACAATTAGAAAAAAAAAAAACCAACCAAACAAAACCAAACACTCTCCCTATCCCTCCAAACTGTGAAAAATAGCAAAGTACCACCAAAACCAGAGAAAAGTGTCACGGTTTGTGGTAGCTTCATGGCATACTATATGTATTCTCCTTTAACAGTTTCTGCAACATTGGGAAGTACAGTTCAAACCCATGTCACAGGTTATAATGATATAAAAAAGTTGAGACTCAGAACACGTACAGTATTCAGCTCCATATACTCAAATGCCAGTGCTGGCTTAATGTTAGAACGCTAGAGTTCTAAATGCTTAAGAGGTAACAGGCTTAGAAGTGACCAGAAGTTAGGGCATGTTATTAAGGGCATTGTCCAACTGCTTCTTAAACACTGATGGGCTTGGGGTATCAACCACCACTATAGCAAGCTTATTCATGTGCCTGACCACTCTGTCATAAAAGATGCTTCCACATGCCCAGTATAAGCCTCCCCTGGTGCCGCTTTGAACCATTCAAGGAACTTCACATCCTCTTAAATAGTGGGTCCCAGAACTGCCACACCAGTGTTAAAGCAGGACAATCACCTCTTTTCACCATGTGGTTATGCTGTTTGATGCACCCAAGATGCCTTTGCTTGACACACCCTCTTGGCTGCCAGAGCATACTGCTAACTCATATTGAGCCTGCTGTCAACCATCATCCCCAATCTCCAGTTGTTTTCTGCAATAGTCTGTTCAAAGTTTTAAGTTCCTTCTCTTTCTGCAGAGAAAAAATGAAGCTGAAAAGGACTTTGCAAGGGTCAGGCACAGACATATTCATCCAGGCTTTTCTATTTCAAATACACACAGACTGAAAACATAATCTAGCTCTTGCTTTTGCAAGCTTTTGCTACTCATAGTGATAGTTCCCATGCCATTTCTATAAGCATGCCCCTCATCATTGGCAAAAAGCTTTAACTGGCTTCCTGTGAACTGGAGGAAATGAATAATGGGTATACCACAGCCTGTACAAATCTTCAGATCAAATCCTCCAATAATCATAGTCATTAACATACTACAATATAATGTTATTTAATAACAATGTAATTGAGAGATCATCTGAATTGATAGGTCTTTGAGGGAAATAATGGACAAAAAAAACTCATAAAAGAGAGAATGCATTATAAGTACTCAAAATCTAAATAGAGAAGCTGTAGTGTTAAGGAGCCATCAGGTGTAGACACATTTACAGAAAGAGACAGACATTAGAATAAATATATTTAAATAAAATAGCATTATGATTATTCTGTCCCAAAGTAGAGGCAGTCAAGCAGATTTTTTTTTCCCAGTAGCTAATATACTCTCTGCTGAGATTTACTTTTCAGTAGATTGAAAATAAAACTGATGTGAATATTCCAGGTGGGCAGCAAGGGGTCAGTTTTTCAGTTTTCCAGAAAAAAATACTGCGTTTTCCAAATACTTACGAGTTATTTTTTGGATATTTAAGTATTTTGCAAAGAAGGCATTTTGCAACAGCATATCATGGGAAATTTCCACCACAGCCTGCTGTACCCAGGAGCTCAGAAAACATTCAGAATAAAATAGCTCAGAAGTGCACCCAGGCAGAGCCAGTGTGGGCAGTGGACTAAGCTACTTCACCCTGCTCCTGCTGAGTCAATGCCAGTTGACTGCTTCCAAGAGGCTCTCTGCCCCCAACCTCACCTGGCAGGGAAAAAGTTACAGCTCTGCTGCCATACCAAAAACAGAGGGGGCACCATCAACCTGCCCAGCTCTCACTCCAGTAGTAGTTCTTGTTCCAGAATGGTCAAAATTGCTAAGTTGTAATGTATTTCACATCAGTGAGTCAGGCTTCCCAACTCAATATCAAAATACTTTACTTTCAGTCAAAACCAAGACCTTTGGTGAAGGTAAACTGTGCATCTGTCAAAAGAGAAAAATTGAGGTTCAAGAATTTTTAAGAAAGAGACAGTATAATGTGCCACATTATATATCCATCATGTGGCAAATTTTTCACAGGAAAGTAGCTCTGGTCCAATAAAATTGGACACAAAAGCAGAGAAGAGCAGCAAGCGAACTAGAAAATCTTTAGATGGGGAATAATTAGGGAGGCTAGATTCTTTAGCCTAGAAAAGAGATAGTGGGTATGGGAAGGGATGTTAACATGAGGACATAATAGACATCTATAACCTTATGTGTAGAAGAGAGAAGGTTGTTGTATTAGAGGTTATTTACCTTCTGTACAAAACATGTCTGTATCAAATATCAAATTGGCATTGTCACAGTCATTCACAACATCCTTCTCTCTAAAGTGGAGACATATGGATTTGATGTGTGGCTTATTGAGTGGATAAGGAATTGGTTGGATGTTTGCATCCAAAGGATGGTGGTCAATGGCTCATTGTCTAGGTGAAGATTGCTTATGAGTGGTATCCATTAGGGATCCATATTAGGACCAGTACTGTTTAAAATCTTGATCAATGGCATGGACAGTGGGATTGTGTGCACATTCAGCAAGTCTGAGTAGTGTGATTGACATGTCTGAGGAATGGGATGACATTCAGAGGGGCCTGGACAAGTTCAAGAAGTAGGCCCATGCAAACCTCAGGAAGTTCAACAAGGCCGAGTGCAAGGTCCTACACTTTGGTTGGAGAAATCTCAAGCACAACTACAAGCTGGGGGATGAGTGGCCTGACAGCTGCCCAGAGGAGAAGGGCTTGAGGGTATCCGTAGATGTGAAGCTCAACATGATGTCTCACTGTGCACTTTCAACCCAAAAAGTCAACTTTATCCTGAGCTGCATCAAAAGAAGCATCGCCACCACTTTGAGGGACGTGATTCTGCCCCTCTTCTCTTCTCTGGTGAGACCCCACCTGGAGTACTGCATCCAGCTCTGGGGTCTTCAAACAGGAAATAGACTTGTTGGAATGAGTCCAGAGGAGGGTCACAAAAATTATGAGAGTGCTGGAGCACCTCTCCTGTGATGACAAGCCAAGAAAGTTGGGCTTCTTCAGCCTGCAGAAGAGAAGGCTCTGGGAAGATCTTACTGCAGCATTTTTATACCTAAAGGGGTCTTATAAGAAAGATTGGGACAGACTTATCAGTACGGCCGGTAGTAGTAATGTTTTTAAAGAGGGTAGATCCAGGTTAGATATTAGGGAAAAAAAAAGATTATTAGGGTGGTGAAACGCAACAACAGATTGCCCAGAGGGGCTGTAGATTCCTCATCCCTGGAAATTGTTGGTACCAGACACTTACAAGGGTTTAGAAAGAATTTGGGCAAGTTCAAAGAAGAAAAATTATGTCTGGTTGCCTTCACTCATATGAAAGATGTTCCTCTTGTCTAAGGGAATCCTTGGCCACAGATTGCTTCAGCCTAGAAGAGTGTCCTGGATAAGAATTATGCTGTTTCCCTGTTGTTATACATTGCTTGACATGAGCTAGTGGCCACTTGCAGATACAATTTAAGAAAATAAATGGACCTTCTTAAATGACCTATTGAACAACTTGTATGTTCAACAGTCATTTTTCTTCTAGACTGGTGCAAAGAATAGTTGGTGCTGAAAAGCACCATAAAAGACCTGTTTTGGTACACAGGTACCTTTCCTCTGGTTTGCCAGCACTGGCAATATGACTGCAGCTTGATTAGACACCTCTAAAATATGTATTCGAGATCTTCCACAGGGATCTTCTAGTTCACTGATTGGTGCCATCACACTCACAAGCACCGCATAAATAAATACTTATCAGATATTGGTTGGTATTCAGCTCTTAGGTCTGCAGCTCTCAGGCTCCCAGCTGTTCATCTCGGTAAGATGATGCACAAAATACAACGGAAGCTGTTTCCAACAAGGCAAAATGGTTGTCTGGAAAGGACTATACCATCTTTCATCTTTCAGTGTACTCAGCACATCACTTGACAGCAAACAATCCAGAAAGTGAACTTTGTTCTGTATTATCACGTTGGAGCTCTCCCATCTGCGGCCAAAGCAAGCGGTAGGATCACAAAGGCTGACTGCGTATTGATTTTGCAAGAGACTGCACATAACTTCAGAGAGCACCAATGACAGCTTTTGCTGTCAACACACCTCACTTCCCAACAAAGTTAGAAATAAGACCTTATTCACCTTTCAGCTGAAGTTTTTCCATTCTTCTAACCATTTCTTATTAACCAGCTCACATCCAGATGCTTCTAAGTTAGGTATCAAGTGTCTGAGGTAAACACTTTAACATAACTACTTTTTTCCTTTCACAGACAATTTGCTGAGTCACTTATACATATCCCTCTGAGAAAAAGAATAATGGAGCCTGTAGAGCACATATTAGGATCTGGATATTTAGGCTTTTGCAATGATACTTTTTATTACATAGCTAATAGAGGAAGGCAATTTTATTCCCCACACTTACTTGCCTACAGCTGAAAGACATTAAGTGTTTCAGGCTGTAGTCATTACACTCATTAATAGAATTCCACTTAACACAGCCAGGCTGGGATCTTATATGTTGTTTTTCCCAATAAACTATCCTTTTTGACATGAATACAGGGATTTCACTGGAGGAGACACAAACGCATGCCATTCCTTGTCTGCACAGTGTCTATATGAACCCAGATGGCAGTTAATGACAAATACATATATATATTTTTAATTTAAAAAAAAAAAAAAGCACAGCTCTAAGCATCAGAAATAAAAGCAAAAATCTCAGTGGTTTTGATGTAAAGACTGTTTATTCAACAACAATACAGGCAATTCAGTTAATAGTTTTTAACTGTTGCTCATACTTGCTCAGCTTGTCTGCTTACCCCAGCTATATGGAGTTGGCATCAGAGCAACACAGGGATAACACAACCAATTTAGGAAGGTAAATATGCCAATAACATTGGATGTTCCCAGACATCCCTTGGTGCTTGGTCAGGTTACAGATTATTTAGCTGTCCTGAGAATTTCCCTGACCTGAGTTAACTGTGGCTAAAGTTTATCTATCATTTCCTGCCCTATCCCCCTCATAAACCCCAGCTCCTGGTTACACTGTCCAGCACCAAAGTCAAGCCCGAGTGTGTTACAACGTAGGAACCTGGAGACAGATTCTGCTCCATCCTCTGGGCTGGCTGCTTTCTACTACTGCCATTCTCATGCTTTGCGTGAATTAAGCAAATCTTAAAGAGATTCAACAAAACCTTAACCCTGATTATTAAATTACTGTGAGCCCGAGAGCTTTTCTACCAGCAGAAGACTGCAAAACCACCGTAATTGAATTGCTTTGGTTGTTCAGTTGTGCTCCATTTTCTCCACTAGAAACTGTGTCTATTATTCCATCTCTCTCCCATTTCTCTTCTGTGATTGTATAGGTTAAAGTATTCATTAAGTTTTCTGCTAATAATTGTCTGCCAGCTGCCTCTGAGAATATATTTGCCTTTCAGCAGGGCTGCTTTGAGCTCTTTGGCACCCCTTTCAAAGCGTCACCCCTGCACCGAACTGTGTTGCAATCAGCTAAGGGCAGGCTGTCAGTTCATAAACTTTTCAGTTTCAAAGCAGCAGAATTGTTTTATATTCCTTTACCAAATGGAACTGGAAGCCAATAAATCTGCTACTGAATCAGAACATACAGCAGAGTGTGTGCTCCTATGGAAGGGGAGACAGGCGATTGTCAGCGCAGAGGATTTACCGCTGCCTCCCCTATAAACTTGGCCATGCTGTCTTCTCACACCAAGCCTGGCAGCCTTAGAGAGCCAAATCCCACTCCACAGCCAGCTTTGTCCTTAGACCATCTACCAAACATCCTTTAAGTGAAAGACGCTGTCCGCTCATGTCAGTCTGACACATTTAAAATCCCAACTCACTGGGCTGCAGTCTACACAGGCAGACTGCTGCCCTGGAACACTGTAACTATGTGCAGGGCTAAGCACTCAACGTTCATTGTGCTGAAGCAAGGCCTTGGTGCACACTGTATAGAGACAGAGAACTTGTGGAAGATGGGTAAGGAGCTGTAGAAGATAAGATAAAGTGTTTCCAGGCTCATTAAATTAAAGTTGTGAGTTGGTTCAGCTAGGGTTTTTCACAGAAGTTCAAGTGAGTGAGTGGGCCATCTGAATCCAGTTAAAATTCAGAGCAAATAGAAAGATTAGCTCACATAGGGTGTTTTAAAGATTCCGGGATCCAAAGGCTTATTTTTACCAACAGTAACTTTTCCCATCACTTTTTTGACTGATACTTAAATAACCATACTCTTAGAATTCTTCTTCTTCTCTAGCATAAGAAGACTGACCCAAAACCTAAACCACATGCTAGGCTGCCTTAGACAGAGTTAGGGATGCTAGTTAGCTTAATTGCTGCAGAAAACCTTACCTGTGAAATGCGATAGAAGAGATTTTTCTGGGGTGAAGGAACAAGGAATCCAGTAGATAAGCTGGAGATCGTAAAGTGGTAACGTTCACAGTGATAACATCATGTCTTATTTATACTCCCATTTAAACCTGCTTATTGGCCAAGCATATTGTTAGATGTAAAGGCAAACTGTCCTCTTCTACCAGGGAAAGAGAAATTCTGTCTTGGTGTTTGCAGTGGAAGAGACATGGAGAAAACAAGCAAGCAGAGTGATAGGTGAACAACCACATAAGCTCGTATCTCACAGGAATCCAAGGAAGCACATCCATTGATTTGGGCCTTACATTTTACACTTTATTATTTTCTAGGGTTTTCATGGATTTTGTTACAGACTTATGATTTCAGTCTTCTGAAATCTAAAGATACACAACAAGAGAAAGAGCTATAATCCACACATTTTTTTTGCTGTACAGGGTTTGTATTTCCCAAATCTGATTTTTTTTTCCCTATAGTTTCTTAATCCTATTATTTACTTCAATCACTGAATATTCTTGCTTTCATTTTATTCTGCTACGCCTAAATTTAGATCAAGATTTTGAATCTGCCAGCTACTGCTCTACAGTGCTTTGTTGGGTTACTTCACAAAATTCCTCTTCTGAAAGCATTTATAGCATGTCCAAAGCTCTATCCAACCTTACATGACTTAATTCCTACAGCGTTCCTTTGCTGTAGTCATTTTGTGTACCTCATGCTGTTTAGCACCCCAGGGCAGATCAACAGTAGAAACAGTTTATCTGGATTGGCCTCCTTGATTAAAGTGCAACACACTATGCCTTGCAGAAAGCAAAGCTTTATCCATCATTCCCTGTAGTCCACTAATTTCTAATCCCTAAGAGACTTTTTATCAGAACAGAGCCCTCAGCAAGTTCTGCTCACTGGCCTCCTGGTATCTCTTAGTGGGCCCATATCCCCTAGGTTAACAACACACCACATGGGCTGCCTTCTAGATATTTCTCCAAAACTCTCACTTGAAACTTTTGTTCCTTTTGCTCCATTTCACTCGAGTCGTCACACATCCTTGTGAGAACTACTGCAGCTATTCTGCAGGCATTTCTCAACACAGAAACCAAACCCAGCTCGCAGATAACCCTTCAGCCTGGTGCTATTCATACTGCTTCAGATGTGGCAGCCTTTCAGCTCATCTCTAAATTCTTTCTTGAGCTACTTCTGTGAAGGTGTACTTGTTTATACCTAAAATCTTCAAATGACATCATCTTCCTTCTCTTAATTATCAGTGCAATTTGTTTCCTTAGACTCTTGTACACCACGTTTGCTCAGGCTTCCCTTGCATCACAGTCTGCCCTTGGTAATGTGTATCCCAAATCAACTGTGATCAGTTTAATGGATTGCTGCTGTTCTTGTGGAGATGCCGCAATGCCCATGATTGTTTTCTGCAATTGCTTTGTGAGAACACTTATCAGCAGGACCAGAGAGGCCTTGGGTTTTTGGCTTCTCTCTCACAGCACTCTGCCTTAATGCCTGGTTTCCCATCCCATCTGTGGTTCCTCCACTCATCTCTAGCAATACTATCCCTTACAGCAACAAAAAAAAAATCAGTTCCTTGGTTCATCACTCCCTCTTCATTCGCTTCTAACCTCTGTGAGGGTTTATCAAAGTATCTGTTATTGTAAGATAATGCATCTTTCCTGTCACCATTCCCTTGGCTATCTTTACCTGCTCATTGCTTTCTCCTGGTACTGAATCATTTGGATGCTCCCAGAATGTAGCCCATTGCCCAAAGAGAGACCACCCAATATCATAGAAATGATATAAAACATTTATTAGCTCTGATCAGTATTTGTAAAAACGTACAGATGTGGAGATTTCCCCAGCAGTTTGTCTTACACTGTCTTTGTTGCACTTTTTCTAATATTTAAACTAAATCTCCCATCCTAAGCAATGATTTCTGAAGATAAAAGCCTTTGAAAAACTGCTGAGCAGTAGGGCATATTGGTGTGAGCACAGTTCTATGCTAATACATTTATTATATTTCCATACAAACTCTGCTTTTCTGTCTTACCTATAGCATGTGGACTTCAGTTACCTTCTCTCTCAAGCTAACTTCATCAGGGCAAGATTTTCTCCTCAGTATAATCACATAGTTCATCTAAAAAGACACATGGATGAGGAGTATATAAACTTCTCACTTCTGTATGTACCAATGCAGAAAATGAAAATTTTTACTCTTAACAATTTTTGCTCTCCCCTGTAGTTTTTCTTTCATCATAACATTAGCATGTCAGTTGTCAGAGAACAGGAACATTTTAGAGACCACCTATTTAATCTCCTTTCAACTGCTATGTCCAACAGCAAAATCTGAATTTGCAAAATTATTCAGGAAACATCTAATACCATCATGCTGTGAAAGATGTTCTTAAACTGTGTAGCTCCAAGTGAAGTTCTGCTGCTGCATAAAAAGGATATCCCTGTTTTCCGGTGTTTCAAGTGCATTAGACTGAAATTTGAGATACAAATTATTAACCTCAAAGAAAGTTTTCAGATTAGAAATCTGGGGCTCCAATTACTTGCTTTACCAGAGCAATACATGAATGGAATTAGATGGTAAAAGAAATATATGTTTGAACTTTGTTGCTGGAATTAGATTTTTCAGTGCAAGCAGTACACTTGGAAGTGTGTCTAGTGCCTATTAAGTCACTTTTGGTCAGCCTGTGGAAGCTGCGTAGGGGTAGATAGCACCATATTACTTTTCTTTGAGATGCACATGATGAGATTAGAAGATTTGTTGCTACTCCTATCCAAGAGTGACAATCCAGCTGTGTCCAACTCAGTCTCCTTGCAGAGAATCTCTGCTTTACAGACAAAGGAGATCGAATCCCTAACTTAAGGATTGTGCTTGCACACCTTAAATTCCTGAAGTAGGTCTCGTTCCAGGGTCACAGAATACAAGTGAAAATTTCTGGGCCAATTAGAAAATTGGAGTGTAGTATTACTTGATGGCAGATGCCTCTGGGATGAGGAGATCAACAAATTAGTTTGCAGCTTGGCAGCATGAGAAATAAGGTAACCTCACAGGAAATACCAAGATAAGGATTTCCCCAGAACACAGCTTAAAAAATTCATCTTGAAATTGATTAGAAGAGTTTTAAAAGCTATTATCTATTTTTCTTACATTTTCCTTGTTTACTCAGCTATAAGCAATACCTGGAAAAGCAATCCTGCTCATTTTCTCAGGCAGACATTCCCACTCCTTTGCACTTCCAAAAGCATGGTAGCTATGGTACCAGCACACAGTTTTAGCCTATTAGTTTGCTGGGAATTTCAAAAACATTTGTCCCCATGTACAAATATATTCAGGGTGACTCAGCTGTGATTTTCCACAGTGACTATTGAATTTACATGCAAATTTGAAGGCTTGTGTAAATAGTTAATGAGCCCAGATTCTGAGGAGGAATTGAGGGGGATAGGTTGCATATTTGCCCGAGACCAAACACCGTGCCTATCAAATGTTGTCCCAACCACACAGTCAGTGGGATTTGGGCCAGTGGTACTAGTAGTATGCATCTCTCCAAGTAGGAAAACATTTTACTGCATTTCCACAGTATAGAACTTACATGACTAATTACAGAGAAGGCAAGATGTGGTGCTTATTCCAGCAATGTGTTATTCATCTTGACTTTAAAATAAGGTTGAAAGTAACTTTCAGATAAATTAGTTTTTCATTCTAGACCACACATTGAGCTCATTTTAACTTGCACAGCATTTAGTTCTAATACATTTGCATAGCATTTTTTTAGTTGTAACACTCTGCGGCTGAGCACATTTGTAGAAGACAAAAAAAGCCAGGACCTCACTTCCAGGCATGCAGAAGAAAACTACTGGCTAGCAATGACTATTAACCTTGAACAGGACTAGACTGCAAAATATTCAAGCATGGGCATGTAAATACCTATAATAAGCATTCCATTCTTTCAATATTTTGGAGCCAGTCCTGGATACAGGAAATACAAACACCAAGTGGAGAACTCCCATCATATGTCCTACCAGCCATTGCTTAAAGGAGTGATGCAATAGTTCAGCCAAGACTGTGTGTTTAATGAAGACCATAGGGTGGGGCTGCCATCCCACCCTGTCCTATAGGTTCCTATAGGTTCCCATACCAGAATCACATCTGCTCACATAACATGTTCACACCTTACTGATAACGTGTGTGTGCAAGATGTGCATCTCAGACTCATTCAGTAGCCCTAGACAAATGCCATGCATTCAGTGGGGTGTAAGAAGCAGTTAAGAGCCTAGCTTCGCAGAGCTGCCCTGAGGATCTCAGTGGCACACACTGTAAAAGAACAATTGGTCTTTCTCTGCTACTTCCGCAGTACAGTTTCCCAGCAGTGCTCCATCCTCTGCAAGGAAAGGTGGGGGATTAAAGAAGAAAAACATAAAAAGAGTGAGAAGAAACAAGTAGATGAACAAGTTTGTGCTGTGGGCAATCTCCAGATGTAACAGAGTTACTTTATTTCTGTTTTGTCCATTTTTTGGTGAATCCATTTTCTCAAGAAGGAAAAAAATTTTGAGTCTGAAGACAGAAAATACCTAAAACCTGACAAACTTGTAAAAACACGTTTAGCCTCCTGCCTCTTGATTATAGAAGCCACAACTTGAGAAAATAGCAGATGTTTTCTTGCAAGGCTTGTGTTAACAATGCAGAAAAACTGAGGTAATTTAAGATTCTTGTCAAAACTGAAGAATGAACAGGACCCACCAGTAAAGTGTTTTGGTTTTTTTTACAGTTATCAATGGTTAGGAAAGGAACCAATGAAAAGAAAATGACAGTAACTCAAAGCTGCACTGTGTTCTTCCCATGCTTGCAGCCCTTCATTGATCACCTGCACCTCCCATCAACTCCCTCACTCTCAAGTCTTGCTACAGATGCTGGCTCTTGTGCAAAGGGCTAGAATCAGACACTCTGCTCCCTCACAGCTGTAGCCACTTTTTGGGAGGGGCCTGTAATGGAAATTTCAACTTACATTCACATCTTTCCTCAGCAGTACATCTGCACACTGTTTCCAAAACACTAACTCCAAGCAGTTAGGAATTGTCATCACAATTGTCATCACTCATGATTGCGTGCAAAACTGTAGGCTGAACCCACAGGAACTCTCAGAGTTGTTTTGTGCCGAGGCCTTGCTTTGCTTGCTGGTATTCCATGGTGAAGGGAAGTAAGTCTGCAAACCAAACTTGAAAATATCACAGTTTTATATAGAGAGAGATCATCTGACTGTGTCAGGAGAATCCTTGAGCTGGAACCAGCCTCTCAGTTTTATCTTTACAGCCTGCATTCTTGGCTGGAAGAAAAAAAAAACCACTACACATGCACACACAAAGAAAAAGGTGTGTGGGGGATAACCAACAAAAAATAACACAAAAGCAAAAATGAAAGAGAAACTAAAGAACTTGAAATAGTACTTTAAATAGTTCAGAGAAGACAGGATATACTGTTCCTTAGCAGAGAGTAAAACCAGACAGGCAGGATTCCTCCATTATATATAGGTGTCAGGATGAAAAGTTTTGATGTGGTACATTGAGGACATGATCTCAGGGCACAAACTGCAAGATTTGGTGGCCAGCAATTGTTGCTCCAATGGTTGCTATGATTTTCATCTGAAAGACCGAAAAAGTTCAAGTCACTGTGAAGCACAAAGCACTTGGTGTAGCACAGCACTGGTCTTGATAAACTGTTTTCAGTATCTGTACTAGCTTTCTCTGTGACATGGATAGATGGCCTTCTCATACTGAAAACTAGCATCATGCACCTTTACTTCTTATGAGGAGATGAACTCAGGAAGAAGATTGAGCCATGGGCCTTTGCTTTGGTAGGAGTGACATGGGTAATTAATTTCGTAACTGGAACTACAGAGAACTTAGTCCCCCATTAGGGCACATGCCAGTCAAGCCACTCGTACACAGCCTCTCAGTTTTGACCAGTGCTCAGAATGGACTAACATGGCCTATGGTGACTTTTTGTAAAAATGCATAGGGAAACAGACATAATCCACCATCAGCGAGTACAAGACCAATTTTCTGTTGGCCATATCTTAAATCTGCGTCTAACAAGCTGTCTTTGACCTTGAAAGGTAACTTTTTTATGCTGCAGAAGTTTCCAGTTTGGTCACCTGCCTGAGACAAACTGGTGGTCACAGTGTAGAGAATTCCAACACCATTTGTAGTAATGTGGCTTTGGCTGCTTAGTTCAGTCACGCAGCGCTCAGCTAGCACGTTACAGTCTCACACTTAACTTCTATGGTCACTAACTTCATCTTTCAATAATACACAAGAATGGACTAAGACTGAGAAGATCACTCAACATCAGTTTTGCCAATGTACTTAGGCAGACAGCAACATTCATAAGAAATATAGTTTGGACAGTTAAGGCCAGTGGTTGTGTAAAGGGTTACTCCAGTGTGCACCACTAGATAACCAAAACCTGAAGCTACTTGGGATGGAAAGAGAGGATCCTTTAACCCAAGAGAGATTATAGTTCTAAAACCAGGAGAGCTTCATGAAGGGATTTTGGAGTTAGCAGTCATACAACAAACAAAAATTATATCTTCAAGATAATAAAACCAGCTTTTGATTCAAGAGCAACACATGTTTCTTCAGTGGATTTTCTCTATATTCCAAATAAGATTTTTATGAAACAGTGATCAGACATCATCAGATTTCACATATGAACAGCTTCAGGGATATTTGTAATTATTTGATATCTCTTCAGGCTGATCACTTTGTGAACTGGAAGCAAACAACTCATGACAAAATGTGTTCATGTGTCATATAATTTGAACATATTTATTCTTATAAAGTGAAAAATATTGATTAACAAATTAAACAACCCCAAAACCAAA
This sequence comes from Zapornia atra, assembly GCA_013400835.1. Classification (NCBI taxonomy): domain Eukaryota; kingdom Metazoa; phylum Chordata; class Aves; order Gruiformes; family Rallidae; genus Zapornia; species Zapornia atra. Next base: position 1,257 of record VZTU01003080.1, on the reverse strand, counting down.
TCAAAGTGGTGTACAGGATGAACAATGCCCACAAAAAGTGAGGTCACATAAATAAATTTTGATTTGCTACAGGATCATCAGTAGAAGCTGTACATGTCATGGCTTCCCTCAGTGTCACAGTAAAGCAAGTTTTAAGACGTCTTAACGGATGCCAGTTTCAACTATATGCATCGGTGCACATTAACTTCAAATCGTATAGCCTGATATTTGGAAACATAAGGTAAACAACATGAAATGTAAGAATCTGTTATAGGATTGATCTGATTCTCCCTTTTTTCGAAGAGTGATTTTTCACTGATGTATTTGTTTCTTGATAATATAAACAGTAAGCAATGTATTTGTGATACAAAGCTCTGAACATAGCAAGTGAGCTACTTTTACGAGTTTATATTCACCCACAACTCTACTAGAATAGTTTTTGTCTCTTCAAAAAGATTAGAGAAAAACAAGAAAATAGAAGCTATTTTGAGGATTGATGTGTTTTATCACAAATGAATCCTCTAGTATCTATCAAAGCCCAAAGCCTCTCCTTTTCAAGAAAGAGGTTGTACAGGAGATAGAGTGGACAGTGAAAAGAGTCTTCAGCATCATTTAACTGCTTCTTAATGCAACTTCCATGCAGTTAGTCTGAAGTTTGTCAATGCAATCAAACTTAGTGGCATAGACAAAACCTGTGATTACATTTTCCTCAAAAATCAGATTAGAAAATGATCTGTTGCAACTGGAAAAAGAAAGTAAATATTTTTGCACTGGAAAACAATGTCACAAATAGGTATGTTGTAGTAAGGAAAAACAATTGTAAGGCCCACTTATTTAATATGCAAGAGTGTGAAAACATAAATAGCAAAGTTTCGCTTCAGTTTTCCTTTTCCTTCTCCAGGCATGTGATGCCATGACACCATTCACAGAGGTCTTTCCTCTCTTGCTCTTTCTGCACCAGCTCTTCACTGCTTTACCCTAAGGTAATCAAAATGTTTTTCAGTCTGGTTTTTCAGTCTCTTCCCCACAGAGCAGGCTCAGTAAAAGTTTAAGTAAACATACTCAGAAAATCTTAGCTATGAAACACATGGGGTGGTGCACCGTCACCAATGAAGGTTCTATCCGTCTGCTTTCAGACATGCAGTTTGGATACCTAGAAATCTGAAAACAAGTACTAGAGCTAAACAAACCACAGTACCTGGTCAAATGCATTTTTTTCTCTCTTTATCCAGCAGAAGCTCTCATTATGTATCTATGACATCACTACAGAGAAAATAA
>VZTU01003078.1:59929-73361 GCA_013400835.1 Zapornia atra | reverse complement strand
TTCTATGATTCTATGATACTTGAGGTTTAACAGTTTAACTTATAGCTGAGTATGTCCATGACACAGGTTTTGCCTAGAACAATGGTAAAATGTATCCACATCATCCCTGGCAAAGGGATAAGAGACACACATGGGCACTGACAGTACCAAGGATGTTGGGTCGCCAAATTCCTTAGTGATGCAATTCTATCAATCTACCCTTGAAAGCCGTTGCCCTTTTGTCTGTTTATCATGGCATGGTTTCAAGGGGCCACCACAAAATTCGCTGTAATTACCCAAGGACAGAGCACCCAGGGAACAACCTCTTTTTTTGAAGGTCATATAGACATGTTTTTGTAATAGCCATGATTACAGCTCCTTGGACACTTCCACAGAGGCTCTGAAAACTGCCCCAGAGGAAAAGGGAATGATGGAATCCCCAGAGATGAAGCCAAACAACCTGCCAACGTGAGCAGGAGATGGCTCACATCTCAGGAGCATGCCTGTTTAGAATGAGAGGAGCATGCCTAGCACCTTGCTTACATTTCAAGCCAAAGGCACAGACCAGCTTCTCAAAATTCACCCTCAGTATTACTCATTTCCCACAAGTGAAGGCTACTGCATCTTCCACACCTCCTTGAAGGAAAGGGATTAACAAAACCACACTCAAACCAAAGCAGCTCACAAGAAACTTTGGCTGAAATAACCTTCTTGTTGTCAAATTCCCACAACTTTCTCCAGAGTTGGAGTTTCTCCTGCCAAAGCACACACAAGGGCTACTAGGAGAAACTACAGTGGGCTTGCAGTTGTCAGGAGACGCTGCAAACAGAGCACAAACACTGGGCTGTGCTGGGGATTGGGGTGGCACCATCTCTCTCCTCCACGAGATTCCTGGGATTGCTCCAGAGAGAGCAGCAGGTCTGGGAATCCCAGTCCACATCTGAAGTGGATCCAGCTCCCTTCCCAAACTCCCTGATGGTGAATGAGGAGGTCTGCTACCAGCTGTTCTCTCTATTCTGCTGGCTGCACATTGAACAAAGGTGAGATGAAGATCTATGTTTACATCAGCAGAAAGGTCACCATCATTTCTTCTAGCTTGAGAAAAAACAACTTAAAACCAACACACCAACTCAGATGGTTTCTCTTTAAGAAGTGAAACATCCAATCCTGGACCAAAGAAAACTCAGTGAAGAATTTGGTGGTGATGCTTTTTCCAAATCAAAATAGTTTCATGATGGATGATTCAACCCCAAGTATTTCAAAGCCCTTTGTTGACATCTGAGCAGAAACTGACTCAATAGTGCAACTGGCTTGACAACATTTTTCAGGGAAACAATGAATTGGAATATAAAAAAAAGAACTTTTAAAAAAATCTAACACATCTTTTGGATTCAACACAGATTTAGTTGCTTGGTTGGCATAAAGAGATGAGAGAAGCATACTACTTCTGCATTTTTTGCCTGATGACCCTGTAGTGTGTTCTATAAGAAAATTATACATCCACAGGAACATGTGGATCTGTAGCAAGATGACCAAAAAAAAAAGAAACAATGAAAAAAAGATAGACATCAACTCCCTTTGTTGCACTGGATCATTGCAATGGAAAATAAAATTTGCTTCCCTTTAATTTACATGAAATATTTGCTTTACAGGCCTGTTAATAATTTAGCTTGTTATTAAAAGGTATTGTCCTTACTATTTGTCTCCCTATTGTTCTGCCACTTGCAGAAATTTAAAACAACCCAAAAGCAATTGCAGACAGATGCACTGTGTAGAGGACAGATGTGCTGACCCATGCAGTGCTTTCACAGCTAAGCTTGCAGGCTGTGTTTATGTTCGTTGCTTTTACTGCACATTAAAGGAAGGTTCTCCTTAAAACATTAACTTGAGAGCTGCAAAATACATCATGGGAGTAGGACATGAAGGGATGGAATCATAGAATCATAGAATGGCATGGGTTGGAAGGGACCCCAAGGATCACAGAGCTCCAACCCCCCTGCCACAGGCAGGGACACCAACCTCCAGGCCTGGAGCTACACAAGGTTGCCCAGGGCCCCATCCAACCTGGCCTTGGACACCCCCAGGGACGGGGCACCCACCCCCTCTCTGGGCAGCCTGTTCCAGCCCCTCACCTCTCTCTCTGGAAAAAACTTCCCCCTAATATCTAATCTAACCCTTCCTTCCTTCAGCTTTAATCCATCCCCCTTGTCCTGCCAGTCTCTGCCCTTTGAACAAGCTGATTCCCCTCCTGTTCCTCTGCTCCCTTCAGGGACTGGCAGGCTGCACTGAGGTCCCCCCGCAGCCTTCTCTTCTCCAGGCTGAACCAGCCCAGCTCCCTCAGCCTCTCTTTGTAGGGCAGCTGCTCCAGCCCTCTGAGCATCTTCGTGGCCCTCCTAGATTCTATGTTATCTGATTCCTTTTACTGCTTGGAGGGGTTTTACTTCTCCCCTCTTTCCCTTGGCTTTGGTGCGAGGAGCAGGTTTCACCCTGTCAGTATGACCGGAGTCAAACTGACACTTTATGAGTGGAAACAGTCCAAGGATGGTGGCTTATGCTCTTAACATCCTGACATCTCAAGCTCTGAGAGCACTGCTTCCAGTGCCTGCAGAACACCTTAAAAAGCAGCCCAAACTGACAATGAAAATAAACCACGGCTGCAGCACCGCTGGAGTCTGGCAGCCCTTAACAAATACAGCAGCGTCTGGGTGTTAGAATACATAAATCTGTCATCATTACCAGGCTAAGGGGTCGTCATCCTATTCACAAAATAAAAGAACTGTGCATAATCAGTAGGGCAGGGAGTTCAGAACAAAGTATGCCTTTTACAAACTCTCAACTGCTGATAGATGGATGTTTGCAAGGGACTTAATGTCTTTAACAGGGTACGTTTAAGAAGGAGTGTAGGTTTCAGAACTCCTGGGATTAGTCTTTTTTTTTTTTTTCCTCTTCTTTTCCAAATTTATTGCCAAAAGTGGGTAATGTAAACACTCAGGTCTTCTGACTATGAAACCCACGTTGTTATGGAGTAAGACGAATCAAAGCGTTCCAGCACAATGATATTATTCATCAAGCACAACGTAGAATATGTACCTTCTTTCATCAGACAAAAATAAATTGGACTTTAAAATAGGTTTATACACTAATTGCCAGCAGTTTTGCTGGGTTTGGGGTTTTTCTTTTTTCCTTTTCTTCGTCTTTTTCTTCATGTGGATGCCAAAGACAGCACAGGAAACTTAGAGAACCAGACCCTACAGGAATGTAAGAATACACCTCTTCAACAACCATAGATTTTCACAGGCAACATACCCACCATGTATGGATTGAGAAGCACCACGTGAGTGATCAATGGTGTGTATGTGCATTTACACATAAAGAGGAAGTCTCCAAAATCAACATTCAAGCTACACCTTATAAACGATCCCAACTCATTGCTGTTCTTTCTATAAGTATTATACATGGTGCCTTAATTTACAACTGTGACTTTTGTGCATTTCTGAGTTAACTGGTATCAGAGGGAGCAAATTTTGGCTAAAAAACACTATCAGTGGTATTTACTGAGCAAACTGAGGATAGCAGAGCTGTATGATGGCACTAGTGCTCTCTGGCTGAGATGTCCCAGAGACACTGTGCCGGTGGAGTTCAACCCAGCTTCAGTGGCCCCCTGGGTCCACAAGGCCATGCTAAGTCCTTCACTCCCAGCCTTCAGCAAGAAGATGACAGACAGACAACAGGAGCCAAGGAAACGCTGTTAGGAATAGGAGAGGACAGTAGTAGTTGTAGGAAAGTTAACAGAAAGTTCAAGGCCAGGTTGGATGGGGCCCTGGGCAACCCTGTGTAGCTCCAGACCTGGAGGTCGGTGTCCCTGCCTGTGGCAGGGGGATTGGAGCTCTGTGATCCTTGGGGGCCCTTCCAACCCTGACCAGTCTATGATTCTATGATTCTTGCTACTTGGGGAAGATATTCATCTTGGATGGTTGGTAAGATCGTAGATACCTTCAAAAATACTGATGACCAGGTCTGCACTTAGCATGATGGCTTCTCATTACGTGGGGTGCTATCAATTAGAAAACAACGCTGATTAATAAAGTCAGATGCAAAAGATGTTTTTAGCCTCAGACTTACTGATGAGAAAACCCCAACATATATGCTGCAAACTCATTGGGATCAGAGGCTAATTCTATTAACACCATTTAACAGAAGGAAGCCATAAATTGCTCAGATCAAACACACTTTTAACATCAGCCTGCCTGGCTTTCTGTATTGCTTTCATTCCCAAAGCATAAGCATGCAGCAAGCAGAGCTGCAGTTTGCTATCTGCACAGGGGTAGCAGCAGCTCCACACACCAAAGCATCTGCAAAGGATTGTGGGCTAAATGCATCCATATGTCCTGCATGCCTCGAATTTACACTGGCTGCAGCTCTGGTGTGCCGCAGTCTGCCACAGGATGGAGTGTGGGGGGAAATGATATATCCATACATATATGTATGAATTTCATGCTTACATCCATGGAAAAAAAAAAAAAATCTTTTCATTTCCTTTAAATTGTGAACAGGTGTTGTCACCTTCTTAACTTGGCTTCTATGTTACAGCTTCACGAAGGGAAAAGAAAGAAATCTACCCGAAACAGTGAGGCTTTTGTTAGCCAGAACATGATGTATTGATAAGCATACTGTAAAGTTTGTTATAAAATCAAATGAAACTAATAAAACCTAACAAAGATCTTGTAAAAACTGTGGACATTATACAGCATTAGCACTGAGCTACATTATAGATCTGGACTTGGAAGAAACGAGACTGCTGCCTGGTTGTGATGTTTCCCAGCCTCTTCCACCCACTCACTGAGAGCCATCAGTCCTATCACTCCCTGCTACGTTTTTGATCAGTCATTGTTCGGATAGTTACAGCTAATAATGGCACTCACATCATCACCTCTTCATGGAGAAAGAGCTTTTCAAGAACAAATTATTATGGGCCCATGTGACCTCAAGCCAGTGTGGCACTCAGCAAGATGACTAAAACTAGTGAAATCATTTTTCTCCAGCAATCCAGGAATACTCATCTTTTCATTTTGGGCTATTTCTCTCTCCCCTCCTTTCCTCTTTCAGGAGAGTCAACATTTTCCAAGACTCAACATGTTGCATAAGGGGACAGAGAGTTTGTTGGACTATGAGTGGGATTCCCCAGATGAGGAGGAATCGAAGCACCACTGAAATTCAGTGAGCAGGAATACCTGGTTTCTCTTAGTTCCTTTTAACATGTTTGTGCTGTCCCTGAGCAATGCCAGGTTTGGTCAGGGTGTGTGTCTTTATGCCTACGCTAATAAACACTCAGAAGGAAGAGCCCTTGCTTGGGTGAGGGCATCATTAGGCAACAATGAGTCACCTCCAGTGGAAAAGGAGCTTCATTTCCAAGTGAACAGTTTTTAGCTACCAGTTTGCACCAAAACATGAAAATACTCCCATTTTAGGTACCTAGCATTCCGTTGGCTTCTCTAGTCAGTGGGATCAGTTCATACTGACTGGAAGACTCTTTCCACAGCCTGACACGCAGGACCCCATCACTTGGCAACACCACTGAGACAGGTCTTGCTATGAACCAAAGCCCTACCTGCATCTCCACAGAGAGGTTACTGTGACCTGGTGACACCACACCACACACTGACAAGAAATCCTTGAGCAATGATTGCAATCGCTAGGTCTTGAGTAGTAAACTAAGACTCCCCTTCTCTGCTCAGCTCCCAAAGGCCAAAAACAATCTTAAGCTTTAATTAGCAACATAACCATTACTAAGCATCAGTGACTATGGCCAGATCCTCATCTGGTGTTAATCACGTTGCGTATGCACAGGAGGCCACCAACATAGATTCAGCTGCTGGATTGGGGCCTCAACAAATTAAACATTAGAACTTTGTTACTGTTTATTGTCACAAGGAATTCCTCATTTCCATATAACAACTGACTAATCTTCATTAGTCATGATTATATGCCCTGTGATTGTGTTAACGGTCCCAAGCTGGATGGGCTGCCTTTCACACTTGGTGCTGAAGTAACTGTGCTGAAGATGGATTGCTAACTCCATACCTTGGCCAGCACAAGCCACACCACCTTCTTCTCAAATACAAATCCTGCACTTTCTTTTTTTCTTACTTCATTTTTTTTCAGTGTTGACTCATTTCAGGTTTTGCTTAGCATTAGCAGTCCCTTGGTGCATGCATTGCTGACTCAAAGTTGATTCACATCTTCTTGCTGAGCACATCTCCCTCTGGTCCCCAGAGTTTATTAAAAGGCCAAAACCCAAACATAAATGAATGTGTCATGCTTTTCCAAGATGGCTGGTGGCACCTGACTCTGGGCTACAAATGTTTTCTCAGCTTTTGCACTTTAAATGAGTTCTGAGACACAGATTGATGACTTCATTGTAGAACTGTAATGCAAACCATATTTTAATGTACTTGACTTCTTTTTCTCACACTATTTTCTACTACTATGAGCAGAAAAAAAAGCTCATTAGAATAAATATCCATTCAGACATGGCCATGATTTATTTTTTTTTCTGGATACTTATGCTGACTGCTTTAAAAAAAAAAAAAGGTTATTTTAATGCAAATTTTTCACACGTGCCTGTTATCAAAGAGAGCTGTCTTTGGACAAGCTGTAAAAAACCATAAAATAGCAGCTGGCTCAGCAGGAAAAGCTATTTTAAAGATAAATCTCCCCATGTCAGGGAAGCTTCTCAAAGCAATCAACTGCAGCAGACAGACAGCAGACATTTAATAGTAAATTTCATTTCTCTGAAAACAAGACGTAGTTTAAACAGCCCATCAGAGGTTTAGGATATCAAACTGCACTCTTCCTCCTGCTCTCTGCATCAAGATTTTATTGCTCTGCAGCTCCAATGGGGCCAAGTGGCTTGGTCACTCAGAGGGCCAGTCACCAGAGGGGGTATGAACCAGATGAATGATGGATTCTTCACCGAAATCTTCCTCCAAATAAACCCAAAGAGGAGAAGAAATAATTGCAGTAGTCAGAGATACAGGGCAAGAAAGAGAAACACTGGAGCAGCTGTTCCTTGGACTTAAATGTTGATCTTTTTTGATGGTGTGCTGAGATGTACCCAAGCAAGACCTGTCTTTGGCAACCTGCAAACTCCAAGTGAAAGGAGAAATCTGTAGTGCAGAGACAAACCTGAACCCCACTCTTGCTGTTGCTTCCTTTTGCTTTGCTACAATGGTAACAAGAGAAATGCATGCAGATGCAAAAGCAGTGACAGTTGGATCTTTCATCACTTGATGGAGAACTGATGCAAGGTGAAGGATTTACTGGCAGAGCCTGTAGTAACAGCCCCACATGTTGCAAGGCTGACACACCTTGCAGGATTTGGCCCATAACACTTCTGCAAGTGAAAAGTCCTCTGTGTGTGCATTAGTGAAAGAGGTCATTATGCTACAGCATAAATATTTACTAACAGTCCTTCCCACAGCTGTTCACCAACAATTTTCCTTTCAGAGAACAACCTGAGTTCTGGAACAAGTGATGCTGTTTATTATTGCAGGGAGCGATGGCAATGGGGGTTGTCCAGCACTTCCTTGCTATGAGACTTTGTTTTCAGCTATTTATAAATCAGTCACACCTCACCCAGTGAAGGCCTGATGGCTCCATACCTGCAACCTCACAGTTTCTCCAGGCTGGTCACAGCTTGATACAGGTTTCAGTTACATCATCACGTGCTACTTCTTTTTCTGCAGCACATATCTCCATCCAGCACACAAGGCAGGCAGTTTTCAAATAATGACAGGTCCTTCTCCACAGAGCTCCTCTCCAGCAGCTCACCCCCAGCCTGTCCTGATCCCAGCAGTTATTCCTCCCCAGGTGCCAGACTCTCCACTTGCTCTTGTTGAATGTCATGAGGTGTCTCCCTGCCCAGCTCTCCAGCCTGGCCAGGTCTCTCTGGATGGCAGCGCAGTGTCCTGCCTGTCAGCCACCCCTCCCAGCTCTGGATCATCGTTGTCCTTACTGAGGGTGGGTGCTGTTCCCTCAGCAAGGTCGTCGATCTACTCTAACCTTTTTCTAAGGAAAAAAGCATTCTCTGTGGAGAAGGACCTGGGGGTCCTGGTGGGTGACAGGTTGGCCATGAGCCAGCAGTGTGCCCTGGGGGCTCAGAGAGCCCGTGGGATCCTGGGGGGCATCAGGAGGAGTGTGGGCAGCAGGTCACAGGAGGGGATCCTCCCCCTCTGCTCTGCCCTGGTCAGGCCCCACCTGGAGTGTTGTGTCCAGTGCTGGGCTCCCTGGGATAAAAAAGACAGGGATCTCCTGGAGAGAGTCCAGNGATCAATATCTGAAGGATGGGATGCAGGGGAACTGGCCAGCCCCTTCTCAGTGTCTGTGGGGACAGGACAAGGGGCAATGGCTGCAAGTTGGAGCATAGGAAGCTCCACACCAAGATGGGAAGAACTTTTCCCCAGTGAGGGTGAGGGAGCCCTGGGACAGGCTGCCCAGGGGGTGTGGAGTCTCCTTCTCTGGAGAGATTCCAGCCCCGTCTGGACGCCGCCCTGTGCAATATGAGCTGGGAGCTGCTTTGGCAGGGGGTTGGACCCCAGGAGCTCTGGAGGGCCCTTCCAACCCCTGGGATTCTGTGATTCTATGATTCTATGATACTCAGCATTTTGTTTCCTCCTCTTTGGCCTTAGGCTTCCTTTTAGAGCACACTGGCAAGGAAGTTTTGTTCTGCAGTAAAGACACGGCAGGTTTCCACTTTTCACACCTGTAAGTTACAAATCAGCTCTTCTGAATTGATTCAGTTGGAAAAACCAAACCCTTAAAGACAAGATTCTCATGAAGACCATTGTACAAATACCTTTTTGGAAAGGTACAGCACATTTGTTTTGATGAGCTACAGATAATTCTCTACAATAAGGAACCATTGTACTTAATGACTGCAATGATGATTAAAGAGAAGCTCCTCTTCCAGCATTTGTAAATCTGTCTGCAGAGTAATTGGCATCCCAAATGTTGTGGTAAGCCACAAAAACTATTAAGACTGGCTAGGAAAGGAAATTATAGTTTTGACTTATATTGGTTATCTGCTTTTACTGGCTTACATTTCATGCAGGAGTGTATTAGAGCAGGATTCTTTGGATCTTTGGGATCTGGGCCCCACAGTCTGAGAAGATGGGGAAATAAGCAGGGCAGAAACCAATTGCTACCATCTGGGTTGGCAAAACCTTTGTCTGAGGAGAAAGATCAAAAACTAGACTAAGGGAAGACTCCCAACACAGCAGCGGGGAGATGTTAAATTAGGAAGAAAAGACTTTACCAAGTGTTAAGAAGGAGGAATAGACTTTTAGGGTGAGATTAAAGAGGTTTAGACTCAACTCTGAGCCACAGCTCATATTTTATGTGGTCTCTCTTTGCCTTAGTTACCGCCTGTAAAATCACAGTCATCTGTCTCATCCGCTCTTACAGACTGAGAAGTCCTCCAGCCTGGCAATGGGTAGGTATGTCTACCAGACATGCAGAGGCAGAACTAAGTTTACTCTGCTTGTACAGTGAGCTGGCTGCTTACAAGCAAGATCTGTCATGAAACCCACAGAGTGACGTCCAAACAAGCTTATCCCAGAACTATTACACCTCACAGAGACCAACCCACCATGAAGACAAGGGAGTTCACCTCTGACATGTCTGCAAACATACACTGCTGATGGATCCACTGCCCTTTCTTATTCCTTTGTACAATGTCACAGATTTGTCCTAGTTTTCCATATATATATGGAATATAGAGGCTAATAGGAGTGAATAATAATAATTGTTACACAGAACTGAGTGCAGTTCTGTGTAACTTTAGTCTCAGCTCTCTAGAGGACCTTGGGTAAACTATCACCTTATCCTGCTGCGGTGTGCACATATATATAACACAGGGGTGACACTGCTGTGGCAGAGCTCACTTAAAAGCATACAGCACAACTCCAGCAACTTTCAATCAGCTACCATAGAGATCCCAGGTATTCCTGCTTAAATTCCCAGTCTGCTTTCATGTCAAGACAGATTTGAAGCCTCCAAGTCCCAGCACTTAAGGAATCACTTGATGCTATCCTAGATTTAATATCTTAACCACCTTGCCCATGCCTGCCACCTGTCTGGTTTTACATGTTTGGTGTCAGCAGTAAAGCTGGAATAAGAGGGGTTTTTTTCTCCTTTGAAGGAGTGGGAGAATAAAGGGGCCATATGGTTCAAAAGGCCACTCTACCTAATGAAGTTTGTGCTTTCCGGAGCACAAACGAACAACCTCCATCAATTTGAATCTTCATCATCAAAACTGACATGGCAGTTGGTCTTAAAACACTGCCTCCTTCTCAAGAATCAACAAAGGATTGATTTGCTCTCAACCAAAAGCATTTTCACCAAGACAAACACGAGCATCTGGCCAATGCATTAAATGTTTGAGCCCTTTGAAAGAATAAGTCAGCGATACCTTGTGTTTACTTGCAGAATGACAAGACAGACACTAGGGGAACATTTGTCTTCAGAGGAAATTGTACAAGTGAAAAGCAATTGGTTTGAAACATTATGTGGAGACATCTGTACCACTGGAGACAAGGGACCTAAGTAATCCATCAAAAGTGGTCTGAGCAACAACAATGTACAAGGGTGCACTCTGAGACAAGAAGGAAGGTGCAAAGAGCCCAAGAAATACTGGGTTTAGGCAGCGTTACAGCAAGGATGCTCAGAGATGAATGATAACTCATCCCATATGTCCCAAACACCATTTAGTTTAAAGTTACCATTTTCTTGGCACTTGGTGATCAATATTTGTTTGCACAGGGCTCAATCTCACACACACAGAGGCCAGTGGGAGCTTGCCATTTCCTTCCATAGCTGCCCAGTGAGGCTCCAAATAACTAGTGTTTATGCCCAGGGCTTTTCAGTGCCAAATATAATGAACACCATTGTTCTTAACACAATTAAATTTGATAATCCAATTTCCCTGAGCAACTGAGTTGGTGTTTTTGCCTCAATCTTTCCTGAATTCTAGTCCAACTTTTACCCTGTGCCTCCTGGCTCTTCCCTTTCATTTGTTTCTGTTGCACTACCAAGAATAGTTAGAGCCTTCTTGGACTCACAGATGCCTTGATGCCTCTTTGCTGGAATAATGGGAGCTGGCTTGGGCCCTTAGTTTTATAGAAGATACTAGAGGACACAGAAGAGACTTGTCAGCCTCCACATACTGCAAATGCACAACCAGAACTGTAGCATGTTCCTATACCATTCCCTTCTCCACACCAGTCTGGAAAGCACATTTAAAAAGAATCTGTGTAGCCATGACTCTTTATAGACTATTTCCACTTCACCTTTTTCACTCAGTGTAGCAAAGAAAGATGGATGAGTGTGAATAGGAAAGAGATGAAGTATGAACACAAAATCCACAAACTATGTAAATTATAAAATGGCTTTTGAGGCTTTATCCTACTTGTGCTGCAGGAGTCATATAGCAGGAAGGTTTCCCTCACCTAAGCATCTCTTTCCTGATAAGATGCTTAGGTTTCTCATCTCTCTCCCATACTGGCTCTGCAGCAAAGTGCTTTCTCCAAGAATCACCCTGTTATCGGGTGATAATCCTCCATCAAGCAGCACCAAGTGTTTGCTGCATGCTCTGAGTCCACAGCAACCCTCCTACTGTGAAGGTGAAGAAGAAAAGGAAATAAAACAAAAACAGGCCAAGTGTCAACCAGTAGGCAGCTGGAAACTGCCCCGAACTCTGTCCTCACTTCCACTGTCCAAGAGAAACAGAACTTTGTAGACCAGATACTGGGCATGTGATCAAGCAATAGGGTGAGCAAGATACATGATCACACCCCCTGCTTTGTAACCCTCCCCTTTTCTCCCTCAGCATCCTCCAGGATGCCAAATTTCACGCAGCTCTTTCCCTCCTCACAGCCAAGGACCAATGAGCATATTTCTTTGGCAGCCACAGCAGAGGAACCTCTGATTACCCAGAGAAGTGTCTTTGGGGGTCTTTGGGAATTCTCAGCCCAGTAGGAAACCTCAAGGTTCCATCACCAGACCAAGGAAGCCCTTTGAAGCTGGTGAAAAGCACAGCCAGTGAGCCTATGGTCACCAAGATGGCACTGAAGCTTTTTTCATCCTGTCTTCACCAAGGGACTTCCTCAGGTGTTATTATTTCTGAAGACACCATGCTTTGCAAAAAGCTCAGTACAGGGATCTTCCAGCTGTGGGTTTTTTTATATGGGTGCCTTAACATTTGTTTTTGAGAACTGTCCTGTTCTAACAGCAAACAGAAAGATCAGTGTGACCTCTCCTTATCACACAGCCTTTCCTGTGTGGAATTCATTGTGATCTGGACCTTAGTGACTGTTGCATCATTTCTGTTTATTTGTAACCTTTGGCACTGTGTAATCTTATCTGCCTGCAGCCACAGAAGATGTGCAGCCACATAGCCAGCTCTGGCAATCCTCAAACACTGGAAAGAGCCAGTTAAGAGTGGAGGTCAGTAAATGATTAGCAAAGCAAATTCTGCAATCACTGACAGCTAGGCAGAATTCAGCAGAAATCAGCTCGCTCTCTCCACCCCCTCCCCCCAAACCAGGTGAGACCTGGCTTTTCTCCAGCTCTACTCACCAATCACAATGAGGGTGTAGTTCACATTGGTGCTGCCGAAGCCGTTGGTGGCTTTGCAGATGTAGGTTCCTGCATCTTCACTTTCCACCTCCTTGATTTTCAGCCCTTGCTGAAGGATTCGGAACCTCGTCCAGCCGCTGTGGATAGTGCGTCCATCCTTCATCCACATGGTGAGAGGCGGGGGGTCACCCTCCACTGGGCACAGCAGCTTGATGGTCCTCCCTAGCCTCACGGACTGCCGGTGAATCACTTTATCAGCAATTCTGGGGGGACCTAAGAAAAAACAGAGAGAGGAAGAGCTGTTATTGCTTTTACCAGTGATATAGCACTGATTTTAAGACCAGTCATCAATCAGGGCATTAGACTGACCGCTATACAGACATACAGTGAAAGGTGTTAACCAAAAATAGGTCAGACCAAGAAGGACCTGCGGGTGTCTGTCAGGCAGAGAAGGACCTGGGGGGTGTTGGCTGACTGCAAGCTGAATATGAGTCAGCAGTGTGGCCAGGAAAGCCAGTGGCATCCTAGCTTGTATCAAAAATAGTGTGGCCAGTCAGTCTGGGGAGGGGATTGTGCCCCTGGACTGGGCATTGGTGAGGCTGCACCTCGACTGCTGGGTCCAGTTCTGGGCTCCTCACCATAACAAGGACATTGAGGCCCTGGAGTGAGTCCAGAGAAGGGCAACCCGGCTGGGGAAGAGGCTGGAGGGCAAATCCTCTGAGGAGCAGCTGAGGGAGCTGGGGGTGTTCAGCCTGGAGAAGAGGATGCTGAGGGGAGACCTTCTCCCCGCCTACACTGACCTGACAGGAGGGTGCAGAGA
>VZTU01003078.1:45388-59837 GCA_013400835.1 Zapornia atra | reverse complement strand
GTCCAGAGAAGGGCAACCAGGCTGGGGAAGGGGCTGGAGGGCAAATCCTCTGAGGACCAGCTGAGGGAGCTGGGGGTGTTCAGCCTGGAGAAGAGGATGCTGAGGGGAGACCTTCTCCCGGCCTACACTGACCTGCCAGGAGGGTGCAGAGAGGTGGGTGATGGTCTCTTCAGCCAGGGGACAGGAGATGGGACAAAGGGAAATGGCCTCAAGCTGGGCAAGGAAAGGGGCAGATTAGATATTAGAAACAAATTTTTTACTGAAAGAGCTGTCGGGGCCTGGCACAGGCTGCTCAGGGAGGGGCTGAGTCCCCTTCCCTGGGTGTGTTTAACAAAGGGTAGATGAGGTACTTAGGGATCTGGTTTAGCTTAGGATGGGAATGGTTGGACTTGATGATTTTAAAGGTCTTTTCCAACCTTGTGATTCTGTGAAAAATCACTTACAACCAAGGCTAAAAAATGCAGGGGATTGCAAAGAGATAGAGCAACAGATACTAGTTTGTGTGAGACCTAAAGCTGTAGCCTTGCCATCATCAGTAGCTCATGGCAATGCACCAGCGAAGCCTGATTCTGAGTCTCTTGCTTTTCCAAAGCATCTCCATCCTATAGCAGGGAGTTCAGTACATAAACTGTTCAGCTGTATCTGGTAAAGCAACCGTAGTTGTTTTAAACTTAACACCTATCCTGAAGGCAAAATTAGGAACAGCGCTGGTGCTTTAAACAAAACGCTGCCCCCTCAAAAAGTTAAAAACCTTTCATGTTGCATGTACAGTAATTCCCTTTAATAGTCACCAGATGGGCTTTATCTGAGATGCATAAGCCTGCAGTTGTCGGACATAAAGCATTCACTGGGTAGTGCTTCACTGAAAGACACAGCATAGCCTGACATGTTAACACTGCTTATAGTCCAAAAGAGGATATTTTTATAAACTGCCTTGGCAACCCTGCTGGTTTGACCCGACTGACAAATATTTGTTCTTTGTAAAAGGTGATAATTTAATGCAAAACAGAGTGTCCCTGGAATGCCACGGAGCGAGCACGCCGCTTGCCACATGATAACAAGCTGGGCTTGTTCAACCTGGAGAAGAGAAGGCTGTGGGGGACCTCATTGCAGCCTGCCAGTCCCTGAAGGGAGCAGAGAAACAGGAGGGGAATCAGCTTGTTCAAAGGGTAGACAATGGCAGGACAAGGGTGGATGGATTAAAGCTGAAGGAAGGAAGGGTTAGATTAGATATTAGGGGGAAGGTTTTTACAGAGAGAGTGGTGAGGGGCTGGAACAGGCTGCCCAGAGAAGTAGTGGATGCCCCGTCCCTGGAAGTGTTCAAGGCCAGGTTGGATGGGGCCCTGGGCAACCTTGTGTAGCTCCAGGCCTGGAGGTTGGTGCCCCTGCCTGTGGCAGAGGGGTTGGAGCTCTGTGATCCTTGGGGTCCTTTCCAACCCAGACCAGTCTGTGATTCTATGATTCTATGATAAGAAGATGCACTTGGACAGGCCAACACTCAGAAAAAAAGAAGTGATAAAGAGAAGTGATAAAGCCTCCAACATTGGGAATGGTCCCCTAGATGAATTCAAACCGGAATTTCTTCCCCAGGCTCTTCAAAGTTGAAGCAGAGAGTCCCTTTCCTGCATATGCCTCTTCTGTCTTTTCATTAATTGCACAAATTCCCCCCACGCAAATTAATTGCGCAAATTCCCCACGCAAACTGAAATAGCAATGGTCTTCCCAGAATAGTCTATTAATGGGTGTGATAATAAGCACTGTGCTCTTGCATAAGGACAGATTGTTTTGCTAAGGATTGCTGATGCTGAGTTGCACCCAAAACCCACAAGATGTTTGTGGGATTTGGAATTGTTCCTTCATATTTTATTCCCGTTCCTAGTGTTCTGCAGGATTGGACCCATGTGGACTAATCTACAGAGATCACATTTGCACTTCCTCCTGACTAATTCCTATTATTCCAATGTTTGCCTGAGTTTATCCCAGCATGACTAAGGCAGTATATCTTAAGAGTCCAGCTCATGAATGGCTACAGAGCTGCTGTCGAAGTTACTCACGGCGCATCGCACCCATGAATTTCACAGCTTTGCTGCTCAAGCTGAGATAAAGAGTCAGGAACTAGCTTGAAAGTCATTAATTAGTTTAACTAAGGGCTTGATTAAACCAATGGGTCTTAGATACACTCAGACTCTGATAAACTGTTGAAGACCCAAAGCGGGGATCTTGAGAGCACCTATCCTGAAACAGTCCCTAACAAAGGGAACACCCATCCCCACACACTTTCTACAGACACGTGTGGAACAGCATCTAGAGGTGATGGTGCCCTCCCATACTCTAAGGGAACTGGCAAAACACCATGAGAAATCCCACCTGTCCAAATCTTTCTAAGCACTACAGACCTCACTGTTAATGTTCTTCACCTTGAGAGATCTCTACCTAGATCTGTGGAGGCAGAGATAATCCCTAGATCCTTTGTAATGCTGATCTGACGCAAGCCACACTGCTCAACCTTTTAAAGAGGAAATCAGCCCATCAGGAGGAGTTCTCTGTGTTGGCTTTGATAAAGCAGAATTCATCAATACTAGGTATGAACCCAGCTCCAAATTCTGCTACATCTCCCCACACAGTGCAGCATCTCACTCAGCGTAAAGGAACAGAAATGTCCAGACAAGTCCACAGCCTTGTTGAGATTCTGGGTTGGCCCTTACAGACATCCTTTCTGACCTAGAGCCCTACCAAACCAAGTCAAACTTTAAGAATAACTTCTCCTTGTGAGCCAGGATACTCCTCCATGCTAATTCAAATGGCAAAAACAGTTCTATAATTAGCGCTGGGGAAAAATGTTTGGTGCAGGGCAAGCAGGGACAGTGGAGAGAGAGAGCACCCTCCTCCCTACTTGGAAACCTGCTGTAGCTCCTTCAAAACCCCTTTCCTTCCGACATTCAGGTTGACTCCTGATGAATTTTGAGACCTGGAGGAATCAGATAGTTTCCCAATCACGTCATGTGCCTCACTGGGGCAGACTGCACAAGCGTCTCTCCTGATGGCACCAGAGTTGCCCCTGAATCTGTCACATGTTTGGGTCAGTGGTAAGCTTGGTCTTGCTAAATGCCATTTTCCTTTGATTGACCTTTCGTTCTGAGGAATTGTTGGATCACTGTCTGTCACAGGATCTATTCACAGACCTTTATGACATTTAGAAAAGGGTGAGTTTCTTGAAGCCTTTCTGCCTGAGAAGGAAAACACTAGCACGGTTCTCTGCCACCCTCCATCAGCCCCTCCAGTGGGTTTCTTGGGATAAGGAATAAAAAGTTCCCACCACTCTTTTTCCTGCTCTAAACTTTGCCGGATACAGCAGCGGGTACAATGAGGTACAGCCTCAGGACACCAATGTTAAAACCTTCCCTCTGTCCATCTGGAGATGTAAATATCCCCATTTTATTACCCCTGATTTTTGCATGAATGCCTTTTTTGCACAAGCAGTACGGCCTCTCTGGAATCAGTGCCTTCACGTATGCCAGAGGCCCTGGCAAGCCAGTGATAGCTGGACCTCCTGCACATGGCTACAGCAAGAATAAAATGTTGATATCATCACGGATCTCTGTCTCTCTATCTAATGTAGAGGCATCCACTGGGTCTTATTTCACTACATATCTGTACAGCCCTGCCTTGGGCCTGCAACAGTGACAGGCGAATGCTTTTCAAGTCAAGATACGCCTTGGCACATCTCACCCCTCCACGTTGTCAGTGTTTGGAGGGGAGGTGGTGGAGAGGGGGAAGGGTGTTTTGCAAAAAGGCCCTTCTGCAGCATCTCCTGGGCAGTGGGTGCTGCTGACACCGTGGCATACTGTGGAAATCCCATACTAACCAGAGGGAAATGTGTTCCCCCTCTGAATCCATACATTAAGTTGCCCAGAACCCCTCAGGTTTCCAGGGCTTCTCTATGGCAGTCCCACCTTCCATAGGAACCAAGCAAAAAGGTGTAGTAAAAAGATGCTGAGCACCCTACTTTATGTGCACCACTGGTACCAAAGTGAACTCCCTAGCTTGCTGGGCTGGCCCACAACATGCCAGGGGGTCTCAGAGTCTCAAATAGCTTCTGTCTCTCCCCAGGCATTGATTTGGGGGTGTCCCTTGGCAGTTGCCCCCCACAGCACTGAGGCACATGTGCACTCACAGCTAAGTGCAGCGGCATGGGAGCAGACCCCAGGGCACAGCCAGGGGCTGTGCAGGCTGGATACATTTCTACAGCTGCTTAGAGAGGCAAAATCCCAGGAGAGCACCTGCTGCTTCACCTACAGCTGCCAGCGAGGTAAAAGCAGGCTGAGCCCTGGCTGCTGTGCCTTCCCATCCCTTGTCACTGTGCCTTCCCACCCCTTGCTGCTGCCAGCTTCCATCCTGCACTCTAATGCAGCATTAAAGAGTAGACACAGTTACACCATCAGCAGCCAGTGTGACGATCTCAGCTGTCCTAGACTCCAGCTTTGTGTTGTATGTGAGCAGAACCAATGTATTTTGAGAGCAATATCCTATAGCTGCTCTTGGCTTGTCTGTGGGTTATGTATTAGGGCAATACACAAGGGCTGGATAGCAACACCATAAGGGATCATACTGAAACCTGAAAGCATTTTGTTAAACCAGATTGTGCAAATTGTTAATTCATGCATCTACCAATGTCAATTTTTAGTGCAAATAGATCATCTTTCTGGCTGGGGGGAGGGGGGGGAGCCATCCCATGAATTGCCATGTGCCTACACCCATGGAGCCAGGCAGTATATCTTAATCCTTTGAAGACAGAGCAGGAGAGTGCAACTGCTCTCTGGCCTGGGGTGTAAATACTGGAGAAGGTGTCCCTGTGCCATATCACCAGTCATTCCTTAGGCACTAAGCAGCTATTCTTGAAAAAATCAGCCTGTCTCCTGGAGACAGAAATAACTCCCCCCAGCATTTTGCCATGAGACATGGGAGAAGGGGCCAAATTGAAAGCCCCATGTAGACAGTCCACCAAAAGTGATGACACTGAAGATTTTC
This sequence comes from Zapornia atra, assembly GCA_013400835.1. Taxonomy (NCBI): domain Eukaryota; kingdom Metazoa; phylum Chordata; class Aves; order Gruiformes; family Rallidae; genus Zapornia; species Zapornia atra. The sequence goes on along the minus strand of VZTU01003078.1, from coordinate 54,809 downwards.
ACACTTTTTTATAGCTGGGGCAGGGGAGGGGGAACGGTGGAGAGAGAAAACAACCACTATTTCTTGCTGCCACTCTTGCAATTTTCCATGAGGCAATGGCAGCTCTCTACAGCCACAGGGCGCTGCCCAGAAACACCCTGTTAAGCCCCAGCAGGCTGGGAGGGTGCAGCCGACTTCCCAGCCTGCGTGAACAGAACTAAGCCCTACCTTGACACAAAACCCAGTGGGTGCAGGTTTCCTTCAGCCTCCCCCCGCCTTATCCTCAATTCAATTAGTCTGAGAGAACCATTTCTTCCTCTCTCAGCTGAGGGGGAAGGGTGGGGTTTGCCATCCGTGGATGTGACTTGGGAAGAAGTGCCGGGAATGCAGCTGCCTCCCCCCCCTGTGCCTGGTTGTTATTCTTTCTCCAAATACAAACTAAATATAACTTTGCCCCATAACATTCAAATCATTTTAGTTACTAGAAGGGATCATGCCTGGAGTTCCAAGGGCCAGGGTGCAATCAAGCTTAAAATATAATTCAAACAATCCAGACCCTACATTTTCCACCAAGTTCTTTTCTTGCTTGTAGTTCCCCCATCTGCAAACACAGAAGGAAACCAACAGCTCCAGCCAGATGCCAAGTTTTCTGTTCAAGATCGTATAAGCCCAGTCAAACATTAACAAGGAAATGCCATGATCACCTCATTTGTTTTAAATATTTCTGCCCATGTACATGCAGACAAGTGTGCAGATTTACTTGCCTCATTTACGAATACAAGCAACTGGAATCTCCATTCTGTTCCATTATATAAAAGACAGATCCTACACCTGTCTCACTGAACAGCTGGGCAATTTTCAATTTATACCCTGCGATACTGCTCTCCACTATCCTATACCACAGAAAAGCCCCACTTGCTGCTCTGCTGCTGACACTGCTTTACAAGCATTCCTCCTCTCTTCCCCCCCCCAGTGCCTTGGAAGGGCTGGTGGCTGCCACTTCTTGGCAGAAGGAGTTATGTAAAAGCCATGAAAGCCTCTTTGCTTTACCAAACAGCTATTTCCGGGAAGCAGTGAAAGGAGTTTCTTGGAGCCTGTTTAAGACACAACAGTGGAATAGCCTGGAGCTTCCTGTCCATATTTCTCACAGTCAAAAACGCACACACATGTAATTATATTTTCCTGGACTGCACTGCAAAGTTCATGCACTCATTCAACTCATACATGTAGTAAACATGATTTATAGCTCTGTGTGAAAACCCTCTAGATATATGGTGTTTTGATAGTGACTCGAACCTGGAGCTATAATTTAGTAACACCTAGCAGTGAAAGCTAAATGATTTCCCACTCCACATTCCTAACTTTCCATGAACCCCTTTTACTGCTAACATGGGGAGGAGATACTGCTTCTACAATTGTTTGGACTTAGCCTTGTTATTCCTTCAACTAAACTGCACGCTAACGTCAAGCTTCACATATGGTGAACACACCAGCACTGACCCATCTCCTGTGAGACCATTTGCCATGATACAGTTCAAAGTGAACTTTATTAACACATTAAACATAATTACAAAGAGGAAATTCCAAGGAAGGTCAACCAGCCCGGACAGTTTCTTGGAATGGAAAGTAATTTATAATATCCACATACTGTATTGTAAAGTTTATAAAGAAGTTAAATAAGTTTTAAGAGCCCCATGGGTTATGTATATTTTATTATTTAATACCAAACACATTCACTTTCCATGAAGATAAGATGTCTTTTGAAGTGCTGTGTTAGCAAATTAGCAAAGTCATTTACCATGAAGCACCCAAACAACCCATCAACACATGCAAGGAATTAATATCAGGGACTGTGGTTCCACAGACAATGTGTGTTCTAGGAGGAGAACAGAGCAAAGCTGAGAAATCTTTCCTTGTGACAGTGAGATGGAGGAGTTGTACAACAGCCACTAACCAAATCACTCATTCCATGGGAAGGCAACCTCCTACACCAATACTGGAGGCAACATTTGGTCTTCCCCATATTCATTCATGTGAAATCTAATCCCCCAAAGTCCTTAGTGGAAGGATGGGTCACACCAAAGTTGATTTCCTTTCACTTCTCCCATGCTTCTTAATGAACATGGATGACTGGAAAGGAACATCTAGAAGCCATGTTTTAAACTTGCATCCAGAGCTCGCTAACCTGGGGTATCCATTGCTGGAAAGCTGGGCTGGACAACTCCTTACAGCTTAACCCTCTCTGCAAGACCAACATGAGGATTATACACTTACACTCTCTGCACATCATTATTATCATTCTTTGTATTAGTGTTCAAGCTTTAATGATGGATCAATGGAGAGAAGCCTTGCTATCCTGGGGTCTGGCCAAACACCTACCAAGGAGGAAATCCCATCACAAAGGGCTTATGAAATAACTATGGCAAGAATTTCTATTAACATGAGTAGGTGTTCTGAAAGGGAGGAACTCCTGAGACTCCACACAGTGGGAAAGCCATTACATGGAGACCAGAACTTATCAAAGAGATAGGTAAAAGGATGCATGCTTTGTCCATGTATACCATGAACTACTGGACTAAAGGTTCAAAGGACTGGTGAATCCAACATCTTTTCATATTTTCCAAACAAACCAGTGTGCATTTCCAAAAGGTATGCATTAGCCAAGTAAAGTAGGGGTCAGTGTAAGGGTAACTGGGCCAAATGCTTTGGTGTGTGACATGAGAAGATGAGATTAGATGAGCTAATGGGTCCTTCTTGGCTTGAAAACATCGGCGCCCACAGACAAAAACAATGCTTATCAAAAACAATCAAAAGATTACAGAAAAAAAACAACAGCATCCCTGTAGAACAAAGACTCTTAGAGAGGAACACAAAACCACCACAAGTATTTGCTGACCAGTCCTGATGACTGGTCAGGCTTAGCTTTGGGAATAACGGACTGTTTTGCAGGAGCAAGTTCTGGGCTTGGGCTGCACAGCTCAGCCCAACAACCTGATGGAGAAAAGAGTTCTGTGGATTCATTTTACAGCCACTGAACTGACAGATTTTCTCTTTTCTTCCCTACCTCTGTGGTAGGAGCTGCTTTTCCTGATGAAATGGATATTTATTGATAGCACAAGAAGTGCTTGCCATATTTTTACATGAGTAATAACTAGCCCCTTGGGTGAAGGCTGCCAGTAAATTTTCTACTCTAGATGTTCCAAAAAAAAAAAAAAAGAAAAATAGAATATTTGGGCACATGTTCCATTTAATTAAGGGCTCTGCATTCACATTTCAGGGAGATTTAATAAAATAGTTATTGTATGTTAAACAATTGGCACTTGATTATTGCAGATTTATTGCAGTTAAACAACAGTAGATGAGATATGTATCTCTTACATCGTTTTTAAATCCTTTGAGCATATGTTTTCAATAAGCAGTTGGTATTTATTTAACATGAAATTACCATCTTATTAAATTAAATGTGCATGGGTGACATTCAATTTCAAGTGTTGCTGAACATTTTTGCAGCAGCAAAAAATAGTAACTTTATCCCTTAGGTTTTGAGGTAGCAAAAGCAGAGGAGAGTTAGGATTACTTCAAATTACTTTTGAAGAAACAGAGATCATATGCTAGAAGGTTTCTCTACTAGTGTGGAAAAAAAAATACTATTTATTGTTTCTTAAGTGCTGCCAGTGGGTGTAGTGTGGGCCAAAAGAGAGGAACAATATTTCTACTCTAAGGCTAAACCACCAGAAGGAGTGGTGTTCTTCAGGCGTTGGGATTGGGATTGGCACTATTTGATATATTTGTCAGAGACAAAACTCAGCAAGTTTGCCAAGCTGTGTGGTGGGTCGACATGCTGGAGGGAAGGGATGCCATCCAGAGGGGCCTGGTCAGGCTGGAGAGGTTGGGCCTGTGCCAGTCACATGAAGTTCAGCAAGGCCAAGTGCAAGGGCCTGCACATGGGATGGGGCAAACCCAAGCACAGCTACAGGCTGGGTGGAGAATGGCTTGAGAGCAGCCCTGAGGAGGTGGACTTAGAAGGGGTGGTGGGTGAGAAGCTCAACATGACCCAGCAATGTGCTTGAAGCCCAGAAAGGCGACCGTGTCCTGGGCTGCATCAAAAGCAGCATGATCAGCAGGTTCAGGGAGATGATTCTCACCATCGACTTGGCTCTGATGAGACCCTCCTGCAGAACTGCATCCAGCTCTGGGGTCCCCAACACAAGAAGGACATGGAACTGTTGGAGTGAGTCCAGAGGAGGCCACAAAGCTGATCAGAGGGCTGGAGCACCTCTGCTATGAAGACAGGCTGAGAGAGTTGGGCTTGTTCAGCCTGGAGAAGAGAAGGTGCCAGGGAGCCCTTAGAGCAGCCTTCTAGTGCCTGAAGGGGCTGCAGGAAAGCTGGAGAAGGGCTGTTTCCAAATGCAGGGAGTGGTAGGACAAGAAGTAATGGGCTCAAGAAGCTGAAGGAAGGGAGATTTTGGAGAGATATCAGGAAGAAATCCTTCCCTGTGAGAGCAGTGAGGCCCTGGCACAGGGTGCCCAGAGCAGCTGTGGCTGCCCCTGGATCCCTGGCAGTGTTCAAGGCCAGGTTGGATGGGGCTTTGGGCACCCTGGGCTAGTGGAAGCTGTCCCTGCTTATGGCTGGGGAGTGGAACTAGATGGGCTTTGAGGTTCCATCCAACTCAATTTGTTGTATGATTCTATGATTCCATGAACTCTATACTGACAGTGCAGTTCCTAGAAGCACTTTAATGGATGACCAGAACACATTTTCAGAGAGAAGTACCTCAAAGGTGTGCACCCACACAATCTACCTTTCTCATTCCCATTTAAGAAGGCAAGCCCTTCTGAATAATGGCATTGCTCGTTTGCTTTTCCAAAAGAAAACATGTTTTCAGCTTTGTGAAACCAAAAGGGTTTTGGGGGTGGGGGGTAGCCTCCTGGTTGGGATTTTTTGCTTGTTTGTTGGTTGGGTTTTTTAGCCTCCTGTTTCCAGGAAGGATAAATTGCCTGATTTTGGAAGCTAGAAATCCTCTGGCTTAAGGGAGATAGGAGGATCCAGAATCCAACTGAAAAATCCTGCCCCATAGCCCCAACCTGCTCTCACCAAACCTAAGCCACACCCCCAGCATCTCCACCAAAAGCCAGACAGAATCATAGAATCATAGAATCACAGACTGGTCTGGGTTGGAAGGGACCCCATGGATCATAGAGCTCCAACCCCCCTGCCACAGGCAGGGCCACCAACCTCCAGGCCTGGAGCTACACAAGGTTGCCCAGGGCCCCAGCCAACCTGGCCTTGAACACCCCCAGGGATGGGGCACCCCCCCCCTCTCTGGGCAGCCTGTTCCAGCACCTCACCACTCTTTCTGTAAAAAACTTCCCCCTAGTATCTAATCTAAACCTTCCCTCCTTTAGCTTTAGGGACCATTCCTGCACACATAAGGCATTTGCTTGCTTCCCATAATCTCCAGGAAACAATCCAGTCAGGCAGCCCTGAATTTGCTTCTGGGGTTAACCTAGCCCAATGTTAACATGAGTTCTGTTGTACTCTGTTCTTCCAACTGCTTCCCAACCATGCCAATCCTGCTTCGTGAGCACAGTGGCTTTCCAGCCGAATCGCTCCCCATCCCTAAGACTTTCAGCAAAACAAACCAGACACTCTGCAAATCTCAGTTTCATTCACTTATTTTGTAACAAAACTCCCCTTCAAGCCACCAGTTGCAATCATATGCCAAAACCCAAGGCTTCAAAAGACAGGCATTTACTTCTGAACCAGTCTGGTTTGGGTTTTCTCCCTTTCTTTGTCCCTCCTGCCTACGTGTAGCATGGTGTCACCTAAGCATTTCATTTCACCAGCTACAAGAAAACAGAGTCCCCAATTCACGTTTGGTGACATGGATTCTCCTTTAACTTTGATAGTCAATCTTTAAACCCAGTCTAAGCAAGCACAAGGTTTAGTAAGTAATTAGCTGTTTCCCTTATAGACAGATGGGTGTGTGAGAAGTGTGAAAGCAGGAAATGTTAAGTGTCATTGTTTATGTCTACAGGGAAACAGAAGCTATGATGGTTGACTCCATGCCATATTCAGGAACGAAGTGAACAAAGACCTTTAAGAGTTGGTTTGCCTTCCTGCTGGTCCACAGCAGCAAGTCTTTGGCAATACACTAACATGGGAGCCTTCTTCATTTGTATCAAAGACTTTGGTTTTCCTCAAAATATTCTTTAAAATCTTTTGCAAGCGATTTCTCTCTCTGGGATGAAACTGGAGAAGACTTTAAAGTTTCCCATCCAATGCTTGTTCCTACTGGCCTTTCCCAATACCCAAGATAAAAAAAAAAGGTGTGATTAGGGTATTAAGGACTCAAGGAGAAAAACAAACCTCAAACACTCACTCTCAAGCAGAAGACAGTGCCAAAATACCTACTAGCTTTTGCTGCTGGGAAATTAGTGGCAGTGCCCTACACAGCAGGGCTGCTCTCAGCCTTCTCTTTGCTCTGCCCTCATCACTGGGGGCTTCTAAGTTTAATCACCACAACAATGTGGTAACAACTGCTTGTTGGTGACCACATTGAGATAAACACCATGGTATTTAAGAACTGAAGATATTTTTGGAGGCTCCTCTAGAAGTACTGATAGCTGAATGTCTGTGTGGTATGGAGTGTTTTCCAGAAGTGTTTTTCTATCAGAAAATGGTATTTTTATCAAGAACCAAGACAGACAAAGTCTGGCTTTCTCTTTCACTATTCCCTTTTTCAGTTTGAGAAATCATCTTATGCATCATCATCTTGGAAAATTAAAATGAAACACATAAAAGCAAAAAAGTTGGGATTATAAAAGCCTATTGATTAAGCAATGGTTATCTTTTTGTAATGGGTTGCTGTAGCCCTGTAATAGGAAAACAGTTTTGATTCTGGACAGGAATAGATTAAAATACATTTAAAAATCACATGGAAAAAATATATATACACAGATATGATACTATATATACATATATAAAACCCTTGTCTTGCTCAAGAAGAAAAATTTTTTTTAAAAAGCCTCCAAAAGAAAAATGCAAAGCAGATCTGACTTTTCACCTTCAATGACAGCAGCAGTTTAAAATTCTGCCTGAAACCATTCACTATTACCCTACCATACTCCTAGTCCATGCTAGGTGTGATGGAAGTGCTCTATCCATCTCTTTCCAAATTAACTGTCTTCATGAGGATGTACCTTACAGGAGTCTACATCAGGTTTAGGTTGGGCCAGGGTGTGCTTTAAAGTCACTGTTTTTATCATCCCCACCAATTATACTTTTGTTCACATTATGAAACAGTTTTGGTGCACATGAACTTAGCTGCTTTTATATGAAACTGAGCTGCAAGGTATGCTCCAGTTCAGGTGTGCATTTAGTTCATAGCAGCCTACTAGGGCTATTCTGAAGTGAAATACCCCCCTGGAATGGGGCTGTCAGGTCCTCAGCACCAAATGCTTTGGTATACAGACCCAATTTTACCAATCCCCCCCAGCTCCTACTGGAGACACAACCACCAATTGCTAGCTGGGTCCCCAGTAAAGAAGAGCAGAAGTTGTGCTCTCAGATTCCATTAACAAGTGCTCAACCTACACAACCAGACAGGAGCTAATCCAGAATAAACTCCCAACATGCCAATAGTTCTGTAGTGGGAACACCATCTCCCCAGCACCAGGTATTTCATTTCAAAGGTTTGTTCCTGTTGTGCCACCTTACAAGCCAGCTTAGACATGCCTGCACACCTCTTCCAGGAGGGGAAACTACTTAAATGCATTTTGAAGGAAAATGTTCACACGGTTGAGTCAGTGAAAACTTGCATTTAAACTCAAGATACACCCAGTATCCTGCATGTGGACAGACAGTCCCTGCTCCCCAGACCCTGAAGCACACACTACCTGGTGTGTACCTACACAGGGTACCCAACAGTACTGGTGGGGCCACATGGCATGAAACCTTCATACCTGCAGAATACTATGTTGTCAGATCTCATATAGGAAACAGCCTCAGCTCCAGGCCATACCCTAAGGGAAGCACTAATACTTCCTTCAAATGGATCACCTCTGCTCCAGTGCCACAGCACGGTGTTAAGACATGCAGTGAAGCCTGCACAAGTCTCTGCACAAGCAACCTTCTGGCTATGGTACCTCAAGTTATCATTGGCACCCTCTGAGGGCTCAGCTGGTGCCCTGGACAGAGCCTGGTCCAGATTTCTGCAGCTCGCCTGTAACTGGGACAGCTTCAAACAGAACCACTTCCTCTGCTCCTCCCTTTCTACGTGCTGGCTTGCTCACAACAGTGGTAGTGCACTCTTAAGTGGCCTTTATTAGTTTTTCTAGTAGGAGATAGCAAAGAGTCGTTGTCTTAGGCTTACTATATCCAGTCACACCGCCATGGCTTGTGCCTAGGATTGCCAGGTGCTTTTATAGATAGCCCCAGGACTGTTCATCTTCTGACATCAGGTGAAATCAGTGCATTTTGTCTGGTACATCTGAAGCCCTGCTGCATCCCTTGATGCTTCAAAGCTGCTTCCCTTTGTCTGGAGGAAGGTATTTTTCCTATACCTCTATGGCACACCACCGTAGCTTGTCTCAGGATAAAAGGTATTACCAACAACAACAACTAACAGCAGGTATATTCTGCATAAATTGAAACACTAAAAATAAATACATTATATATATGAAGTATAAATCCATTTAAATTCCCAAAACTATCCAAGGGATTGGGAAATGTGTCTCCTTTGCTGAAGTTCCCATATCGCCTGCCTTTTATCTCTATAAATCCACATGAGTAGAGAGATGGGGCTAATTATTATCTGACACAAAACCAAACTACCAGCCCTCTATTACTGACACAGCCTGAGCCTGTCACAGCCATCACTTTTATTTGACCTGCCCAAACTTCAGCAGCACAGGAGTTTTCCTGACATCAATTGCTCTGTCATTTCAAATGATGTCATTCCACTGGCGAGCTGCACACTGGTATGTAATGTTGTATCCATCAGGTAGATAGAACTACCCTGCTATATCAATTAATGTGCGCTCCTATTACCTCACAGTCTGGTAATGTGCCGTCCCAGCTACCCTCCTGCAAGTGTGTGTGTGTGGGGGGGAGAAACCTGGAGAGCGTAACAGCTATCTAGGAAAAGCTGGAGAAATATTGTCCTGCCACGTGATGACATAGCTGCTTTATCCCCCCCATCGCACGCGTGCGTGTACCGACACACGCACAGCACCTCAGCTGTCAGCAGGAATTCCTGGCTGCAGATTAGAGCCTCGCCACAGCCCGTCTGCTCAGCCTGCCCTGGCTGATGCAAATCAGGGCCAAGCGTCCACTCGAATAAAGGTCAGCAAGTACGCCCATGATCCAGAGCTGGGAGGGGTGGCTGACAGGCAGGACACTGCGCTGCCATCCAGAGAGACCTGGCCAGGCTGGAGAGCT
>VZTU01003078.1:32569-45093 GCA_013400835.1 Zapornia atra | reverse complement strand
AGATGATGAAGGGCCTGGAGCATCTCCCCTGTGAGGACAGGCTGAGTGAGCTGGGGCTGTTCAGCCTGGAGAGAAGAAGACTCAGGGGGGACCTTATTAATGTTGATCAATATCTGAAGGATGGGATGCAGGGGGAAATGGCCAGCCCCTTCTCAGTGTCTGTGGGGACAGGACAAGGGGCAATGGCTGCAAGTTGGAGCACAGGAAGTTCCACCCCAACCTGGGGCAGAACTTTTCCCCATTGAGGGTGAGGGAGCCCTGGGACAGGCTGCCCAGGGGGTGTGGAGTCTCCTTCTCTGGAGAGATTCCAGCCCCGTCTGGACGCCGCCCTGTGCAATATGAGCTGGGAGCTGCTTTGGCAGGGGGTTGGACCCCAGGAGCTCTGGAGGGCCCTTCCAACCCCTGGGATTCTGTGATTCTCTGAGCTTCTCCGCTCACAGAAATAGGAGGTTTTATTGTTGCGATGACTTGAACTTGTTCTTGAGAGATGCCACATGAGAAATCACTCTGTGCTGTAGGCTGGCATTTCTAGGCAAGGAGTCCAGAGGTCAAAACCCATGGTCAGGAAAAACAGCGGACACGCAAGCCCCCTTGCTGTACCTGTGGTTGGATAAATCAGGGCTTGCCTAATCAGTCGCTAATCCCCTAATCTTTATTGCATGTAAATTCCAATCCCTTCCCAAGGGCTGTGCCATGGTAATCTCCAATCTGATTGCAGTGAAACCCCATTGGAAGACTTGTTGATAAAAGATGGAAACATGTAAAAATCAATTTACTATATTTCACAAACAGCCCTGCACACCCCTTCAGTGATCAAGGAACCACCATCACACACCAACAAGTCAAATCTGTGAAAAATGCTGTTCATCCAATTTGACTGTTTGTGTCCAATCTATTTGTGGCCTATTTGTGTCCAATCTGACTATATTGTGTCAAACACACTGGAGTGTATTTTACTATTTGACAAAAGGCAAAATTCACTTCTGAAGAGTGAATCAGGGCATTGTTTTACATCCAGCCAAGGGTCAGTTGGCAACTAGGGCAGAAAAGGCAGCATAAGAGAGGTCATCAATTAAGGCCATGCTAATAATTCCAGGGCAAAAAGGCAAGGGAGACTCACAGGTTACTGGCAGGAGCTCAGAGTCCGCCAGCCACCTCAGAAGGTACAGCAGGAGCAATGTTGGCATGGAGTAGTTGGCCAATGAATTTGTCATTTATAATTTCCCTTGATATGAAGCAATAATCATTTGTAGGGTTGAGCAAAATGCCCTGAATTTTTGGCCCTGAGCTTAATCAAGTTTTGGACTGAAAACGGCCCCAGCAGTAGGGACCACAGCTCTGGCCCACCAGGAACACAGCCCGGGCTCCATCATTACTAAGCACAGTGGTTCTTAGCTTTGAAAACACCAGAAAATTGGTAACACTTTAAAAATAGATCAGATCTTGGCAAGATCTCTCTTTCATATCACTTTTCTACAGTGGGTAGAAGGGAAGCCAAAGCCCCCTTCATGTAACCTACCAACATATGGAGAAAAATATTAAAATTAAGAGAAAGCAGAGGCAAATCTAATTCCTGTGCTTCATTCATTGAGGGGAATTTGCCAGCATTCACAGTTTTACTTTTTAAACCTTGTGATATTAGGTGCTTGCTTCTTGAAGTCTTTCTAATGATTTTTATTTTTCCTGAGGGCACAATCCTGCAGGAGATTCTCCTGTTTATTTGAACATGGCAGGAAATTTGTGACCTTTGGGATCATGGGGGAAACACTGAACGCTCTAAAAACAGGAAGCAAATAAATAAAATCCAATTTGTCACAACGCTGATGCTACTTAAGCCAGAGTACTGGTTTTTCTGGGGTTTGACCCAGGAGTGGTGAACAAGCAGGATTAGCAATGGGAGTGTTTCCCACGGATGTATCCCATGTGATTTCTTTAAGCATCTTCATGCCATGCATTAACTAAAAGCTACACTGGCTGTGGGATCCAATAGCTGTAGGATCTAACAGAGCTTATGCTCCATTCTCCATACAGGAGATGATAAGCAGGTGCCTCTCCTAGGAAAGCTGGTACGTTACAACCAGCAGGAAGCTGGCTCATACCCCCAGATGTTTGTCATTATGGGAGGGGAGGGGAAAAGAGGGATGTTAGGGTCAATCAAACCACGCTGCTACTCTTGCAGCACCTCCAGTCCAAGAGGGACTTCAGTAGCTCAGCTCTGCCATTGATAAAAGTTTTACAAGACCTCTGCTCCAAACAGCCCTGAAATCAAAGGTCTGTTTACTTAGCCTTTGCTTGCTGGGCTTTAGGATAGTGCAGGGAAGATCAAAGCAGAGACCTCGTTTAACATGTCCAAGTACACAACCAGCAAGTCTGTTTATGTTGGATTCCTACACACTCGAGTGTGCTGCTGTCTGTCAACACTTCAGGCTCGTTTGGGGCAATATTGGGTGAGCAGGGAAATATTCAGAAAGGCCCCACAGATTCAGGTCGTGCTGAAACAGAAGTGAAAGTCAGAGCAGGGAGCTCTGCTTTTAACTCTGACTGCTGAGGTCAAGTATCAGCTCCTCCTCAGAAAGAAGAAATAGACCTGGGGTGCCTGCTGAAGGGGCTACACCATCAAAATGTACCACAATTCTGCATGAAGAGATGGAAAAGACATTTTTGGTTCTGTATTATTTGGGTCCCGACTGTTTTTACTGCTGATGCACAGTGAACCAAAGGTCCTTGGCTCGGCATCGCTAAGGGATGACAGGCACCCTTGCAGCTCAGGCACAGAAAGGGGTGCCACAGAGATTGGCAATTCACATTTTCCTGCCTGTACAACCCCACTCTGGGGGTGTAGCAGTTTGCAGTGGCAGGCCATTTACTCACCCTATGCAGCTGCTCCTTCACTCCCACTGCTGGGGACTACCAACCAGAGATGGTTTTGCAGTTACCCAAAAATGCAGCAGGACTAACAAAGGTTAGTTGCCAAAGCCCCTATATTCTGCATCTGGATTTCTCAGCTCCTATATAAGGAGCAGCTGACACCTTCATTTATTCATTTGCTAATTGCTGGTGCATTCATCTCCCTCTGACATCCTCAAGCATGGGGGGAGTGGGGTACAGTGCTTCTACAGTCACTCCTGTATACGTGGCTTTCCATTTTCACAAAGTCTGTAAGAATTTATGATGTCCTACACTGTTCTTTCTCAGATCCACTTGAAACTGGCTAATGGGCTCAAAAGCTATTGGAAGGGATGGGGATGGAGATAGATCAACCCTCAAAACAGTATCGCCACATGGATCTCATGTCCTTAGTACATGAACCTAAAGACCAACCTAAAGATCAGCCAGACAGGGATAGGTACAAAAAGGGCACTCAGACAGAGAGGGAAACTGGTTTCTTATTTAGCTTGGAAATAGGACTCTCTGAAAACTCTCTCTGAAGATATAACCCACATCTGGTATCACAGTAGAACCTTCATCAGAAAAAAAAAGATCACAAAAGTTGGGATGGTTCCACTTTTTGCTGATTTCTTTTCTTTGTGCTCTTGTTAAAGTTTCACAGGGCAAAAACCTTCTCTTGTTCTGACCAGCGTTTCTCAGAAGAAACAGAAAGCCAGGTCCTGCAAAATGACAGGCAGCCTGTAACCAACATCAGGAAACCAAGTCTACCAGCAGACAGCTTGTTCTGGAGCTGCCTCTTGCAAAATGCCCTGCAGCTCCTGAAATACCTGAGAAGGCAATGGGCAGAGACGAGGCACTGGACTACACAGCCCACAGATGATGCCAGCACAGGACTGGGATTCAAAATACATGATATATACTAGTCCTCTGTCTCCTACATGCTTTCTTGCTGACCTCAGATCACCTCTACTTCACCAGACAGGAAACTGAGTCATTTTATTCAAAGCATTGCATATACATGTTGAGATCTCTAGCTAATAGATCCCACAACAACACTCTTGGAGCAGAAATGGAGCCGTTTGGTCTGAATTAGACCAGTCTGTCATTTGCCTTTGGAAAATAAACCATACAGGTGACAACCAAACCAACAGTTACCATAGCTGGGATCAGACAGGAACCAGCAACGCAATTCAACTGTACATGGGCTTTATTCCCACCACAATCCATAATGCTGATCAGTTCTAGGTATGTTTAGGGCAAAATTGCTGCGATCCTCTCCCCACCTGAACAGGCCACTTCCAGTTGTTCCCTCCCAGTCTTGCTCTCTTGCACTGATGGTAGGAGCTCATGAGGGAATGAGCACCAAAAGAGGATGTGCTGCTTCTTCCCTTGGCTTTACAGAGGGGGTGAAGGAGTAAAAACTTTATAAGGAGTAAAAAAATTATGAGGAACGTGGGGAGAAAACCCCACAAATTCTAAGGTGGAGGGGCCCCGTTAGTTCTCCTTCCCATCCATCTCACCACACTATCAACGAGACTGACCCTTTTAAACAGAGATAAGTAAAAGGTTAAGAGACTTTCTTAGGTCCTTGATTCAAGTCAGATATCAAGGGTCACACAGGGGACTGAAGTGTCACAACTGCACACAGGGCTATCTCCTTCTCATGGGGCACGGTGAGGACAAACATTACACTGCCAGGCCCCCTGTGATGATGGAATGCAGATGGATACCTTGACAGCTATGCAGATATAAACAAAGAGGAAATCTCACTGAAAAGGGTCTTTCCAGTCTTTCAAGGGGAACGTTTCCCCTAACTGGGCAATACAGCCCACTTCACCTTATTCTCCTGCCTCTAGCCAAAACCCTCACCTACGCTCCTAAACTGCTCCCTCCTCCTGGCTCTGATATCCAATCTCTCCATACACTTGTAAGACAGTTATTGTCCCCTCAGGTGTCACTTAGCCAAGCTATACATATATTTACAAGCAGCTCTTGTAATCTTCTCCCATAAATCAGTCCCCTCAGTTGTCTGATCCGATCATCCGGGCCTGTCTCTCTCTGCCTGGACGAAAACCTTGCCTGTCTCCCTGACATCTCCTGGATGTTGAGCTGTCAGCTCAAGCTTAGAGCTCTTAATCTTCCTCCCCACCTCCTTCCTTAATTGCTGCTGACACTGCTACCACGCTGCTGTATTTCTGACTTGTCTCTCCCTCCAGCTCTCCCCATCCCAGCTCGGACCATGAGCCACAGAGTCTTTCTGCAATTCGTTGACAAGCCCCAGCCTTGGCTGTCCATCCTCTGGCTTGCAGTTTTTATCCAGGCTCCCATCATATTTCATCACAACTCCTCTGCTCCAGCCTTGACGAAACACACTCTTGCCTCACTCACAGTCATTTTTTCCTAGGCACCGCTCTGGCTACATCTGCTTCTCCTCTCAGCTAGCTCTCCCTTTCCCTGCCTCATCAAACGGCTGCTACTTTTCTTCACTTGTCAAGGCTCCTCCAGACCTCTCCCCACTCTTCCTATCACCTGTTCCCTACCAGACGTTCACCCTCTTCCAACTGGACCAGAAGTCCAGGCTCTCTCTTCCCTTTTTACATTTTTCAAAGGCAATAATCAGTGTTCTCTGCCAAGCTGCCTGCCTCGCAGGGGAGCAGCTCCCACCAGCATTGGCTGAGGTGCCCAGCTCTTTCCCTGTACACTCCTCCTTAAAGCTTTCCTGCACCAGACACCCACCACCACTGGTCAGCAGCTAAGCCTGACACCTCTGCTAGTCCTCACAGACAATACCACCTCACTGTTGCTTTGCCTCACCCATCTCTCCATCTTCCTGCAACTGTCCTTCATCCCATGGCCCCAAGCAGCTCTCTGGGCACAGCCAGCTGCTTCTTGAGCTCAGACACCACCTTGCACAGCGGGCTGAAGGCCCTGAGCACAGCAGTGACACACACAAATCACACTAATCACAACAGCTTCCCTAGCACCTCTACGCTGATTATCCTCATTTCTGCATCCACAGCATTAAAGTATAATTGCATTTTAACAAGCTTCATTAGCACATTGCCTTAGTCAAGCTTAACACAGCCCAAGCACCCAAGGAAACCTCACGGTGCTTCTTTTCTGCTCAATATAATTTTCAAGGCTTCTGTAACCTGATTTGTTAGGAATAACCTCAGGGCTATAAAGCTTTTCTTCTGCCATCCAGCAATTAAGGAATAATTTGTCATGGAGTAAGTCAAGCTGCAGGGCAGGAAAGCCCTGTGCAGTACAATGAAGCTGTGTAAACCATAGCCCTCACTACAGGAACAAAGCGAGCATCCCTCCCCTCCTCCTTCGTTAGCCAGGAGCCTGTGCTCCACAGCAGCTCCTGGAAAGGCTGGGCAGTCTCCTGAGTAGTGCAACTCCTTGGCCCACAGGCAAAACTGCCTGTTTACACCCTGCCAGCGTATCCTAAGTGGGGCTCTGTGCCTCTCCTGCACTTCTACGTTGTAGGGAAAGGGAAACAGCAAGTTGCCAAACCGTAACAGATTGAGGATTAAGAAACGGGCTGCAAGGCTTTTTTTTAAAGCAAGTTTTATGAAGCTCCAAAGGATAACTGGAACCCTTGGAAAGACAAATGTTAGTACCTTAAAAATAACTAATGAGCAAAGGTAGGTGATCAGTTGATAGCACTCTAGATGCCTTGATCTCACTTAAGTTGTGTACAGCGCTACCCACGATAGGCAGGAGGTATGGTACCCTGGGGAGACCAGGGCAAGCAGTGTTGCAGGATCAGGTTGGGCAGGGACACACACCACATCTCAACCATTGTTTATGGTCCAATAATCATTGGTAGAGCCATGAACAGATGCACACATATACCCTGAGGAGAGAACAGCCTCACAACAGAAAGAAGGAAGAGACAGAATCATACACTGGTCTGGGTTGGAAGGGATCCCAAGGATCACAGAGCTCCAACCCCCCTGCCACAGGCAGGGACACCAACCTCCAGGCCTGGAGGTTGCCCAGGGCCCCATCCAACCTGCCCTTGAACACCCCCAGGGACGGGGCACCCCCCCCCTCTCTGGGCAGCCTGTTCCAGCCCCTCACCACTCTCTCTGGAAAAGACTTCCCCCTAATATCTAACCTAAACAGTTCTTAGAGTTCAATGAGTATTTCTGTCTGGCTAAACCTTTGCTGGCTTTAAAGTTGCTTAAAACTTTCTCCAGTGACAAAAAAAAAAAGAAGTCAAACACTTTCCCAAGCATTCCTGGAAAGATGCTTCCTGTTTTGGTGGAGGAGAGAGGGTATTTTTAAATAAAAAATGATCTGACTATGCTCACTGTGTATTGAGTCACAAAACCAGAAGCAGTTTTGCAGATGGAGGTTGTTACCTGATTTTTTTTTTCCTTAACATCTATAGTAGCCAGATTAAGGAACTGCTAGAAAACCTCATCACTGTTTCCAAAACCATACGTAGGAACAGTGTGGCAGGAATAGAAAGCTATAGAGTATCAACAGGGCCCCAGACAGCTGTCTGTGAAAGCAGAAAACATGGGGTTAATGGTTCTTTTCTATTTTTCATTGAGGACTTGCAGACAACTGAGGACTGGCATGGAGATCATTGATCACTGCTGGAAATTCTGCATGCAAAGAGACAGCCTGATCTTGTGAAGTGTGGGCAACACTCAATTCTTATTAATTTAAAGGGAGATCAAAGATGGCCAGAATTTTGTAGGAAATCTAAATCTAATGGACAAGTAGGATCCCATCTCACTAAAAAAGGGGTTCTCCTCCAGTAAACCCCTCTCATGTCTCTAATTTTTCAGTGTTTGCATATAAAGAATTTTTAAAAAAGCAGTTGCTAACTGTCTGATATTACAATAGTATGTTCTTCAGGCATAGGTACTTTTCACATCCTACTACCATTATTTTAGCATTCAGAGGTAGAGGGAAAGCTTCCCCCATCCTCACCTTCCTCCCCCTTAACCAGACAAATAAGGCATTCAGCCCGTCTGAATTTAAATTTTCATTGGAGTTGATCCAGCAGCCAGAGCTCATTGCTAGAAGCCAAGGTCTTGCTTCCTTCAATGCACCTCCTTCATTCTGACTCCCTGCTTTTGTGCTGCTTTGGTAATCTCAATCTGTGGTCAGGGATAGGATAAAATTTCCACTATTCCCCTCCCAACCCCCACCCCCAACTGCACAGAACAGGGATTGCTCTTAAATCAAAAGCCCTGCACCCTCAACCTCTGGTTAAGTACTTAACTATAGTAGGCAAGTCTTGGAAATCATTGTAGGCTTTACTTTATTTTTATTTTTTTTTTAGATATAGGTCTGAAAACTACAGAAGTAAACCAAGTTCTCAGGAATATCAAAGGTATCCAGAGGAAACTGGGGGATGGGGGCACACAACCCCCACCCCCGGCGCTTTTTCGGGCTGATCCTCTGGAGTAGATGGCATTACCAGGCCCTCATCAAGAATGTGAAATTTCCTCTCTTATACCCTAGGGCATGAGAAATTACTGCTAACTTTCCTGGAAGCATTAAGAGCAGACAGCAACTGGAAGTCTTCTTGCAAGCAGAAGTCACATTTCTGTCACTGCCTTGGTAAATGACCTCCACCTTTCTGGCAGGATGGGGTGGGCTCCCACATACCTTCTACTAATGTTTGTGTTTTCCTCTCTCTGTGCTTTCCCTTTCCCCCCCCCCATTCCTTCTCCTCTATACAAATAATAATTCAAGAACCATGATCAACCCTTTACTTGGCTTCAGGTCTCTTCCCTGGGCTAAAGTTACCTCCAATCCTCCAGCACAGTTTGGGGAATTTATTTATATTCCATGTTCTGGAGATAGACCTCGTGTCTTGCCAAGGGCTCACATGGGTCTTACAACAGGAACACTGACAAATATTTATGGAACCTAAAGTGAAACTCAAGACACTGTTAAAATAAAGTTTGCTTAGGTTTTTTTTTTTTATTTTCCTGAAGAATTGACCTGGCTTTCTTGGCAGAAAGACTAATCCAAATGCTATTGGTATCTTAACAGCTCATAAGAACCACATGCTTCAAATAAAGCCATTACTATCAGACATGCTGAGTGGTTCAATTAAACAAATATGAAAATAGACACTTCATCCTGCTTTTACTAAGTGGGATCATTTCACTCCTGAATCCAGACTGACAATGGAAATGATATAGTATTATAGAGTAGCTTTTTATCCTGAAAGATCCTGAAGGATTATGCAGACCCTGCTTCACACACTACTGAGATGCTGCCACTTCCAGGGAAGGACACACGAGCTGTCCTGCAGCCCTGAGGAATGGCACATGGCAATTTAGATGGAGAAAGATGGAAAAGAATTTCACATTCAGCTGAAACTATAGAAGGGAATTTAGGCAAGCAGAATGGAGATTGTTTAGACTGGAGCACATCCAGCACAGAGGAGGTATAGTACTCCAGTGTTTTAAATAGAAGGTTAAGGCAAAGCAATAAAAAAGTTCTGGTTTAAACTATCCAAAAATCAGAATTTAGGGCAGAAAGTGATACTCCATCTCGAAGGTGAACAGTTTCATTCTGTCCACTTCATTTGTGCATGGGAAGATCTCTAGAAGATGTGCTTGTTCACTCTTCCCTTCAGGAATACAAGGATATTTCGCACAGTTGTCTGTTAATATAAGGATGGCAGAGGATGCTGAATGAATTAAAGGCTTCAAAATGCTTTGACTGGTAGTCTCACACACTTCACATGAAAAAAAAAACCCATTGGTTCCATCTGCATCTCACAAGGGATTTGCATTGACTGCTGCTGGCATCTGTACCCTGCTGAACATCAGCTGCACTGCAAATGTAATGCAGCCCGTTATGGAGAGGGAGAGCCACTTGCCCAAAGCTGCCCTGAGAGTCTGCTGAGGCAGCATCACAAATTCAGCTCTGACCCCCAGTGCTCTACCGTGCTCTACTGTGAGGACCAGGTGATGCTTTCCCTCTCCAGGACACCCTCCATCCTGTGAGACCTTGACTGTGCATAAGGAGCTCAGCAAACCCCAGGGGTTTCAAATCTCACGTTAATAGGTGGCCAAGAAATCTGCAGTGAGAAGCTTTTGTGGAAGAAAGAAAAGGAAACTGCTGACCTGTGGAGCAGCAGCGTGGCAGATCATGGGGAAACAGGTAACATCCCTTATTTTGACAAGCCAGGGACAGAGTGACAGAACATCAAGTCATGGGGGGATGCACCAAATGTCAGCAGCAACTCAAGGGGTTACAGCAAGAACTGGGACTATCTCCACATGAAGAGTTCAGCCTGTAGAGGTACTTATGGAGCCCTGTATGTGAGTCTGATCAATGCAAAATGCCACAGTTAACTCATCCCCTTCCCTCCCTTTCACCCCCCCCATCCCCAGCAAGAATCCTACTGATTCACCAAGACACATCTGAGGAGTCCTGTCATTATTGCTGCAAACACCCCCCAGTACCAAAGTGTGAAAGAAATACCACTGTGCAGTGAGAGTTTTCATAGAATCATAGACTGGTCGGGGTTGGAAGGGACCCCAAGGATCACAGAGCTCCAACCCCCCTGCCACAGGCAGGGACACCAACCTCCAGGCCTGGAGCTACACAAGGTTGCCCAGGGCCCCATCCAACCTGGCCTTGAACACCCCCAGGGACGGGGCACCCACCCCCTCTCTGGGCAGCCTGTTCCAGCCCCTCACCACTCTTTCTGTTTTCTACCTGGCACAGAGACCTGAAGAGCTAGCAAAAGCCTCCCTGCAGAACAATTAGCAGAAAGCACCAATCTCACAAAGCTTCTCTCTTTTTTTCAGTTCATTTAGCCTGAAGTAGAGCAATCAAGGCTCTTCTGGCAGCATATCACATCCTCAATATGTAACCACTTAAAGGCAGAGGACAGCTATTGCAGGGAGGTCCCAGGAGAAGAAATCATTATACAAGTGAAAGGGATTTCTCTGCAGTGACTTTTAAAAGAATGTGAAGCTGCTTTGCTGCTTTTTTGGCCTTTTTTTTTTTGCTTTTGCTTTTTTTTTTACCCCAGGACTGGACTGTGAACCTTTCTTTCACTAGTGAGCAGTTGTTCACACACCTAATCCTCTGTGATTTAAATGAAACCCCTCAGGCAGATAATCATGTACCAGGAGGAGGAAGGGGCTGACTCTGTGGTCTTACAGCCTCCAGGTATGGCATTACTTTTTCCCTGGAGGGGAAGGGAATGGGAATAAGCCAAAGTAGAAAATAATCAGTCTTAAGAGATGAGCAAAGAGGAAGAGAGAAGTTGCCTGTTGTGTGAAAGAGAAAACTTCCAGTCACTCTGCAAACTGCCAAGAGCTAAGCCAATTCTCTTAGTTATGTGTATTTTAGGGGACTTCCAGTTCTCACTGAACTGTCATTGCTGGGCAGAAAGTGCATCTATACCCAGACTGCACAGTTCCCTGCCATGCTGGGAAACTGTGCTCACAGATGCCATTAGGAGGAGGATGCAGTGAGGTCAGCCCTCAGTGAGGTACCAGGGCTCCAGACCCCTGAGGCAGTGCAGAGGAAGGTGGTTAAACAGGTAAGCAAAGAAGGTGCCTGTTGTGCCAACTCCTGGGGTTGAGGGGCTGTTTGGACTGAGGCCACCACCTCAGCCACTGTTTTGGAACCAGAAACCCTCCATTTTCAGTTCTTCTGAGCAACAGCCAGATTGGACTAATGGGCAGCAGGCTGAGCTGGAACAAACTCTGCAGCAACCTTAGGGCTGCAGCCTGCCCAACCCACAGGAGTGGGGATTTCATGTAGCAGTGCCTTCCCTCCTCTGTTCCTGTGTGAACACGCTGCTCACAGTGAGTAAGCCCATGCAAGCCTGGGACATTAAACACACCCAGCATCCAAACCTCGTGCATGGGGAGTATTTGCAAGGTCATTCTTCAAACTGCTGTGCAGGGCTGTGCATCACCCAGCCAGCCAGGCATCTGCGGGCCTTGAACTGAGCAGCGAGGCCGACACCCACACAGGCAGGGTGCTAAGGGCTTCTGCACAACCAAAATGTGTGCCTAGGAGCACCTCTGGCTGGTGTCCACAGTGAAGGAAAACAAGCCTGGCAAAGACTGTATCCCCCTCCCACCCTCACAGTATCCTTAGGACTGTCCACTGTGCTCTGGCTGATGCTGGTGCTGATACACCTTTCCTCCTACACCCAACGCAGCAGCAGCACTGCTGTTGCCTGCACAGACTGAGTGCTCCTGCTAATCCTCCCATGAAACTCCTCTGACTCTGGAAATGCCCAGCAAGCTATTGCTGGTCTGGAGTGTGCAGTGTGCTCTTGCAGCTCGCAAGGCCAATGGGATCCTGGGCTCCATCCGCAGAGGGGTGGCCAGCAGGGACAGGGAGGGGATTGTCCCTCTCTGCTCTGCCCTGGGGAGGCCCCAGCTGGAGTCCTGTGTCCAGAGCTGGGGCCCAACACAAGAGAGATGTGGGGCTGTTGGAGAGGGGTCAGAGGAGCCACGAGGATGGTCAGAGGGCTGGAGCAGCTGCCCTACAAAGAGAGGCTGAGGGAGCTGGGCTGGTCCAGCCTGGAGAAGAGAAGGCTGTGGGGGGACCTCACTGCACCCTGCCAGTCCCTGAAGGGAGCAGAGGAACAGGAGGGGAATCAGCTTGTTAAAGGG
>VZTU01003078.1:6180-32539 GCA_013400835.1 Zapornia atra | reverse complement strand
TGCCCCATCCCTGGGGGTGTTCAAGGCCAGGTTGGATGGGGCCCTGGTCAACCTTGTGTAGCTCCAGGCCTGGAGGTTGGTGTCCCTGCCTGTGGCAGGGGGGTTGGAGCTCTGTGATCCTTGGGGTCCCTTCCAACCCAGAACATTCTATGATTCTATGATTCTATGATTCTATGAATAACAGTGCCGGCTGCTGGGAATGGAGGCAAGGTGGAAATGGCAGAGGGGAAAAGGCATGTTTAAAATCATGAGGCAAATGACTGAAGATAATAAAAATTATTTAAAATCTATTATTTTTTTTAAACCTAAACCAGTGTTTTGTAAAACTTGGCAGCTTCTAGTTAGTCCTTCTGTGTATGTATATACATGCACACAGGAAGAGTGCACACAAGAACGTGCATGTGTGTGAACACAACCTAGAAGCAAAAAATGCTTGGATTTTATCACACAGCTTTGCAGATCAGGACACAACATCACCCCACATGCAAAAAACAGGTGTGTGGTATCACAACATATTTCATGAAGGGAGAATTAGGATAACACTGTATTTATGAAATGTATGATGCTCCTCCACAGCCCTGAGAGCTCTCTCTCTCTCTGTATCTCAAGATACATGGCTGTTTTACCACATGCAGAGCCTACTTTCTGCAGCAGCATGACATCACCCGCCTCACACTCAGAGAATAATTATGGCCTTGTCTGCACCACAAAAAACAGCCCCATAATTCAAAAAGAAACCCAGGGGAAAAAAAAAAGGGCACTCTTCAGCCAGTAGCAGCAACAGCAGTGCTGTAATGCAAGACCAAACTCAGCTGTTTTTGGGTAGTGGATCAACTAACTCTGCCTAGAGTGGGGTTAGACAAAACGCTGGGAAAAACTCCCCCAGCCTGCCTAATTGCAGCAGCCAGGAGGAAAGCAAGAGGGGAAATGGTTTCCCAGTCCCTGGAGAATGTTCTGAAATTTCCAAAGGAAAACTCAATTCCAAAGAGAAGCAACAAATTATAATGAAAAGTAAGAAACTCAGCGTTTTCTCCAAATGCTAAGCTCAGAACATTTTCCTATCTGGTCAAATGTTATATCAGCAGTTTGGGAGTGTTTTGTTTCAATTCTGGCAGTTGCTATTGGTTTTAAATCTTTTCAAGGTTTTGGGTTAAAAAAAAAAAAGTGCCTTAAATCACAGATCAAACTCCAAACTTTCCAATCAGACAATTATTCTTTGCATTTGAAGAAAAAGCTGCAATCACAACCTCCCTGGGTGAGAGACTATTTTATTCCTACTGTTCTTTATTTGTCCAACAATTAGCCTGTCCTGATCCAAGATAAAGTCCCCCAGGCACAGTTGTGAAACAGATGATAACAGCAGCATGTTGGGTTTGAGGTGGGTTTTTTTTAAACAAACCTGATGAATGGCCAAAACCAATCCTTTCCTCAAAATATCACTTATGATGAGCTAGCATTCTTCACCCCCAAAACTGTTACCTCCAAAAACTCTCAGCTAGACACAACGATGATACAGGAGCTTCCTAAATTTCCATGCCTCACAGCAGTTCATGGGTGTTAATGTTATTCCCTGGTGCTTCTGCAGCTGTATATTGGCACAGCCACTAGCTCCTCTGCTTAAACACAGAATCCTTAAGATTTCATGCACGTGGGACTTTAAAAAGTAAAAAGTAACTCCTTCCTCTACATGGCAAAGTGAATGAAAGATGAAATCAATTGAATTCTTTCACACACTGAGCCCTAACACAGAGCAGCCCACAAGCAAGGAAGAAACGCACTGAGACTTTGTGCCAGAAGCACCTAATCATTTCACTCACATGTACTGATGGATGAACACATCAGGAGTGGCTCCCATTCCTTCCCTGTCTCTCAATTCCCTGCCAGGGCAGGTGAAACGCTTCCAAACTGAATTACTCCCTACAAGTACCTGTGAGGCCGCCCTGCACAGCGAGCTATCTGCCATGGCCTTCAAGATCTTCCATTCCTCTGTGCAAATTACTTTGGTCATTCAGATAAAAGCAGAAGGAACTGAAGAAGCACCTGTGTCTGGAATTCCCTGAATTTCACTACCAAGCACCGAGGGCTTAGCCAAGGCCAAGCTCTGTGGTTATGGCAGGGCCAGGCTTTGGTTTCAGGATGATAAAGGCTCACTGGGTGCCACCAATGTGCCCCAAGGGGTGTGAAACGGGGGCAACGAGGAGCAAGAAAACTGCCCTCATGGTGACACTGGGTTGAACTCGCACAGACAGGGTGGCTGTGGCAGCACCCCTGCTGTGACACGCACTACCACAGTACTTCTGCTGCTCTTGTAGAGCTTAACCTATGTCAACTGCCCTCTGAGACATCTGCTTTGAGACCTGACAGTGACAGATGTGTGATTCGGTTTGGGAAGGCGTGAGACTGGACGCCTGCTCTCCCTTACCACCTCCCTCCCACATCTACCCACTCTGCCTGCTGCTGGGTTATGTCAGACCAAAAGCTTCTCTGGGGAGGAGAAAAACAGCTGGTTCTCTCAAACCATCTCACCCCATTAAATAGAAGTCTGCAGTATATGCTTTTCTTGTTGACAAGGCACAGGGTGGGTGAGAAGCGACCTCACCCTCCCTCGGCCATGCTGACTTTACAAGAAGTCCAACGAAGGAGAAGGTCCCTCTTGTCTCCCACTGTTCCTCAGGGCAGAGCCAAGCTTGTAAATGTTAGTGCTCATGTAAAACTCTTTGAGATGCCAACTGTGCTCTTTTCATCCTGAGTTAATTATATTTAGTATCTTTCCATGAAGTCCCAGCTTCTGGAGTCACGGATGAACCTTAAGGAATTATTTTAGCTGTTGTGGTGACAAGCTACTGGAAAGCTCAAGAATTGGAACCCTCAGCCAGAAAACAAGCAACAAGTGTCCAAATGGGGATTTTAAAATACCTTACAATAACCTCCTGAGTATGGGAGACTTGAGTTGTGGTTCTGGGAAGGGCAACATTACATCTTTACTGTCTGCTGCAGGACTTGGGTGAAATCAGGTATTTTCTGTAACAATTTTGGGTCCCTGTCTCTGGTGTGGACTAGAAGGTCCTCAGCAAGTAGCAGAGGATGTCTGCCTATTAAACAGGCATTAAATTAATAGAATTACAAGTGCTTAATAGCCTTCACAGATGAGGACAAGGCAACACACTAAGATGTCCAAGCGGATTTAAGCATCTATCATTAAACAAGGGAGTTTGAAGGCTTGGGCCCTAACTTCTTAGTGCTCTTTCTTCCCTATGAAGTAGGTCTAAATCCAAATTTCCATCTCACTGCAGCATCATGAAGTTATTCTAGTGCCTCTAGAGTAACCTGAGATTAAATGAGAAGTGCAATGCCAGTGCGATAATTAACATTTAGTCAGTAAGCGCAAGCTCTTGGAGGAGCATTTTGTTCTAGGAGCTCACCAAGCTAATGTCAGGAGAGCAAGGGAGGCTTGAGCGATGCTTCTGAGCAATTCCTAGGCAGGGACCCAAGTACAGCTCCTCTAGCAAGTGGCCAGCTACACTGACACAGCCACTGCAGTGGCTGATGTCCACAAATGGGCACTTGGGCTTTAGTGGTTAAAGCTGACACGGGTCACTTGTGGACATGTCAACTGTGCTTACTGTCCTATGACCATCCTATCCCTACCTTCTCCTCCCAAAATATAACCCAGTGGCCCTTCTGGAAGGACTCACAGTAGGGAGATTTTCTGATGCTCAAAAATATGGTGAGCACTGAGGGATATGGAGGGATTCATCTTCCTCTCTGAGCCTTCTCACACCTGTATCAGCAGAGCCCAGGCTCCCATGGCTCCAGGTGCTCTTTGCATTACTACCATCCTCCAGAAGAGTCAGCTCAGCAGTCCCCAAGTCCACCAGCTTTTAACCAGGACATTCTACATTTTGTTATGCCACAACATACAAAAGCCTCCTATACTTTGAACAGAGCCCTCAACTTTTCAGCCCCACAGCCTGGTCCTGACACAGCCCCCTACACAATATTCACCTGCACCTTGTTATTTATTAACAGAGCCCTTCATTTTCTGCCAAATATGTTGCTCCTTCGAACAGATCATGGGGCCATTCAGCTCCTTGCCAAGTAGACCTCTCAAATATATAGCATGAAAACGAAAAGGGCCCTTGTAATTGTGCAGAGAAATGTTTCTTCCCTGCTCTATACTGTACCTAGGGACAGCAGCAGTCCTTACTCACAGGGAGTCAAGGATTTGACCTGGGGGTCCTGGTTGATGACAGGTTGGCCATGAGCCAGCAGTGTGCCCTGGGGGCTGAGAGAGACAATGGGATCCTGGGGGGCATCAGGAGGAGTGTGGGCAGCAGGTCAAAGGAGGGGATCCTCCCCCTCTGCTCTGCCCTGGTCAGGCCCCACCTGGAGTGTTGTGTCCAGTGCTGGGCTCCCTGGGATAGAAAAGACAGGGATCTCCTGGAGAGAGTCCAGAGGAGCTACGGAGATGATGAAGGGCCTGGAGCATCTCCCCTGTGAGGACAGGCTGAGTGAGCTGGGGCTGTTCAGCCTGGAGAGAAGAAGACTCAGGGGGGACCTTATTAATGTTTATAAATATCTTAGGCATGGGATGCAGGGGGATTTGGCCAGCCCCTTCTCAGTGTCTGTGGGGACAGGACAAGGGGCAATGGCTGCAAGTTGGAGCACAGGAAATTCCACCCCAACCTGGGGCAGAACTTTTCCCCAGTGAGGGTGAGGGAGCCCTGGGACAGGCTGCCCAGGGAGGTGGTGGAGTCTCCTTCTCTGGAGATATTCAAGTCTCATCTGGATGCCTATCTATGTAATATGAGCTGGGGAGCTGCTTTGGCAGGGGGTTGGACCCCAGGAGCTCTGGAGGTCCCTTCCAACCCTTGGGATTCTGTGATTCTGTGGGGACATTGCTGTTATTACCCCAGTGCATGGGGAGCAGGGTTGGAGCACGGGTCAGTTCTCAAGAGGACAACCCGATGGCCTGTGTGCATCAGGGGTCAGCTCACCCTGCTCAGCCAACAGCCACGAGAGGACAGAGTTTCAGGCCTGGGTTCATCACACTGGTCTTTGGAAATTGCATGGGGGACATTGTGCTCTGCTCTGCAGGTTCCTTGCTCTTGGATGTGAAACTACTCTGGAGGAAGGGCCATAATTTGACCAAGCTGGCATGCAGTGCTCCACAAAACTCAACATTTCAGGCATTAGTCATCTGCAAGCCCTCACATGACAGCAGCTCAGTTCACAAAGGGAGGGTTTACTTTCCCATAAAAGTCCCCACTGATAATCAGAAACCTACAAAGCCCTCACAGAGGTACCAATCTTGGCAGGACCAACCAGGCTCCTTGCACTGTTTGTGCAGAGCAGGAGGCAAAAAGCACTTGGATTTTATCAGTCATCTTCAGTAGGTTCCCAATGGGGAATAGCAAGGGGGATTTTCAGTAGCACAGGATGGCCTGGCAGGCAGGAGTAGTGCTGAAAGACGAAGGGACTTTTGCTCCTCAGCCAGCCAAGAACTTCAAAGGCTTTTTCATTGCAGTTGCTCTTACTACACTACACACATACTCAACGGCTTGTAAGGTGCCACACGCCTTGGTGGAGGTCAAAGCTGCCTGACTCATGCCACAACTGCCTGGTGCAAGCACCAAGTAGGCAGCTCTCTAAAAGGTTTTTCTTCTCTATAGACAAATTTATGCTGAAATTGCCATGAGAGATGCTGTGAAGCACGTTATGCAATGCAAGAAGTCAGATGTGATTACAGCACAGATGTTTTCCAGCTGCCTGCATTTTGCTCAGAAGATACCAATTTGAATAGAAGGACAAATTTGGGATGAAAGTCTATCAAAATTAATATAATGGTAAAAAAAAAAAATTAAGATGGAAAATTATGTTGCCCAGAAGAGCCACAGCCTAGATCACAAAAATCTCAGATCAAATCTTGTAATGGAGCAGCTGCCCTACAAAGAGAGGCTGAGGGAGCTGGGCTGGGTCAGCCTGGAGAAGAGAAGGCTGTGGGGGGACCTCATTGCAGCCTGCCAGTCCCTGAAGGGAGCAGAGAAACAGGAGGGGAATCAGCTTGTTCAAAGGGCAGAGACTGGCAGGACAAGGGGGATGGGTTAAAGCTAAAGGAAGGAAGGGTTAGATGAGATATTAGGGGGAAGTTTTTTAGAGAGAGTGGTGAGGGGCTGGAACAGGCTGCCCAGAGAGGGGGTGGGTGCCCTGTCCCTGGGGGTGTTCAAGGCCAGGTTGGCTGGGGCCCTGGGCAACCTTGTGTAGCTCCAGGCCTGGAGGTTGGTGTCCCTGCCTGTGTCAGGGGGGTTGGAGCTCTGTGATCCTTGGGGTCCCTTCCAACCCAGACCAGTCTATGATTCTATGATTCTATGAATAAATCAGTGAGGACAAGATTTAGGTATTTCCTCACAGCTCTAGAGCACACACAGGCATGCCTCTATGTATTTCCTCTCTTGCTGGCCTGAGGAGTACTGACTTTATTATTATAAGGAGCTCCAAGAAGTAAGACTGGAAGAGAACCACCTCAAACTAGCTCATCTGGTAAGAACTACCCTCCCATCCACCTCAGTGACTTCCTTCCCATAGAACTAGTTGATGCAGGGAGCTCCCTGCAGTGCCAAGTCTCAGTTAAGGTAGGATGCAGCAGGTAAGTGTGAGTCTGCAAAGGAGAAGGGGTGAGGCAGGAAGAGGGCAACTCTATCTTCACACCATGAAAGAAACATTATAAATAAAGCAAAACACGGTTAAAATCCTTCCTAGGTTGGTTGGGGTTTTGTTGTTTGCTTGTTTATTTTTCCCTGAAATGCTAACAAGAAGAGAAATTAAGACACTTAGGTGTGAGCTTTAAGTCCATAGCTACTTTTAAAAAGATATATTCCCTCTCCTCTGCTCTCAGTAGGTTTTTATTGGGCACTTGGAAGATGCTGTTTTCAAAGCCAGGACTCAGGTCAGTTAATTGTTACACCTCTTTGTGTTGCCTTTTCTTTCAATGAAAACCAGCTAAAGGTTTGCAGGAAGGAGCCTCAGGGCTGCAACAGATGTCATGAGCCACTTCCTACAAATTAGAAAAGGAAAGTAACCCCCCTCAGGTTAATTATGGGGAGAGGCCACACACGGAGCTGTGCAATGAGCCTGTGGGATGGAGAAAAGGCAACTGCTTCATATTGGGTTTCAAGAGACAGAGCATGAAATCTCTGGTGCTGACTACATGCTTTCACACTGCAGGAGCAATGCCTTCTCCTCTGGGGAGGACACAAGCCATACTGTCTGGGGCAGGCAGCAGAGTTAAGGAAGGATACGCTTACATTGTTCAACTACCCTGATGACATCTCCTTAGGGTAGATGCCTTCCCCAGGAGTAGCTACCACAGCAGGCTGCTCTCTGTGGCTCAGCACGCTGGGGCTTTGCACCTGCCTCCCTATTTACACAGGTGCAAGGTAGTAAGAAAGCCATGGCCTAAGGACTAAGGCGTAAAGACTGGGACTTGGCTGACCTGGATGTTGTTATTTTCCTGGTGGGATGAATAGGCCAAAGTCCTTTCATCTTTCTCTGCCTCATTTCCCCATCTGTGTAATGGAGACGGTGTATTTATCTTTTCTTTTTTATAAAGTGGTTAGATTTTTCACTCAGGGGAACCACCAGAACAGTCCCATAGCATCATTACCAGAGAGCTCTGGGAGAGCACAGGTTATGGCTTCTTTCCCTCTTCTCCTTTTCTTTTCCATTCCCCCTCCCCAACAGGTTAGTTCCAGCTTGTCTGAGTGCCCATGTTTTGTGAAATTGTTTCTCTAGGGGTCAGGTCACTTTAAAAAAAGTCCCAGATGCTGTTTAAAGTAAATTGGTGTAGCTAAGCAATTGTAATTCAGCCATAAACCTTTGCTGAAGAATCAGACCCATGTTTCCTTCAACTAAAATATACATCCATGGTCGGGTTAGCATGACCTGACAACAAGCCCAGCAACGATGAAAACAACAGCTCTGAATGAGCCAGCCAGTATGCCTCTAAGATTTATTTTAGTGGGGGTGGAAATAGCTTGATGTTTACTTAAAGTACGATTTGCACATTGGGGGCTTAAGTGACAGCTAATGGGTTCATCCAGAAACAAGGAGGATCCTGGCAAAACTAGGCTACAGCTTCACCAGGAAAGTCAGTGATTTCATCTGAGGAGACTTCAGTGGGATCTAGGCAACACTGCACAGGCATAGCTGAATCTCCTACTGCCAGGATGGCCACGTGTAGCTCTTCCTGAAAAAGTAGGGATTAGTTACTGTATGTTTGAGTGAACTTGCCCAGTGACCAGGAGGAATGGGAAAGCTCAAGATTTTCGGTCCAAAAGAGGCATTTTGTTGACATTCCATTCAGAGGGGATAAAAACCTGAACCATTTTGGGTTTGTGCCAGTGCACAACAGTAGGATTTTTATCTCCAAAAAAAAGCAGCAGGAGATAGATCTGCCATCCTTTGGATAGCTCTTATCACAGCCTCCTCCTGTAACATCTTCCCAGCTGTGTGTGCACCACTTCTAACTTTAGTTGACAGTGTGCTCAAAACAGAGGCCAAGCAGAAAGGTCTGAATTGTTTCAAACTTCTGCAGATTAATACACAGCTCCCTCACTGACACAAGCACCAAACAGCAGCAGCAGCTTTTCATCAACATCTCTCACTTCCAAGAGCACAGAGAAATACTCACAAACACACAACTGACTACTGGTCAAAAAATACCCCATGAATATTTAATCTTCTTCATCTTTTCCACACCCAAAGACAAACAAGCAAGCTCCAGCCTTGAACTGTTGGTTTACATGTCACCCTACTTCCCACTTCTTCCAATAAAAAGGTGCACCAAATCCACCCTGGTTTCAGCAGGCAGATTAGAGGCTAAGTAAAACTGGTTTTCTTGAGCAGGATTAGCTTGAGGTGCTTCTGAGATAATCTGTCTGCCTTCCAGGCACCCTCTAAATACTGAGAGGCACCCATTTGTCATCACTGCTGCATTATCCTTGCAAAATGTGTCAGCCCTGCACGATGGAGCTACCTGATCCCCAGGGTGGGAGTGTACATGCCTGTTACCTGGTGTGCGTATCTACTGGGGTAAAAATAGGTTGTGGATGCGTATTTCAAGCTGAACACCAAGCCTGCTTGTATATTGTAGGGTGACACATTGCTGGGCTCAGATCACCCTGTCCCAACAGTGCAGGATGGCACCCAGCTGAGCTACTGGCCACAGTAGGTCTTCACAAAAATGGGCCTTCAGCTAAACAAGCAGTTTCAGTTCCTTGTGGCAAATATGAGGGGCATACACAGTCCACCTGGGCAATTCTCAGTGTCCTGTTAACTGCAACAGGATGGCAAGGCAGCCTGGAAAACTGAAAAAAATACAGCAAGTCTTGTTCATACTTGTACTAAATTTTCTTGGGCTCAAAGGATTTCTCTAAGATTTAAACAAATAACAGGATCAGAAGGTTTTAAGAAGCTCCCACAGGCTCATAAGGAGCTTGATCCAGCCCCCAGTGCAGTCAGTAAGTTAAAAAAAACCCCCAAAAACTCCAATTTAAACACAGCTATCACCATTTACATCACCTGAGGATCCCTCACCCTGCCTTTAATGGGAACATGGCCAGGATGCTTGCCAGCACTTCTGGCTTTGCTGTAGTAGGAGTGACGTTCAGGTATGCGTGACCACTCACCATCAGATTTCTTTACAATGACAAGCTTTGAAGTCAGAGTGCTTTGCTCTCCTTCCACAAACCATTTTCACTCAAAACAATAACTATTTAAACAGGAGCCTCACCAAAGCCATTTCAGATTTTTTTTTCATTTTTTTTTCACTCCTCTGTTGATAAAATAGTCAGATGACAAAAACAGAGAGACCCTGCTCCATCATATCTATTCAGTATAGGTTGGCCATCCCAACAATGGACCATGTCCATTATTTTTCAGGGCAGCAAGAAGAGGCACCAGTGGCTTCACCCAACATTGAAACACTAGAAAGAATAAAATTCAGCCAGTGACTCCTTTTGCTGACAATCTTGCTACACTGCTTACACCAAAACCCTGCTAAAAGTTGTCTTTTCACAGAATCACAAGGTCAGAAAAGCCCTTTAAGATCATCAAGTCCAACCATTCCCATCCTAAGCTAAACCAGATCCCTCAGTACCTCATCTACCCTTTGTTAAACACACCCAGGGAAGGTGACTCAGCCCCTCCCTGGGCAGCCTGTGCCACAGCCCCACAATTCTTTCAGGGAAAAATTTTTATCCAATATCTAATCTGACCCTGCCCTGGGGCAGCTTTGTGCCATTGCCCCTTGTCCCATCTCCTGTCCCCTGGCTGAAGAGACCATCACCCACCTCTCTGCACCCTCCCTTCAGGTCAGTGTAGGTGGGGAGAAGGTCTCCCCTCAGCCTCCTCTTCTCCAGGCTGAACACCCCCAGCTCCCTCAGCTGCTCCTCAGAGGATTTGCCCTCCAGCCCCTTCCCCAGCCTGGTTGCCCTTCTCTGGACTCGCTCCAGGACCTCCATGTCCTTCTGATGGTGAGGAGCCCAGAACTGGACCCAGCACTCGATGTGCAGCCTCACCAGTGCCCAGTCCAGAGGCACAATCCCCTCCCCAGACTGACTGGCCACACTATTTCTGATCCAAGCCAGCGGGCCTGCTGGAGGCTCCAATTGCAATTTGTGGGCCTCATCCTGCCTATTCAGAGCAAAAGATAACACCTGCGGGAAGCAGGCGAAAGGTTAAAACCTGGTACCTCTGTGTTTTCCTAAGCACAGGGCCTGGCACCAGAACAGAGGCCTCAAACAATGGCAGGAGCATTGCTGGTGTTTTCTTTTCCCTTAAAGTAACATTTTTGCTGCAGTGTCATCTTTCTGCTCAGCCAAGCAGGCGCTCTGGGTCAAATCAGCTGCAGGAGCCGTCAGCAGATTTTTTTTTCCCCCTGGCTCTTTCAAAAGATCTTCAGGCATTGGATTAAGAAGCCAAATGGGTGCAAAAACCAGGGAGGGGGGTGTGGGGGGAAGCCGTCAGACTGCCCACACATTTTACCAGTCAGGCGCTCGCATGACTGTGAAATAATCAGCATTCTTTTGGTGAAATGTAGCAGCTTTAAACCAGCAATCTGGCTTTGCTCTCTGGAAAACAGCGTGCTTTGCTTGAAAAAAAAAGCTTAAAACCAGGGTATTACAGCCTGACAGCTCCAAAATTCCTCAGACCTCCCGTAGGAATCGCTCACAAAAGAGCAAGTTATTCCCCAGGGTTGGATGTTGGAGAAACAGGCCCTCAGATGGAAAACCCTCAGGGTAGGCATACTTCCATTTATACCATCTTTTATGTTTTGGCTAAGTGGTTTGTTCATAATTGTTGGATTTAGGCAAGAGAGGCTTCACCCCTCCTCACAGTTCCTGTAATGCAGCGGAACAGGCTGTTGGGTCGCTCCCCAGATAGAGAGGAGCAAATTTCTTGAGTGTATTTCATGTGTTTTGGCAAGCATCCTGCAACAGACACGGACACAAACACATGGAGGAGAGTCCCACTTTGACAGCCTTTGGCACAAACGTTACGTGCTTCTAGGAGTCACCATGCACCAGCAGAGCAGAGAGAGAGAAGAGGCACCGAAGAAACTTCATCGCTATTTGCCAGGGCTTCCATAAATGAAATGTTATTCTTAAAACAAAGCAGCAATTTTAAAAAGAAACAGCATTCTTAAGAAACACCACTCCTTCTAGGCAAAGTTTCTTCAGGGGTTATTGGCATCCCAAATAAAAGAAACTGAGGAGTTACATATGGGAATTCCATACGAGTCTCTGTGGTCATGGTGACCATCAACAGGTTGTTGAAAGTGATGAAGACAAAAGTTCAACTGCTCCTCATTTTGCTAAGCAGAATTGTTTGGGCTAAGACATGCTTGGGGCATGTAACTATATTCTTATGGGAGGCAAAAAATAGGAGAACATCTGAGTTGAAACTCTTAAAGTAAGTGCACATGAGCTGAATTAAGGCAGAAAAGGGTATTTTCTTCAATTAGTTTGCAGCTTTCACAATTTGTTTCATGTAATTTTATGTGTTTTTAAAAACATTTAGTGGATGGATAAGTCAATGCCAACTCCTAGTACTCGTGGAGCAGAGGAGTTGAACTAATCACAGCTGCATGTTAAATAACAGAATATGGACTTCAGTTTTATTTGTGTGGTGACCTTCAAGCTTACGCCCTCCCTGCTACCTGTTTCTCATGTTAACTTCCTCCAGTTTGCACTGCAGTGAAAGACAGATAAAATCACTTTTAAAATGAGATGGAGGCCTGAAACGCAAATCAGAGGAAGAAGTCTTCAGAAAGGGGTCTTCATACAGATTTGGTAGGTTATCAGGTCTTTACCTGCCTGGTAATCAATCCTGGTGCCTGATCAGCTTCAGGGGACGGTCTCAGAAGGAGCACAAAGGCTCTTTATTCCCTTTGCTCATGTTGTGACTCTACTATAAAGCCTATTTCGCCAGGAAGGGCAAGGTAGAGCTGGACATAGGGCCTATCAGGTAACG
This sequence comes from Zapornia atra, assembly GCA_013400835.1. Classification (NCBI taxonomy): domain Eukaryota; kingdom Metazoa; phylum Chordata; class Aves; order Gruiformes; family Rallidae; genus Zapornia; species Zapornia atra. The sequence continues at coordinate 20,008 of VZTU01003078.1, read as the reverse complement.
TTAATGTTCAGCCAAGATATGGACCTTGTGTTTGAACGAGACAGACAGTCTTTGAAGAACATAATCTGTGTTGCCAACAATGGCTGGAGTGAAAGGAACTCGCTCTGGTTACCTCATTGGATGGACTGGTAAAGTGTAGCTGGATCCTTATCAAGATGTTGGGTTTGGGTTTTTTTAAATCATTGATTCATATGGTAATGCTTGTGAATGCAAAATGCAAGGTCTTCAAAGGGAGGAAACAAGAGAAGTGTATAGCTTTACCCAGTTCATGTTAAGGTTGCACACTTTTGTTCTGGGTGATTTTTTTACTATATAAACCCTCCTATCCTTGCAGGGACTAATCCTACCGATGCCTTTTCAGAGTCCCTCCAACTCTTGTTGGATACAGGCTCGCCAGCAGCAGTGAAAAGCAGCAGCTCTCCTGGGGTGATGTGTTTCTCAGCTTGACCTTAGCTCTGTTTACCCTTGCTTCAAAAGTTTGGGCCAATATCTGCTAAATAAACTGGAGTGCTGGGATGATGAGGACAAGGAGGGGGAGTTAAAAACAAGTGGGATTGTTCTGAAACAAGAGAGTAGCTAGAGGAACTCTAGCTACTGTGGTGGGTCAGAATATGGATGCTATTCCCTCTGAATCAATAGAAAGCCTTCTTCTGACATCTCTGATTCAGTTTTGAAGCATGCAGAACATACCTGCCCAAAGGTAGTGTTCCCAATTCAAACTGAAAGACCCTTCAAAATAACCAGCCAAGTCACACATACATCTCACCCATGCACACAGTAGTGGTGTAGTATGTTTAAGACAGGCAGCAGCATGTATTTAACATAGAAGAATCTTTTTCCCCTGCTAGTTAAATTCAAGTTATTCAAGCCAACGGCAGCTAGCTGCAAGCACAGGGGCTAGAAGGGTCTTTTCAAAGCCGATGATATGCTCATTCCAACACATTATGGCTCAGCCCCTCACCACCAGCAACCACAGCATTTCACATGCCACCACAAGTTCCTCCTTGATAACAAGAAGTATCTGTCTATAGAACCAAAGGATCATTTTGGTTGGAAAAGGTCTTCTACTACATCATGCTTTGGACTTTATGGCCGATCCTCAGGGCAGCGGCCTGCAGAGCATCACTGTGCTCTGGTCATGACTCCCATGGCATGTCTCCCAGGGCCATAATAATCAAAGCTCACTTGCTCTTAGTGTATGTCAACAGACATAAGGATGCTCAGCACCTTGCTGGATAAGACATACAGGTATCGTCTCACACCTACACCTTCCCAATTTGAACATCCTGCCAGCTAGACTAGCATCTTGATTCTGAAAACTGGGAACACTGTGTGAAACAACACACACTTCTGTCTCCAGGCAGCCGGGAATCAACAACAATTACTGGAAGGGAAGGAGAGGTGAAAGGTGGGGGTGTCATCCTATAAAGTGTTATTGCTGTAATGATGAGGCTGTGTAAAAGTGATCCCAGACTCACACAGGAGGGTCCAGCATAGACAATATACATGGGAAAACCTGCAGCTTCTTAAGTTTTCAGCATGTGCTTTGGCTGTGTGGGTCAAAGCACAGCTTGGTTGTAGCAGCTATATTCATACTAGGAAACCACTGACTGCAGAGCATACCATTATATACCAGTAAAGCACTCCTTAAATAACTGTATCTTCAGTATTCAGTATATGCCTTTAAAGCATCAGGATTAACATCCCTTAAAAAAGAAAAACTGGGTAATATGAGAGCAGATATTCCCATTATCAACATATCTACATATTTTTTAATCCCAACCAGCACGTGGCCCTGGTATTATCTCCTGGCAGTATGTTCCAGAGCTTATCTAGAGTAACTTTGCTTTTCATCACCTTCAAAGTTCCCTGAATATTTCCTTGTTTGTCTGTCACGCTGCCTTTGGCTTACTGGACAGCTCTGTTCATACTCAAGGCATCTGAGAAAGAAATAGATACCAGGTGATTCAAAGACATGGTCTAGGAAAAAGAAAGGAAAACAAGGTCCTCCTTGACATCAAGCTGTCTGACACTCTTTTTCATATGCAGTGAGACCAACCCAGTGTCATCTGAGGCAAGTGCAAGCTCAAGAATACAGTCTTAGCACTATACAGTGTTTTATAGCAAATCTTGAAGCCCTGAGCAACCAAAAGTTGGGAAGTAGCCAAGAAAATTGGGTGAAAAGCATCATTTCTTCCTAAAAGATGCCAACGGACTGGGAATCTGGTTTTGATATAAAAACTGGTTTTCCAGATGTGAAAAGGTGATGCTGAGTTTGGGCAAAGCTTCATTGCCTCACTCCAACCACAAAGAGAAATGAAAATGAAGTGGAACTCATCCAGTCCTAAACACCCTTACTGAGCCACAATGGAAATTTGCAGTGAACGTGAGAAGATGGGGACTGGTAAGGTGGGTCCATCAGTCACCCAGCAGGAAACCACCCAGCATTGTGCTAAAAAGGTCAACCTATAGGAGGTTTCCTAGCAGAGTTCTTCCAAAAGGGTCCACAGGATATCACTGGCAGCTGAAGGATATCACTAACAGCTTTTGGCACCAGAGCACAGCGTGGTGTTTAGAGGCTGCAAGGCTCTATCTCAGGCTTTCCAATCTATTCACCACTCCAGAAGCAGAGATGCCACATCTCTCAAGAAGCAGCTGGTTACAGGCAACCTGGCACTTCCCAATCAAATTATTTCTGTGAAGCAACATTATCCCTGTTTCACATCTGAGAAATTCATGCACAAGCTGCTGATGGCAAAGACAAAGGGGATATCTCTCAGGCCAGTCAGGAAGACTGGTGATGCACAGAGATTTGAACCTTAGTTTGTTAAGTCCCAGGCAAGAATGGTAACCACCAAACCAGTCTTTCCCCCCCTCTAGGTTACAAGTCTTTGAATTGCTGTCCTGGAACAGATCTCAGGTACAGCAGTCTCACATTGGGATATTTAAGGGTTAATCAGGGTTTACAAAGCATCTTCTCTGCTGATGGTAAAAGGCTCCAAAAATATTGCAAATAAAATCTGAGAAAAATTGCAAAGGAAATTGCATTGACAACTGTCACAAGGAGGAACTCCCTAAACTCCACTTGCAGTCAAAAGCAGCAAAATAGAAACCTAAGCCTGTTCAGTTCACCTTTAAAAGAAGAAAACTAGAAGAAGTAGGGAGTTGAAATCTGTGTTACTCGATAGCTCCTGGCAAACTCTTCTTGGCTTTATGGTTACGCTTCTAAATCCTCTCAATTTAATGGTGTAGGTTTCCCTATTTTTAGCTCAGAACTTAAGGCAGCTCTGCTTTTTCTCCCTGTATTATTTTTTAACCAGACCATGCTCATTAAACTCAGCAACAAAGGAGCAAGAGCGTCCTTTAAGTGAAAAACCCAACTCCACCATATCCATGGGATAACTACAAGGCTGGAGAAAGGAAATCGCTCCCAGGGGCTGACAGACCTCTTGAGTTTCCACTTTGCTGGACTGGGAGGCAGGTCTGGTGCTGGGACTCCCAAGACCCCTGAGGTGCCAGGGCGTTTGGCAGCTGATGGAGAAGCTGCCTTGGCACAAGTCTCGCGTTGAGCGCAGGTCACCAACAGGTCTGCAGTGATCCATGGTCCATGATGCTGCAGGTGGATTATAACCAAATAACCCCCAGTTTAATGCAATAATGAAGGGGAATGTGCCACCCTGCTGCTTCCTCTCTGCCTGGCTGTAGCCAGACTGGGGAGGGGGGGGAGGTGGGGCTGGGATCCTGCATCAGGAGGGCATGCTGTTCTCCAGAGTGTTTTGAAACAACAAGAAAAAAAGCTTATCATAATCCTCCTGGCAATTAGAGCCCTGGCTGGCTGTAAAGTGTAATGCATTTGTCAAAACCTCCTTGGAAGGGGCACTGAGGGAAGTGAATTTGAAGCTGTTGGGGACCGCGGGAGTAAGAGAGCCCCGCTGCTCCCGGGGGAGCCTGAACTGGGGTGAGGAGGCAGAGGGAGGAGGGAGAATTTTCTTGTCTGGGACATGCACATTTTCCATCAGCTTGTTTGTGCAAGAATAAATAAAACGTTATCTCTCCCAGTGTATCTCTCCAAAGCTCAGCAGATTACAGCTGACATGCTCCAGGGGCTCTTCCTGCAAGGCTCGCCAAGAAGTTAGCCACCCCTGGAGCCATAAATCACCCCAAATCAGGCTGCTTCTCCCCTCCTCCCCATCCAGGAGAGAAAAACTCAAGTTTAAATAAAAAAAAAAATCCTCCCAATTACAAATCATTTCCTTAGAGAGCAGGGGGAAAAAAATTGCACATGATGCTCTCCCTCCTCATCTGCTTCCCCCTCTCTGGTCTGGGTGTGCAACCTCTTTGGCCACAAGAAACCCTCCTTCTCTGAGAGCAATGACCATCTTCCCTTTCAGCAAAAAAACACATCCCAGGATATTTATGCTGTCATGTTAGCAGTCTCCCCATGGCAATCAAGGAGGTTGATCACGACACCATAGCTCTCCTGTCACAGGGAAAGTTGCTGAGTCCAGCCCATGGTGCAGCCACCCAGGACTACTAGGGCTCTTTGCATGGTTGGCACATGCATGCCCTCAGCAAGTAAAAGGATGTCAGGATAGGGAGGAAAGCCAGGGAAGGATAGGAAGAAGCAGATGGGAACGTAAAGATTTAATTAAATTGTCCCGAATAAAGTGCCTGCAGAGAGTAGGACCCCCATGCCATCCCCCTGCATCTCCTCCCACACAGGGCAGGATTTTGCTTTACTCCATATACATGCACAGTCCCACACCCCCTTCCAAAACAGCTTCTCCCCTCTGCAAGGTTTTGTTCATCTAAACCCACTGAACAATCATTGCCTCAAGTATTTTTTCCCATCGCTCCCAAATACCTTTCCCTTGGGGAATTCCCACTGAGATCCCAAGCTGGATTCTCCACTGGAGTAAATCAACCTAGCTTAAATTAACTGGGCTGCTGATTTACATCTACCAGAGATCCACCTCCTTCTAAAGCCAACGTTACCCCCTACGCTTGCACGTGCACCAGCCTTGTCTAAAAAGCCCCTGGTGAAACCTTGCAGTGCATCCTCCCCTGCGTGGGGCTGTTCTTGGGATTTAAGGAATGTGGGCATTGTATCACTGTGAAAAGGGGCACTGTCCTGAGTTTAGACATGGGGAGGTAGTGGGGAGGAGAGCCAGGGTGTAAGCAGCCTTCCATCTGTGACAATGTTACAGGGGTGACAACAGCAAAAAAAACTTTGATCAATCCTGGAGTACAAATGCAGGTTTATATTCTTGCCATCTGGCAGAGTATCATGTTAAGAGCTGAGCAGACAACAGTGGCTGCTACTACACAGTGTACTACATACCAATAAAAGCTGAATGGATCCACAATAAAGCAGACTTTTGAAATAGCTGTGAAAGGAGAATCTAGGCCACTAAGTGCTGTTAGAAACAATGTCCTTATATTTTTTTTTTTCCCCTTCCTCTGTCTTGTTTCTGCTCTTGGGATTCTTCTTGCCTCCCTTTTCCCAGCCCGGGTGGCTGCACAGAGAGCTATCAAGTGAAATGCTGAACCTCAACTAAAGGTTGTCTTCATTTAACAAGCATTAAATAACGGTTGGAGGGGGGGGAAAGGGGGGGGACACAGACTGGCAGCTGCCTTCACAGCTGAGGCCAATCCCCCTCCATAAATGGGGAAGCGTAGCATCCCCACGAATGGGGAGGTGACTGTAGTCTTGTTCCTGCTTCTCCTTCCCCTACTCAGTGCAAACGAGACCCAGGCTGAGCCACAGGCCCATGGAGAAAATCCTGGACAAGTGCAATCACTGTGCTTTGCACTTCTCCAGCACAAGGAGCCCAAATCGCTCTCTGGACTTTGCCTGTAGCAGCTATAAATTCCCAAATATGACCAAGCCACCACTGTTGAGACAGCAGCAGAGTTCTGCATCCATCTCACATGCAAATATCTTAGCTCAAATGTCTTCCATTGGGAACTGAAGCAGACACACTCTTGCCCAGCACTTTCTGCATGCCAAGGGCACATTTGCTCTGACATGACATATGCAGTAGTGCCTTACACAGCAATACTTGGACTGCTAATGGCCAGAGCATCTCCCTGATGGGGATCAGGAGGAGAGGCAAACTCTCTTCACAAGTTCACTGTGGCTTAAAGACGTTTGCCCAAAGCCAGCAGCAGCATCAAGAAGAGACTACTCGTTCTGGACCCCAGAAACCAGCTTCAACACCAAGTCTCCTGCATTATTCAACTTCACAGGCCACAGACCTTAACAGCAAAACACAGTTGTTACCATTCCTTGCAGCAATCTGTGTTAAGTTGCCTGAGTTACCAAATCACCACTCCACTGGATATGGACAGAGAGGAACATGTCAATGCCAAGGTGTATCCCCCAACACTCTCCCTTTCAATGCAATGTTGAAAAATACCATGGGCAACAGCACGTCATCTAAAGGACCCCATGGGTCCCCTTCTCTCTGTTTTGAGTACTTATTTCCCATTAAAACAAACAAGAATATGAACCAGCAATTAGACAGAAGAAAAATCTAGCCTGGTAGTTATGTCTCATTGTTACTAAGTTTTCCTATCAGGAAATACAATGGTCTCAGAAGGGAAGCAATGGAAACTATCACTTGAAACAACTAAACAGATTGTTAGACTAGACACTGCAGGGAACAGTCCTGACCTGGCAGGAAGACCCAATAGCCCTATTCTTCCTCTTTGGCACCCGTGATCCTACAATTGCTCAGTCACTTCAATAAATCTTTCAGCTCCTCTATCAGATTTCAGGTTTTTATGGGCTTAATTCTCAAAAGAACTCACTGCCCAGCATTCAGACCAGCTTTTCATCTTCAATTGCAACTCTGAGCTTTCCCAAACACACTCAGCACCCAAGATGCTATCTTGGGAAAGCCCCAGATGAGGTGGCATGACTTTGCCAAGGCTCTGAAGTGCTACAGGTATATTTGATGGCTCCCTGATTCTTCAACAGGAGGAACTGTTTGAATGATGCTCTTATGAACATTCACACTGTCAAAAGGGCTAGACACTGTTTTCCCAAAGTAACTTGACCCATTTAAAGAACGTCTCCAGGAAAGCCAGTTGAGTATCTCTAACATCAGCATTACCACAGACACTCTAGTAATAACCATCCCCTTTATCTCACTATATTTCTGTTGATAGCTGAACTATGCAATGCAGTGGGTCTGGCATCCCAGCAATGGCTAGTTATCAGCAGCAAGAAAAGCACGAGGTCTGGGAACTCACTGAAACCATTCAGAGGCGATATGTGAGGGGCTGGGAGAGATTAGACAGGGTTTGCTGGGGCTCCAGGAATTCCTGCAATTCAGGAGTTACATGCTGAGATTTCTTTTTCGTATGGGACAGCAGCAAGGGGGAAGATGGAGTTTCCTTTTTGCCAAAACTGTCACATGTACACAGCTTCTAGGTTTTTTTCTCCACTGTTTCAACCAGCTGGGGGACCCAGGGCAAGTCCTCAGAGTAACAACCCTCATGTAAACTGGACAGGCTCAACTGGGCTCTCATTTCACCAGGAACTAGGCTTTGGAGCCTGACTGACAACATTCACAGCTGCCTCTCCAGTAATTCACCACTTAGAAAGGACTAATTAGTATGAGGTAATTAGTTTCAGGCAAAGAATGCTTGAAAAATAATCTCTGTGTTTAAGGTCAGCTATCCTAGGTTTTGTTCAACTTTTTTTTTTCCTCTGCTGCTGTAACAGATCCCAGTAAGATGATTTAAGACACCTAAATCAGGCAGATGCTGGAGATTCAGTGACAATTGAGCATTTAAAAGTACTAAAATGCTTAAAGATGCAAGTCCAACCCTAAATGCTTCTGATGCAACAGGCATTTAAAACAGAATCACAGAATCCCAGGGGTTGGAAGGGCCCTCCAGAGCTCCTGGGGTCCAACCCCCTGCCAAAGCAGCTCCCCAGCTCATATTGCACAGGGCGGCGTCCAGACGGGGCTGGAATCTCTCCAGAGAAGGAGACTCCACACCCCCTGGGCAGCCTGTCCCAGGGCTCCCTCACCCTCACTGGGGAAAAGTTCTGCCCCAGGTTGGGGTGGAACTCCCTGTGCTCCAACTTGCAGCCATTGCCCCNTCCCTGGCTTTTTTATCCCAGGGAGCCCAGCACTGGACACAACACTCCAGGTGGGGCCTGACCAGGGCAGAGCAGAGGGGGAGGATCCCCTCCTGTGACCTGCTGCCCACACTCCTCCTGATGCCCCCCAGGATCCCATTGTCTCTCTCAGCCCCCAGGGCACACTGCTGGCTCATGGCCAACCTGTCACCCACCAGGACCCCCAGGTCCTTCTCCACATGGAGGAGGTTTCATGGACAATGCTAATTACCCTAATAGCTCCTCTCCTTTTCCCATAGACCCCCAAAAACTAGGTTCTTGTTTTGCCCAGGGAAATAAGACAACAAGAAAGCAGTCCAGCAGAAGACAGATGTGCCAAAAATGACTTCTTGCAAGAGTTGTGGCTCCATTCACCACTCAGTTCCCTCCCGGTCATGGGTCAGCTGGGAGAACAGGGCCACTGGAAAAGCTCTATGTGAAGCCAAGATGGAAATGCCAACACAACCTCAAAGAAACAGCAGCCAGGCTCAGCCACAGACACTCCAGTGGCAGCTTGCTTGCATTGTTGTTATTTTTCCCTAAAATAGCCTGTAAGATAAAGAGAGGCAGTGATTAGCTAAGTGCCATCTCCCCTGATAGGCATTTGCCCATTATCTGCTCCTGACACCTAATATCTAATTGCTCTGAAACATCCCAGCAGGACAGTCTGTTCTAAGAGGGACTGAACAGACTGTGTGAGGGGAAAAGAGGGGGGGAAAAAAAGGCTTGCTGGCACAGCCCAGATATGAAAAGGCTGCACTCCAGCAGGGTTAGGATGTCAGGATGGGGATTTCAACAGCAAGGGTGCAAAAGGTTACTTCTAGGGAAGGTTGGCCACCTCTCAGAAGCACATCCAGGATCTAAACTGTTGGATCTGGTAAGGGTTCCTGCCTGCACAAATAGCACCGTGCTCTCTGTCAACGAGACCTGGGCTCTTCCCTCTTCCCTTCCTGTTACCCCATGTGGCTTCAAGGGCACCAGTGAGATCAGAGGCTCTCTGTGCTCCAGAGAGAGACATCCCCTGCCTCACCACGCTTAAAATCTGCACAGAGAAAGCATCAGGGGAGTAGAAGCATTATAAACTCTCAAGGAGTTTTTTGCTGCTGTCTTGGCTTTTTGGGCTTGGTTTTTCTGGTGGTTGTTTTTAAACTGCTTCATTTCACTGATGTGAAGGAAACCTGTGAACAACCTGATCAGCAGAGCTGGCAGAGCAGCACAACATGGCACAGGAACAGATGATCAGAGATGAGAAAGTAGGAGCATGGACCCTGCCTGAAAAAAGCAGCTTGAAGTACACCAGCATCTCCAAAAACACCACAGGGGACCTGTGGCAAAGCCCAGTTCCCACATGCTTCACCCTAGAAGGATGAGATCCACTTGCCTTTCTTACATTAGGTATCCAAGGTGCCAGCTGTAGTGGTGGAAGAGCTGCACACCAAGACAGATGGGCCCTGGGGACTGACACAAGTCAACCTGTCCCTGAACGCAGGGCTGAGTCCACCATAACCACGACAGTGTTTATCTGTTTGTTGTAAACTAAACAGGAAGGTATGGATTAGTTGAGAACCTCATGCCATCCATGCTGCAGGGAGGAAAATCTTTAATCTTTCAAAAGCAGCAAAGGAAAATTCTGGAGTCTAGTTCTGCTGACTATTTTTTGCTACAAGGTTTGTCCTCTACATTGTCCCCTCTCATGACAAATCGACTTTGGGTTATGATCTGCAGATGCATGGAAGGTGATTAGTGCCTAGGAACAAGGCAGAAGGGGGTTTTTTTTGGATTAGAGTTGCAGTGCACATCCACAAAGCAACAGCCATGATGAACACATGCCTCCCTGACAGCTATGCTACAGCCTAGGGAAATAAGACAACCCCTAAAAACTGTGACACACTTCTCCATCCTCTGACACTCCTGCCTCTGACTCCTGTGTTACCCACTGCAGAATCTAACTCAGAGCACTCAGGGGTGCTGGCTCTCAAATCAGTCTGGAAGCATCTCAGTTATCCAATCTTGAAAATGGTCTTGAGGCATTAGATTGCTACACTGCCAAAGAGCTCTGCAAGCATTTTATGGCCCTAAAACCACTCCAAGCTCTCTAAGCTGAAGCAGTAGTGCTTGAGTCTTGATCCAGACTCGGTTTGATCAGATTTTAGGATTTGAGATCTAATCCTAATTCAGCTGCAGAACTCATTTCCCTGATGCTGGAATGGTCTAGGCTGTTCTGCTCAGATTCATACCATCTGGAGAAGCATCAAAAGGCTCCCAAACCCCACCACACACTGCTATAACGTCATTCCTCTTTTCCCCAGCCCCATGCTGAACAGGACCAAATTCAGCAAACAGACCTCTCTGGTCCTGCAATCCAAATCCAAACCTGAAAACCATTAAGTGTGGAGTTGGGTTTTAAAAAGCCTTTCTTCCACATAAATAATATTATGTAGATATAAGAGATAAAGCCTTCAACTGATACCCATTTCTTGTGAAATAATATGCAATAAACAAAAACCTTCCTGTATGTCCTGTTGGGCCATGCTTGTCCCAGTTTTGAATTGCAACTGTTCTCTCTACATGAGAAAGCAAAATGAATGCATACAGCTCTGCTAGGGATGGATGACAAGCCAGCTGAGAGCTTATGGGTCAGGATTAGAGAGAAGACCACTGTGGTTGATGTCTGTAACAGCCTGTCTCCTCAGGAAGATGTAGAAGAAACCTCCAGACAACTGGATGAAGTTTCATATTCACAGGACCTGGTCCTGTCAAGTCCATCACTTGAACCACAAGCAGTGCAGGAGGTTGATACAGACACAGGTGACCAAGGAAATTCCAAGGGGAGACTCCCTGTTAGAACTAACACATGTGAACAAGGATGCTGGTCAGGAATGTGAAGGTTAGGGACAGCCTTGGCTGCAAGTGGCTACGAATGGTGGAGTTCAGGGATCTTGCCAGGCTGGAAAGATGGGCCCAGGGGAACCTCGAGGTTCAACACTGCCAAGTGTCAGGGGCTGCACTTGGGCTGGAAGAATCCCAGCCACAGATACAGCCTGGGAGAAGAGCTCCTGGGGAGCAGCCCTGCTGAGAAGGACTTGGGGATTGTGGTGGGGGAGAGACTGAACNAGAGAGGCTGAGGGAGCTGGGCTGGGTCAGCCTGGAGAAGAGAAGGCTGTGGGGGGACCTCATTGCAGCCTGCCAGTCCCTGAAGGGAGCTTATAAGCAGGAGGGGATTCAACTTTTTAAAAGGGTAGATAATGGCAGGACAAGAGGGATGGATTAAAGCTGAAGGAAGGAAGGGTTAGATTAGATATTAGGGGGAAGTTTTTTCCAGAGAGAGTGGTGAGGGGCTGGAACAGGCTGCCCAGAGAGGGGGTGGGTGCCCCATCCCTGGGGGTGTTCAAGGCCAGGTTGGATGGGGCCCTGGGCAACCTTGTGTAGCTCCAGGCCTGAGGTTGGTGTCCCTGCCTGTGGCAGGGGGGTTGGAGCTCTGTGATCCTTGGGGTCCCTTCCAACCCAGACCATTCCATGATTCTATGATTCTATGATCCTGAAAGGAAGGTGCAGGGCAAAAAGCAGGATCACATCCCTGGACTTCAAGAGAGCAGACTTCAGCCTGCTCAGCGATTTATTTGGAAGAGTCCCAGTGGAAGAAGGGTCCTGGAGAGAAGATGGATCTAGCAAAGCTGGCTAATTTTTATGGAATACCTCTTCAGTTCAAGAATGATCCATCCTCATGAGCAGAAAGTAAAGCTAACAGGGAGGCTAGCGTGGATGAACAACGAGCTCCTGGATAAATTCAGTCATAAAACAGAAGTCTGCAGGATGTGGAAGCCAATCAGCCTTATCTTCATCCCTGGGAAATTGGTAAGAGCAAATAAACCTGAAAGCCAAATGTGTTACAGACAATAAAGTGGCTGACAGTAGTCAGCATGCATTTACTGATGGGAAAATGTCAGCATGCATTTACTGATGGGGAAATCATGCCAGACCAACTGGATAGCCTTCTATCTAGACTAGCACAGTGGAAATGGGGAGAGGAGAGGCTGTTCTAGCTCAACTTGAACAAATACTGCACCAGGTAGTGCCAAATATGAGGTCCCCTTCTTCTCCCTCTTATTGTCATTTTACTCTTAATTCAGCTCTTATTCAGGAAGGAGGTTACAGTTTTGACTCTGAATGTCAGAAGTGCAGGGTCAAGTGGCTCCCACTCTCTGTCTTTCAAAGATACATTTAATTCCAGATCAGAGATTTGAACCTGAAGCACCATATCCTGAGTCAGCAACCTTGAACTCAAGATGAGGAACATTATACTGTCTTGCTCTTCCACTGTCTTGGCCTCTCTCTTGGGCTATTCCTGATAATACCTTCCTCAAAACTTCTACCTTTTCACAATTTCAGGAAACCTTCATTTCACAAAAATGTTCCCATCACCTCTAGTGGTGGTTTAACTTCCTCTAAGTACACATGGGTCCAGCTGCAATGCTTGTGTTGTGTAAACCTGGTGTGACTCTGCTGAAGTCAGCAGATGTGGTCCAGATTTGCAGTGCTTTCTTGGAATGAAGAACTTTGCCTTCTATTTATAACATACTTCCTTGCTAAAGAAATAGTCTTAAAATGGCATTCACTTTTTCAGTAAATGTAGGGGGGAAAAAAACCCCAACAAACAAAAAAGACCATCAATTACAAAAAAAAACCCTCCAATGTAGTGGCAAAATATAGCATGTTGTCCAAGTTTTCCTGTTACCCTGACACAAAGCTGGCATCATCCCAATCTTGTCATTAACTTGAGTGGCCAGTCACTAATTTAAACAGGCAGCAGAAAACTATTTTCATGCAAATACTACACAAATCTGCCAGGAATTATTACTGAGCTCCATTTGAGAGTCTATGCATATCATCAGACAAGTATGATAAATAAAGATAATGAATGAGAAACTTGCATTGAGCAGCCTAAGCAATTAATAACTGAAGACAGAGAGATCAGATCTGTCAGGAAATCATATAATCCCAGGGGTTGGAAGGGCCCTCCAGAGCTCCTGGGGTCCAACCCCCTGCCAAAGCAGCTCCCAGCTCATATTGCACAGGGCGGCGTCCAGACGGGGCTGGAATCTCTCCAGAGAAGGAGACTCCACACCCCCTGGGCAGCCTGTCCCAGGGCTCCCTCACCCTCACTGGGGAAAAGTTCTGCCCCAGGTTGGGGTGGAACTTCCTATGCTCCAACTTGTCCTGTCCCCACAGACACTGAGAAGGGGCTGGCCATTTCCCCCTGCATCCCATACCTCAGATATTGATCAACATTAATAAGGTCCCCCCTGAGTCTTCTTCTCTCCAGGCTGAACAGCCCCAGCTCACTCAGCCTGTCNCCCCAGGGCCACCTGCTGGCTCATGGCCAACCTGTCCCCCACCAGGACCCCCAGGTCCTTCTCCACAGAGCTCCTCTCCAGCAGCTCACCCCCCAATATGGAAAGGATCCCCTAATTGCATTGCACCTCAGGTGTGAAAGTGGACAGATTCTGGTGTTTGGCTTTTCAGAAAGTAGAACGTGTAAGAACGTTTAAAGCCATGCTACTAACCTGTGGGCACAGCTCCTCCCTGAGCAGGGCAATGCTGTATCTGCCAGACACCTTTTAGGTGTCTGACCCCCAGTTCCTCTCTTCCACAAGCGAATTGGGTCACCAACAGCTCCTCCCCCCCCCCCCCCCC
>VZTU01003077.1:13904-25370 GCA_013400835.1 Zapornia atra | reverse complement strand
ATCCAGCGTGGAGCCTCTCCACATGCTACAGGTGTGGTCTTGGCCTTTTCTATGGGCTGTGGGGGGACACCCGCTCCCCCATGGGTTTTTCCATGGGCTCCAGGGGCATCTTTCTCTCCAGCACCTGAGGCACCTCCTCCCTCCACTCCCCTGCCTTGGTGTCTGCACAGGTTGTTACATCTCCTCACTCCCTTCTCCAGCGGCAAAATGCAGCTTCTTTTTTTTTCTCCTATATGTGATTCACAGAGGTGCTGTGACCATTACCAATTGGCTTGGCCTTGATCAGCAGCAACTCAGGCCTTGAAACATCCGATGTTTACTCTTCAGGGCCTGCAAAGAACTTTTAGCTGCTTCTTACAGCAGCCGTTTTTTGCAGCCCCCATTCTCTCCCAGCACCCCGCTATGCAAAGCTACGACAATATTTTGGTTTTGTGGGACACTTCTGAACATGAATGTATTAGAGTGGTTTAAATTTCATATTCAGTGGACTTTTTGTTAATATTTTTTTTAATGTTCTGTATTATCATATATAGGACCTTAAAAATACTAATATGAATGCTATAAGCATTTTGAAGTCATCACTTGGAAGCATATGTTGAGGTATGTGATGTTGATAGCTTCTTCCTCCTCTCCTCAAGGTTTGTTTGAGACTATTTTTTATGTTTTCTAGCATGATTTACACTTTGATCTTTCTTCACTGAGCTGAAATTCCATGTTACCTCTGATTTTAAGCATATGCTGCACTGTACGGCTAAGATACTTGTTTTTTTCCATGAGTTTTACCCCAAATACATGGTTTTTTCCAGCTTTAAATTTTGAATTAATTTTGCATTAATTTTTGCTATTTAGTTGCTGATAGCACTGTGGTTTCTGGAGTCATCCTGAATCAACACCTTGAAGTACTCTGCTGTGGTCGTAACTCAGTCCTCCTTTACATTGCATCTCGGTGACAATGCAGAAACAATTTGTTCTTGCACAGCATAAAAGCTTGATAGTTTTTTATTTACCATTTTTATACCAGTACGTTACACTACACATATACACAAAACTTAGTAAAAGTAAACCAAACTAGGTAAGTCACCTGCTCATTAAACATTTCTTGTTACAGCTAAAATAAAGTTCCAGTACAACCAAGAAATATCTAGATAAAGCCAGACAGCACTGGACCTGAGCTCTGTGTTTTAGCCTAGTAAAAAAATCTGTGAGTCATTACCAGCAATGATAATCCTGCATTTACTGGGCAACAGGACTACATTCAAGAGATTTAAAGTGTGTATCACATTAACACTCATGGAAGAAAAATAAACCAGACCAGTTTCTGTCCCTAAAGGGAACTGAACTGATAGTTCTTTGTAGTAGTGAGAATATAAAGGTATGGAAATTATATCAGTAAGAAGAAAAAATTATTTACACATCAAAAGTCTGAGCGTAAGACATGATTCTTGATGACTTCACCATTGGAAACTGTGCACATTCCTCGTAAATAAACTGAGGACAAAGATAGTTAGCAATTGTACACATGCTTCTATGATTGCTGCAAAAGTATTGCTTGATCTGTCAGTAGTAGACATTGTGGTAGTGTGATCAATGCCAACAAGATCTGCATGTGAAAGCTTTAATAATACTTAAAGAAGCAAAAAAGAACCATCTTTTTCACTGAGAGAAATGTTAGAAATTGACTATGGAGAAGAATTGAGTAGCATATTTAATGGAATATACGTAAAACTCCAATCACCTTTTTAATTTTAAACTGTGACCTACAGAGACTAAAAAGATTTATTTATTTTCAGAGAGAAGTGTCAGTATTGTTCACTTCATAACAGGTTCCTAAGTGTTTATCCTGGTAAGTGAAACAAAACTGAAGCAATGCTTTTAGGATATAGAATATACTGGTATGACAATAAGGAAAAAAGAGAGTTTTAAATACTTCATAAATTATATACATGAGAAAATATATCAGGGTTACTATCAGCCACTTATGCTACAGCTTTTATGAACAACCATTAACATATAATAATCCACAATTGAAATCCCAAACTATCCATTCTTTAATTTGAAATTCCAATGTATAATGGAGAGAGGTGAGGAAACCAGAGAAAAGCATCCTGAGATATAAAACTGAAATCTTAACTACAGTCAGCAGCTCAAAAGTACAGAAGCATTAAAGACTCAAAGAACTGGAAAACTGATAAAACCTGAAAAGTACAATGAATGAACAAAAACTATAGCTGCATGAACAATATGTACCTTCTATTTGAAGATGGCGAAACTACAAGTAACGTTTCAGTATACTGACTCACAATACTCCCAGAATGTTTAATCAGTAGACTAGGTATCATGTTTATTTATCCCTGCTTAGTTTCCATAAATTGCAAATATATCTAGAAAAGGTTGTCTATTACAGGATTGTCTTTGTCTTGGTTGTTGCCTGTTCATCTAACCAATTCATAGATGTATCATGAAAAATACATTGGAAAGTTAATAATCTAACTGTAATGATCCACAGGTATTAAAGAAAGCAAGAGAAGAAAAAAAACAGAGAGGAACTATGGAAATATGGTCAGAGCTGAAATAAAGATCTGAGATACTCAGAAATAGGAATCACAGATAAACTTCTGAGTGAAAGGATAGGAAGAGATACAGGTTATCCGGCCAACTTCTACATTTTTATACTAATTTAAACTCTAAACTATAAATTGACTGAATTAAGTCCCTTTTAGGTCAATATGTCAAGCTATCATCCATCTATCTATCTATCTATCTATCTATCTATCTATCTATCTTAGTAGGCATCTTTTGTCTAACCAATTATATGTGTAGTCCCACTAGACTTTGACTCTTTGGACTGCCCGTATTGAAGAGTAGTGATTACAGTGATGCTGCCACTAGAGTCTAATGAAGTGGGTGAGACTAGATAATAATGGATGATTACCATGGATTTCAACAATAGCCAGAAAACACATATTCAAGATGGAAAAAAGCTCTATACTTCTGGTATCTGTATAGGTTGGGGACTGGCCTGTTGGAGAGCAGTGTAGCTGAGAGGGACCTGGGGGTCCTGGTGGACAGCAGGATGACCATGAGCCAGCAATGTGTCCTCCTGGCCAAGAAGGCTAACGGCATACTGGGGTGTATTAGAAGGGGTGTGATTAGTAAGTTAAGAGAGGTCCTTCTCCCCCTCTACTCTGCCCTGGTGAGACTACACCTGGAAGATCGTGTCCAGGTCTGGTCCCCTCAGTTCAAGAAGGACATAAAACTCCTTGAAAGAGTCCAGTGCAGGGCACCAAGATGATTAAGTGGGTGGAACACCTTCCTTGTGAGGAAAGGTTGATGGGGCTTGAACCTCTTTAGCTTGGAGAAGAGGAGGAGACTGAGGGTGACGTTTTTAGAATTAATACGTAAAAGGCGAGGGTCAATAGGATGGAGCCAGGACCTTCTCATTGATGGCCAGCAAAAAGACAAGGGCTATTGGTGCAACCAGGAACATAGCAAGTTCCATATGGATATGAGGAGAAAGTTTTTCACTGTGAGGGTGACAGAGCACTGGAACAGACTGCCCAGAGAGGTTGTGGACTCTCCTTCTCTGGAGATATTCAAAACCTGCTTGGATGCATTCCTGTGTGATTTCATCTAGGAGATCCTGCTCTGGCAGGGGGGTTGGACTAGATGAGGTCCCTTCCAACTCTAACATTTTGTGATTCTGTGATACATAAAGTTGTAGTGCATCTCAGTAATATTGATAATGCATTTCTTATCTCTTTAAAATTACTGCCTTGTAAATTACTTTTTCGAACTTGGGCTTCTAAAAGATAGTCACTCTGAATTTCCTTTGTTGTCATTGAAATAGTTCTGACAAATCATTCTTTGAAGGAAGGTATTTGTGTTTGTTAACTATGAACAAAGCCTAGACTTATTAGATGAGAATTAGACATCAGATTTTGAGATGTCAATACTTCATTTCACCAAGATACTGGAAGCAAGTATATGACACAGCTACATTTAGTAAATCTGGTATAAGCTAATAAAATGCAATAGTGCCAGCTTTATACAGAATTGGACAGAAGGTAAAATAGAAATCAGTCCATTTCCTTGTCCATTTCCTATTCAGTAATGTTCAACTTGTCATAATTTTCTAATGAAGAATATCCTTAGTATTCAGGGATTCATCTCACCTATCTTACATCTTACTAGCTGTATGTAAGCTAGTCAAGCTAGGCCCCTCTACAGTATCCACTGAAGTCAGTGGATAGAAATAGTATGGCACAGTTAATATAAATATGCCTATATTAACTTATGATCATGAGCATGGTACATGAAAAGTCCTATTATTCTCTCTGTGCTATGAAGAGCGTTCATAGTGATTGGCTCAGATATATAGGTACAGTCTGCAGTCATCTTAATTTGCTTTAAGAATTCCTACCTCAGGTCCAATAGGATGTTATTTGCTAATTAATTACTGAGCTAATTTTGCAAGATATGGCCAAACATGAAGCAGCTATTCTTGCTTTTAAAATAAAACAACAAAACAACAAAACACCTGCCACATAATCTCCACTTACCGTTAATAGTTTGAAAGTGTTCCCACTGAAGATGAGAAGAAACTCTCACAACTTTGGGAGGATTATTTGGCTCAAGTTATTACTCACAGATTGAAAGGTCTTCAGTGAGAGAAAAAAGAAGCCATAAATCCAAGCAAAAGATTGGTCTATGGAGGAAAATAACACAAAAGCTGCTCATTAGGACTGACTTTGCTCCTAGTTTTCATGCTGTAACTCAAATGAAATGTAATGCAAAAATTAGTCAGTTCTGTTTGCACTTGCTTGCCAAAATGTAGATAGTTAGTTAAAGGAACAGCTGTTGTTGCTGTAGACAAGCTGCTCTGTAGAAATTAATTGTGATTATTAAGAATAATCCTGACCTGGGTCACAGATGCAATGGCTTAAGTTCTGCTCTAGACATCAATCAGACAAGTCTTTTCTTCCTGAGACTGTAAAATCAAGAAGCCAGCTCAGTTTGATGAGTGCCTCAGTGATGCGTTTGCATGATGGAACTTTTAAGAGAGGTGCTCGTTTACAGTTGATGTGCATGTTTTTTTAAATTTTTAAATCTCTGTAAGATTTTTGGTGCAATACAGGAGGAAATTCAAATGTTTTCCAAAAAGGAATGAAATTGCATGCTACACACATTCTGGGTGTAGCACAGTGCATTTCTGCTCATATATATGTGATTTTGTTTGACAAAATATCTTTCAAAAACCCTGAGTGCTGCAGAAAAAATGCACATTCTGAGGGATTTTCTTGTTTAGTTAGAATTTTTTTTTATAACAATTGTCATGTATGTCCAAGTTAATTGCTAGGTGTACATGTGGACATTTTGTATAAGTTTTGGAACAGTAAAGATTTCTAAGATTCTGGAAGATACAATCACTTCAAGCTTCAAACCTCATATTAACATAGGAATGCTAGGACACTTTCTTTGTGGAGTTCTAACTAAATAAAAATCAGTATCGGGCTTTTACCCATTTTCTGGCCTGTAGCAAAGTTTGAATTTCTGTCAAACTAATCCTATAATTGCTCAATTCCTTTATTAGCACTTTCTTTATAGTGATCACTAGCAACTAAAGAGGCAACTTATGTTCAAGTCTAGAAATGACTCAAGAGTGGGTAAACTTTAAAGAGAGAGATCATTGGTTTTATCCTAGTAAAATTACCAGACACCAAAAAAGTGACATTGAACTGGAGGTTCAATCCAGGTCATTGCAAGACCTGGCAGTAGGAGAAAATATCCTTTGTATTAGACAAAAAAGAAAAAGCATTCAACATTTCTCATTAACTTTTCATTTTCTTCAAGATTTCAAGTTCCCCGAGTGTCTGTCTCTTTATTCTTCCTCTCTAGTTTTCCTTTTCTTTTTGCTATCTTGGAGTAGACTGATGCTTTTTTCCCTAAATTCAGTTAAAAATAATTAAGATAAAATTAATAAGCTTTTTTTAAGTAAGAATCAATTAAAATTATAAACCCTGTGAAACAGTCTCTTTATACCTATTAAAGTGATGGAAGTGTCTACTACTCATTATTTGCTGAGTTTTAATGTTCTAACATAGGCAGTTCTGCATATTTTCTCAAACCAGATTCAACTGCATAGGGTCTGAGTACATTTCAGAAATGTTTTAAGAAATATGAGTAGCATTTAGCACGTGTGTTGGTTTTAGTTCTTGCTTTCACCCTTACTCGGGTGACTCTATACACATTTGGTAGAAATTGCTGTCTCATAGCTGTATATTTTTCTTCATCTTCTAAAGATTTTTTCCCCTTTAATTAGAGTTGTGATTTTTCCAGTGAAAAAAAAATTACCTGTTTGTTTCTTAGAGATGGATATGCCTACATCTATATCTCTTACCAGAAAATACTTTCAAATCCACATTAAAGTGGCTAAACAAATTTTCTTGGGAATGTCTCTCAGGATTGATACATAAATCCAGAAATTACAGACTACCTTTCCAACATCACTCTCCTGTTTCACAAGACTGTAAGAATTTAAGACTGAAGTAAACTCCCTTGACTATGGGAGGAAAAACTTATCTCACATATATCTGTTAGTAAGACATAATCTTTTAGGGTTAATCACTAGTGTCAAAGCAATTCCTGCTCAGATTTTTATAGTACAAATAAAGCTTAAAGAAACAGATAAATATCAAATGAACCTCAGAGTCATAATAATGGAATAACCCCCCCCAAATGAATAATAATAATAATAATAATAATAATAATAATAATAATAATAATAGCAATAGTAATAGTAATAACAACCACAAGATAAAGAAAAGCATCTTCTCTCACACCCGAAACAACACCTTCAGAGACAGTGCTCCCTTGATTTTGGTGCTGGTTTTTTGCTTTTTTCTTAAATTTCTTAAAAATGTAAGATTTGAAACTAAGGAAGAATTTGCACTTGAGTCTTCTATGTTGAAGAGAAGTGTCCTGACCACTACTCCTGGCTGAAACAGAATATGAATATGCCTTCTTCCCCATTATTTGTTTTGTGAATTATAGTTAACTCCAGACTGCATTTTTTGTCAAAAATACATACATGGAAGTGAGATGAGAAGAAAACAAAAAAATTCTTTCCCTACTGTTGCCACTGCCCTTTCTCCATTTTGGTAAGAAATCATGAAAGTGGCTTTCACTTGGTTTAAATATTTTGTCTGTTTCTTATGTCAAGAAACCAAACTCTTTGCATAGCCATACACAAATCTACTTGTTAGATATTGCTGCTGTTCCTGGATCCCAATAGGTGCTACACTCACAACCTTTGGATAGAGTTTACCCAAATGGCCTGGAAAATAACCTGAACTTCTTCTAAAACATCACCACTATTTTTTATTATTATTGTTAAATAGTAATTAATGTTATATATGCTAATATATAAATGCATAATAGTTTATATATATATCACATTGAGTATTTCACAAGATTCCAAGAAGTTTGCTTTAAGTATTTTAGTTTTCCTCCTTCCCTGCCCTGTCCTGCCCTGCCTTGCCCTGCCCTGCCCTTCCTTTCCCTTTCTAGTCTTACTTTTTAAGTTTTACTTTTGGATGTAAATTTTAAAAATCACCGATGGAAAAAGAAAAAAATAAAAAAACCAAACACAACCAAAAAACCACTGAACTTTAAGTTTTTCAGTATAGTAGACTTTTTAGATTTCACAGTTCTGTAGTTCTCACCTACTTTTATCTATTAGGTAGTGTATGTCATGTTCTCTGAATCAAAGTGAGAATCACATTGAAATGACAATGAAGAAAGCTGAAAAAAGTCACAAGCCAACAAGGAGTACTGATTATTTTTTCCTTTTATAAATTCTACATATAACATTTCAGAGCACAGTTAAGTGTCTGATATGAACAACTACTGACTACATTTCCAATTTTCTCTCTCTTTCAATCTCGAGTTGTCTCAAATTGGGAAGTAAACCTACATACTGAGAATAAAAAAAAAATTAAAAATATTAACTTTGCTTAAATGTATCCAATTTATCCAACAACTATGTATGTTTCTAAATTATCTAGGCTTCTCTTCAGTCAAAGGGGATAAAATGTCACAGTAAAAGAATAATATTCTTAATAGGTGACTTAAAAGTAAAGATATATCTTAGAGCAGACACCTACACTTTAGATTAATAGAGTCAGGTCAAATGGATCATACTCAGTTTAAAGGTGAGAGAGAGAATTTGTTTGAACATTAACTTCCATTGACTATATCTCTAAAATTGACTTTACAATGGAAGTTCTCACCTAGTACAGATACAAGGCCATTACATGCCCTAGGGGAACCTGCTTGTCAAGGGGCTTGGTCTAGATGATCTCTAGAGGTCCCTTCCAACCCTGATGATTCTGTGGTTTCTTTTGGACTGTGTAGTCAACAGCTATGATGGTTTCAGGGGCAATGGATGCAGGCTGGAGCATAGCAAGTTCCATATGGATATAAGGAGAAAGTCTTTCATTGTGAGAGTGATGGAGCTCTGGAACAGACTGCCCAGAGAGGTTATGGAGTCTCCTTCTCTGGAGACATTCAAACCTGCGCGGATGCATTGCTGTGCGATTTAGTCTAGGTGATCCTGCTCTGGCAGGGGAGTTGGACTAGATGATTTTTCGAGGTCCTTTCCGACTCCTAATGTGCTATGATTCTGTGATTCAGAAATAGCTGTTTTCCCAAAAAAATGTGGTGGTGTATTTCACATCATGAGAGTGTCTAGAGAGTTTGTGAGCTCTAAAATTTTCTTGAGGTTCATTAACAGTGATAACAAATATAATTCAACACTGTATTGTACAGTGGAGTACACAAAATATTCTTATGCTCTATATTCAGAAGTAAAGAGAAACTTGTGTTCAAATCAACTGGAGAGGAATTTAAACTTCCTTTTAGCTTTTTTCCCACAGAGATATCACCCTTCTCTATGAAGGCCATTATTTTTAAGCATACTTGCACAGTATGTAATTTATTTGGTTGGTTGATTTGTGGTTTAGTGGGGAGGGTTACTGACCTTATTTTATACATAATCCACATCTTTATGTCTAGAAACACCACTGCAGAATTAGATGTCATTCTCTTAAGATCTTGCTGTGAATAGTGCACAGTATTCCTCAAAGAAATATTCTCTAGTACTCTGCTCAACACTTTTATTGAAACACAAGCAAGAAAGGTAAAAGCATTTGCCTGAATAAAATTTCATATCAGTTCTTAAGGTTAAAAACTGTAGACTTGTGCAAATGGCTGTCAGAATAGTGATAGGACAATAATGCATTTTGGCCTAACACTAATAAAAATCCACCACAAATAGATGCCAAAAGCATGCTGAGATGCTTAGTTATTCTACCAAAGTAGACTCACTCATCCATGGATAACACTGGAAAGCATTGATTAAACTATTCAAATGTTTCCAGGTGTTTCTAAACACTGGGCTGGATGACTGCACAAGTAACAGTCATGCTTCGCAGTTCTGTGACATATCCTCTGTATCTTTAAAAACCCTTGAAATAGTAGCAACTCTTTCTGTACCTTTGAGACATTTACAGGCTAATTAGGTCCTTCCTTAGGTGAAATAAAGGGAATTGTTTAACTGACAATAGCAGAAGTAAATGAAAATTAATAGCAACTGAATATGGCTTAAAGAAATGCATGTTGCATTTAAGTTTCAGTTTTACCAGGATGTATCAGTTAATAACTCAATATCCAAGTGCGTCCCTCAAGGGTCCATACTGGGACCAATAATATTTATTATTTTCATTAATGACATAGAAGGGACTGAGTACACCCTCAGCAAGTTTCTATATGTCACCAAGCTGAGTTGTGGAGCAATTATGTTAGAGGAAAGGGATGCCATCCAGAGCAGACTGTAATAGGCTTGAGGAGTGGGTCCATGTGCACCTCATGAAGTTCAACAGTGCCAAGTGAAAAGTTCCACATCAGCATCAGGACAATCACCAATATCAGTACAGACTTGTTGGGGGGAGGAGGGATGTGTGTGTGTGTGTGTGTGTGTGAATTCATTGAGAGTAGCCCTGAAGGGAAGGACTTGGGTATACTGGTGCATGAAGAAATTGGTTATGACCTGGCATAGTGTTAGTGGACAAGAAACTCAACATGACACAGCAATGTATGCCTGCAGCCCACAAAAGCTAACCATATCCAGGGCTGCATCAAAAGAAGTGTGGCCAGCAGGCTGAGGGAGGTGATTCTGTCCCTCTACCCTGCTCTTGTGAGAAACCTCCTGGAGCTCTGCATCCAGCTCTGGGGCTTAGAGAAAAACAAAGACCTGAAGCTGTTGAGGTGATGAAGATGATCAGAGTGCTGGAGCACCTCTCCTATGAAGACAGGCTGAGACACTTGGGCTTGTTCAAACTGGAGAAGTGTCCGGGGAGATCTTACAGCAGCCTTCCAGTACCTGAAGGGACCTAAAGAAAGCTGGAGAGGGACTGTAACGGCATGGAATGACAGGACAAGGGGAAATTGCTTTAAGCTGAGGGAAAGTAGGTTTAGACTGGATATAGGGAAGAAAATTTTTATGGTGAAGTTGGTGAGGCAACTGGTACAAGTTGCCCAGAGAAGCTGTGGATTCCCCATCCCTGGAAGTGTTCAAAGTTAGGTTGGACTGAACTTGGAGCAACCTGTTCTTGTGAAAGATGTCCCTGTCCATGACAGGGTATTTGGGCTTGATGGTCTTAAAGACCTTAAAGGTCCTTTCCAAACCAAACCATTCTATAATTATATGGCAAATTGTTGGAATGTTTCACAATACATACACTGTTAATGATATTACTACTTGTATTTCACAATATATAACATTTAAAAGGCCTCTGGTGATCATCTTATCACGTCCTGCATCACTCTGCAAATGTTGTGTTTTCACTTCTTCAGTCACATACATAAAACAATACTTGCATATATATTCAGGACATGTCAGTCAAGACTTACTAGAAAAATTCACATAAGTTTTAAAGTTAAGTTCTTGGAGTTTATATACTTGTGATTAACTTCAGAGGCTCAGAAAAGACAATCACATTTTTCAACAGAACTTTACTTCCATTTATTAACTCGGTGTTTTAAAAGCATAATAGAGTTTCAATGATAACATTGCTGGGGACTATTACTGTGTAAAAAGAGTTTTCATGGTTTCATTAATGCTTTACATTATAAATACATTTCTTTTACATACAATGTGTTAGTTCATATATAAGTAGATATGTACAAAGCTTTCATCACACACAGCCAGCCCACATCTGTTCCTGCCAAAACATACTTAATTTTATTCCTCGACTATCTCAGGTAGGACACTTATCTCTGTAACACAAATGCTTTACATATATTGCGATGCTCTTTAAGTAATGGTATACATAAATTGCACATTTGCTGTCCAGATGAAGGAGCAGAGGAAACAATTTTAGCTTTGGCTAACCAATTCAATGTCTTTTT
>VZTU01003077.1:0-13861 GCA_013400835.1 Zapornia atra | reverse complement strand
TTTTTTTTTTTTTTTTACCTAAACCCACATGCTTGTAACAGAAGCAGCACTGTTAGGAGAAGGATTGAATACTGTTATAAGGCATCCTTCTTGTTTTTCCACATTTTTTAATAGCATCGTTACACTAACAGCTTTCTGGAGAGGAGTGCAAAAGCTAGACAAGAGACAGCACATCATTGGAAGAGAGATGGATGTCAGGATGTCACATTAGAAGCAAAAAGACAGGCCAGACAGATTAGGCAGGCACAGGGGCATATAAATTTACAGTGTCCAGACTGCGGCCATGGTTGTGATCTTACTGCAGTACTCATATCAATTAAGTGCCAGTGAAAGGGGGATCAGGACCACTGAATTCTTAGTTTGCAATGATGCAACCCTAGAATGGAAGTGCTAAGTTTGCATTAGATGCTTTTTTTTAACTCCTCACTGACATCATTTTCACATGCACTTTCATAACACAAGAGGATTAATCAGAGTCTAGAGTTTAGGATCTACCTCTTCCCCACTGAACGGGAGTTGCAGTGACCAGCTGAAGGCACATACATAGGAGTCACATTAACCTGCTTTGAGAAATAAAACTTTTATGCCCCTGTTGTACATCAAACAGTAATTTTTTTCACCAGATAACCTAGTCAAAGGCCTATGTCACTTGATAGAAAGGAGGCGTGTTGTAGCACAGCTCTTGTATCCAAATTCCAGCAGGATCCCCCACTTCTGATTAATTCTTCGTGCTTGCTTATTTCTCAGGAGATGTTTTTCATGTATGTGTGCTAACCTGCAATATCTGCTGTGAAATATCTCCACTTGGCAAGTATTTTAAGTGCCCTGTTAATTGGCTGCCATGTGTATACAGTATCATTGCTGTCAGAAATAACCACAACACTGCTAACTACGGAAACTAATAATTGCTGTTTTGTTGTTAATTGGAAAAAATGTTTAACATGCAAATTATAAATAATTCAAATTTTAAAGTCTTAAAGAAAAAAGAACCCTCTAAATAATAATTAGAATTTCAGCTTCATACTTCAAAACGAAGATTTCTAAGTAACTATCTTGAAAGAATTGTGATGGTTGTAAAATAACTGCTATAT
Source organism: Zapornia atra (assembly GCA_013400835.1). Taxonomy (NCBI): domain Eukaryota; kingdom Metazoa; phylum Chordata; class Aves; order Gruiformes; family Rallidae; genus Zapornia; species Zapornia atra. The sequence goes on along the minus strand of VZTU01003077.1, from coordinate 12,770 downwards.
ATTGGGTCCAATAAAATAATCAAAGTAATTAACCAAGTTAACAGAATGTGATACATCTGTCGAACACTGCCAAATGCCACATAGAGCTCAATTTCAAAGCAGAGGAACCTAACATGAATATTCAGAAACCTATATAGAAGCATATACATCTTGGATGACATTTGTAAAAATGTACCTGTGTGTGCCCAACTTCAGTCACTGGGATTACTTGGAAATGGGTCCTCAAGTGTTCTATATTTGAATAGAAAGATATGAGAGAATGATGTTAGCAGATTTGCCAGCACTCCTAATCCAATTCATCTTATTAAGTTCAGCAGAACTTGCCACCCTTGGCTTGTTGCCTCAGAACACTTAATTAATCTGGCCCCTATTTGTGATTTTCGAGGGAAAGATGCCTAGCTTATTAACTAGCTCTACAAAATCATAAATACAGTACTTAAATACAGGGACATATTCTTGAATTTTCTCCCAGGCACTATTGTGACAGTGTAAAGGAGATGAAAAGAGGCCCTTTCCTCTTTTACGATGGTTCATCCAGAAAGAAATAATAATAGGAAGAAGAGCAACAATAGGATTGACTTTCTCATTGTGGGGTTTTTTTTTTGGTTTTTTTTTTAAATCCTGTTATCCGTACCTGATAAACAATTCTTCAGGGATTGCAGCTGTTTGGTAGTGATTAGTGCTCATCATAGGCTACGCTAATCTGGTTAGAAAATCACAAAGCCAGAACAGAACCTGAGCGCAAGAGGCAAGCCAGACTTAACTAAAATAAGTGTGTGCAACAAAAAGCAGCATAGATGAGGTAAAAAGGAACGAACAGAACATTAATTTTGTGTGTCTTTTGGTGCCCCTCCACAAATTCCTCCTTCTTTATTTCAATGTTGTTATGCTTTAAGATTCTTATTGTTTTCTGGTTTTTAAATAAATAAATGTCATTATTATATTAATTTTATGTTCAAATTACTTGTATTATTAATTAGAAATTGAAATATTTTTATTACTAAAATAATACTGGATATACATTTATAACCAGGAGATGTTTAACAGGAGATGGTTAGAATGTGTTACCTGCTGGATAGGTTTTACCTGAAGAGATTAAGTACCGCCCTTCTCTTGAACACAAGAAATCTGAAGCATACAATCTTTTTGTGAAACCTATCTTTCTTATAATCAGACAGGGTACAAACCTCTGTAAACAATGTCAATGTCAAACTGCAATACTCTTCTCATCCCAAGGACATCCAGACCAATTTAAATTGTTCTTTTCTTGCTAGTAAGAACTTTGTCCATTAAGTTATCTATGGCCTGGTGATAAGGGGAGTAAAAAGCTCTTTACCTCTCTTGCAGCTATATCACTGAAGTAAAAAATGAATCTTGTGATGAGAAGCCAAACAAGCACACGCATCTAAAACACGATATCTCTGCAGTTTAATGTTTTTCTCAGTCATGACTGAGCTCTGTAGCTACCTGATGGAAATGTGTCTTGATTTTTACCTCCTTATAAAAAACTTTTTTAATTAAATGAAATTATGTCTTGTGTATAATTTATTATTCTAGGTATTTCTTCTAGGTATGCTAGAAACATGATCCTTTATTCATACTTCTTTTGGCTCCCTAACCATTGCTTAGGGGTAACAAATTAAAAACAGAACAACATACTCAGGGGGTTGTGCCTTTTTACCTCATTAAAGCTCCGACAGTTTCTGCTTAAGTCAGAATCCTGTTTCTGCTTAACACAAGATTATCAAATCCATTCAACTCCCTTTCTTTTCTGTGTCAGGATGGAAATATTTTCCTTCTACAGCTCTTTTTCTTGGCATCCCAATGCATGCTTGTGGCATCTTCAGTCCATCTAGGATCAGTAGTATGAGTCAGCACTGGCGCTGAAGCTGACTGACAGCACATGATTGATGATACACAGCTAAGTACACAGGAACTCCTTGATAGAAATTACCTCAATGAGTGATCTGAATATGCCTGGTGCTGGTAGACTACTTAAGCATAGAGATACTGAACCTCTTGAATAAAGAAAAACATTAAACTTCACTGGTAACTGAGGTAGTATAAGGAAAACCAGCTGCTGTAGTTTTAATTGCAATATCTGCTTTTATTTTTTGTAGCTGTTCTGGTAATATTTTTGCCCCACCTTCTTGCATAAAACAAATGAAGAGGTAGATAAAGAAGACATCGAAAGGACTGTTACAGGAGAAGAAAAGACTGACTTTTCTACTCTCTAGTTGTCCTTTTTGATCACAGTCTTGTCTTTAGATGTCCTATGTTCTTTATCATAATTCTCCCTAAATCCCCCAACCAGTACAAAAAATAATAATAGTTCCAGCAGCAATTTAGCTTGTAAATAAGTTCCAATTAAAACCCCAATCATCAAATTGGCAGCACGTTGTGAGCTAATGAACCAACACAGAGCCCCACTGATTCGATATAGGATAACATTCAGGCCCCAGTTTTAAATAGGCAGCCTGTGGGCAAACTGTTATAACCATATGGAGCTCCACTGGCTTCACGTAGGGTAAAGCTGAGATCCTGGTCCTGTGCAGTGCTGTCACAGTGCTGGCAATCCCAACTGCAAAATAGAAGGTCCAGATTCATCCCACTAAACTTTAGAGATTCGAGGCATTAAGTTTAGGAGTAGAGTGACCTTAGGCTATGATGAACCTCCAAAAATAATACCTGATACCTGAGGTCCTCACTGTGGAAAGATACAACAGCCTAAAATCAAAAGCATAAATTTAAAGGAAACTAATTCTGACTTTGCTTTATAAACTTCTTCAGGGGAGGAACCATAATTTGGTTTGTTTCTGTGACATGTTTGATGAACCTCAAAGTAGAATAAATGCATATGGATACAAATGGCTGGGTTTCTAGAACATTTCGAGGAGTGACTCTGATCAATGTTACTATCAATTACTACAAAAGCTTCTTCACATTTTATTTCTGTGAGCATGGGTATAAACAATTTGCTGATGCTGTTCAGTTTATCACTATAATTTTTTTAAAATAAATATAGACTATACCTTATCACACTGAACGCTTAACATCTTTTATGAAAGTTACTATGGTTGTTTCTGACATCATTCTAAAACATGCCCAGAAAAGAAAATTTATATTAATCTAAATAACATGTAGGTTTCATGCACTCACTTGCAACACAAGAAAAATGTAAAGCATCCCTAAGTCACAGAATCACAAAATGGTAGAGGGTAGAAGGGACCTCTGGAGATCATCTTGTCCAACCTCCCTGGCTAAAGCAGGATCACCTAAAACAGGTTACATACGATCACATCCAGACAGGTTTTGAATATCTCCAGAGTAGGAGACTCCACAACTTCACTGGGTAGCCTGTTCCAGTGCTCTGTCACCTGAAAAGTGATGTTTTTCTACACATTCAAGTGGAGCTTCCTGTGTTCCAGTTTGTGCCAGTTGCCCTCAGTTGTACTCTCTCTGGGAGACACTGAGAAGTGTCCGGCCCCATCGTTGTGACAGCTACACTTAAGATATTTCTATACATTAATGACATCACCTCTCAGTCTTCTTATCTCCAGAAAAAAAACCAGACCCATCTCTCTCAGCCTTTTCTCATAGAAGAGATGCTCAAGTCCCCTAAACATCTTTGTAGCCCTCCATTGGACTCTCTACAGTAGTTTCCAATCTTTCTTGAAGTGCATAGCTCGGAACTGGAAGCAATACTGGGGATTTGATCTCATCAGGGTAGAGCAGAAGGGGAAGATGACCTTCCTGCCCACAAGGTCAGATTGCCGCCTAATAGACAAACAGGTCCTTCTCTTCAGAGCTGCTTCCCAGCAAGTCAGCCCCTTAGTTGGTGCCTACTGTTATCCCTCCCAAGGTGCAGGACCCTACACTTGCCCTTGTTGAATTTCACTAGGTTCCTCTCAGCCCAGTTCTCCAGCCTGTCCTGATCTTTCTGAATGGCAACACAGCCTTCTGGTGTATCACCCAATCCTCCTGGTTTTGTACCATTAGCAAACTTGCTGAGGGTACACTCTGTCCCTTTGTCCAGGTCATTGATGAATATGTAGAATAAGACCAGTCCCAGTACTGACCCTTGGGGCACACCAGTAGTTACAGGATTCCAACTAGACTCTGCTCTGGTTTTCACAATCCTTTGAGCTCTGCCATTCAGTAAGTTCTCAATCCACCTCACTGTCCACTCATCTAACCCCTGTTTCCTAATCTCACCCATGAGGTTGTTATGGGAGATTGTGTCAAAAGCCTTGCTGAATTCAAGGTAGGCAACATCCACTGCTCTCCCTTCATCCACCCAGCCAGTCATGCCAATGTAGAAGGCTATCGAATTATTCAGGCATAGTTTTCCCTTGCTAAATCGAGGTTGACCACTACTGATAACCTTCTCCTCCACATGATTAGAGCTAACCCCCACAATGAGCTGTAACTCCTTTTCTCCTTCTGTCATTACAAAAAAACCCTGCTGTGAGGAACAGATTTTCACAGGAAAATGCAGAATTTCCTGATTTCAAAATTCCTTTCTTGTGTAGTCCAAACTCTGCCAACAGCACTGGTTTTCAAGAGGGTTTTTGTTTGTTTGTTTTAAAATTAGATGGATAAACAAAATTTAATTACTGTTGAAATATAATGAAATATTGAAATAATAAAATTGGCATATAATGAAAAATAATGTGAATCAAAGGAATGGAACAAAATAACCAACTGGATAAGGTGTATTTAAGAGTAGACTTCAGCCAAAAAATAGATCTAAAAAAAAATTAATGTGTCTTCAAAGCACATATGGAATTACTCCCCTATTGTCCTCTATACATCATGTGAAATAAACCTCCTGATTTAGGAAGATATAATTTCTTCCACATTAATGCATAATAAAGAATGGCAGAATCTCTTAAGGGTGAGAATATATACTGACCTCAAACATTTCCTTTGTTTCTTGGCACTGCATAACATACTTTGAGAGAGGAAAAGTGATATTTTTAAGACAACATAAATTGCTCACTATCTGCTTTATTCCCAAATTCTAATGTAATAAAAAAGAGAAGATTCAAACTGTATTACGCTGTCAGCAGGCCCTGTTCTACACAATAGAAACATAACCACTTGCTATGATAGTGTAGTTCTTGGAGTTAAACTGCCAGGAAAGGCAGTGTTGTTGGATGAGGGCCAGCAGAGAGGAACAACACCTCCAGATGGATAGACCAGGCTTTCATCTGGTTCCCAGATATCCTCTTGGGTGTCAAGGGATGCAAAGGCTCCTTCAAAAGTCTTTCAGTCAAAACCTAATAAACACTCAGTGACAAATTTATATGGTACACACATCCCTGCAGACTGCATCAGAGGTATGTAAGCACGGAACACGAGCCTCATACCCTAAAATGCAGTGAGCAAGAGATAAAAGCAAATATTTTTTTTCTCTGAAATATTTGATTTTTTTTTTCCATATAATATTATAGCCTCTTCAGAAAACCAAACTCTTTCTGCAGGTTATTGTTTCTAGTCCATATGTTCTTAGAGTTATGGAGTCCCAGACGGATCAGTCAGACTTAGTGTGGACAACTTTCAGTAAGTTACAAAGGTCAGTGTATTAGATGAGATTCATATTAACACAAAGACTGCTATGCAGCAGTCTTTCTACTTTAAAAAAATCTTTAAGGGAAATTAATATAATTAACCCCACTTGGGTGACCTTCTGTACTGCCAGAGTTGCAAAATATATATGAAAAATAAATCCATAACTGAAATACTTCACCAGGTCTGTAGACAGGGAAGCATAATGAAATCCAGACTTTAAAAAAAAAATTTAAAAAGTAATGACTTAGCAGTTTTATACCAGTTAAAAAAACCACTTTCTTGTACTATTTTGTAAGTCTACATATGAAATTGGTACAGTATTCAGGATTATAAATAGAACAGGATCCAAACTAATAACTTTTTTTTTTCTAAACTCTTAATTGTGGTTTTCTTTCATTTAGGTTATCTATAACATATAATTAGAGATCGCTGCAAAGCAGCAATTCATCTCACAAATACCTGACTTTACAAAATATTCATGAGCTATGGTGTCCATTGAACACCTTGAATTAATTACTGCCTTAAAATCACCTCTCTATTTGAAGGAACAACCTTACAAACGCAGAAACCTTGAATTTCTTGGCAACCTCCAGTGGCATTTGAAATTTCTTTCTCTCTGGGCATTTTAAACTATTATTTCATTAGTTGTTAAAACAGGGTAAGGTCTATGCAGTATATAGATTGCCAAATAAATTGTTGGGAGACATTATTTTTCCCCGCTAGTACATCACATTTTCTTGTTCGCTTGTTTTCTGCCTTTGCCTCTGGAACATGTACAAGAAGTCAACATTATGAGAGATGAATAATATTATTGCTACATATGATTCTGGTTTTTGATTTTTTTTGCTGTTATTTTTTCCATGTATTTCAATTTGACTTTTAATACTGCTTTTAATTGTGTTATTAGCCAAGCTTGACTACCTATAATTTGCTTTGTCAGTAAAACTACAGGTAAAAATTTTGGAAATATAATTGCTGTGTTAATATTCATAAAAGGTGGATTGCTGCATTACAGTTATCAATAAAAGCATGTTGAAGAGCTGTGAAAACATACCAAAGTCTCACTGCATCCCCATCCTCATAACCTTTTTTCCCAGATAAAGGTGATTCATGATACTACATCAGTCATACACATGGTAAATGAGGTGGTCTGCCAAGGGTGAACAACACTCTGGGCAGCAAAAACTGGATCTGCAGCACTTGTTTTTTCAGGGTTGGTTTTTTTTTTTGGGGTCTTTTTTTATTCTTCAGCTAAGTTTCATTAACTATTGCAGAGATCAACCTCCTTTTCCTAGTGCATTTCTAATCACATTTGTGCTAGTTGAGAATTCATTAGCATCTGTAGCAGAGATAAAGCAATGAGACTTAGCCACTGTTACTTTTTTATTAAACAACATAAAGAGCAGGTCATAGTCATTATTGCAACTTTCTTTTTAGAGCTAGGTTCACGAAGAGAGAGAAACCTGGTACAAAGAAACAGTGGCTGTATCTTTGTAAAGCTCAGGGGGTGTTTACAGAGACAGGAACATATTTGATGAATTTGGCTTTCATTTTACTAAAAATTACCTGTGAATAGCTCTCATTTTTAAATATATGAACCATTTATACTGTTATAAAAATGTAATGTGTGTATATTTTTGTATGAGTAATCTTGAACCATTCAATTTAGTTACATCCATAACAATGTAGTGTATACTCTAAACTTGGTGAGTACAACTTTCTTGGCCATGAAGGAAGAGAAATTTAAATTATTGAGGGAAGTGCTTAATCTTGCACAGACACATTATTGTAAAATTTTTGCTTCTAATGAACATTCTTAGAAACGTAAGACATTCTTAATATAATGCTCATAAACAAATCTGAATTCTAATCCAAACAAACCTGTATGGGTTCTCACATTCATCACAACATTTGTTTGCTTCTCTAAATTTGACCAGTTTTTAATGTATATGGTTCGGGGTATATACACATGCATTGGTACTGGGTCTGCTGGGATGGAGTTATTCTTCTTCATAGCAGCTTGTGTGGTGCTGTGTTTCACATTTGTAACTGATGCCCCAGTGATTGCACACTAAGGTTTTAATTGCCTACTGGGGTTAACCCACCTCAATATATTAGTCTGGAATCCATGTGATTAACATGAGTTTGTTATTTTTGGTAAGGATTTTTTTTTCAATATTTGCCACATCTGATTTTTTAACATAAGGCACTTAAAATGTTGTCTTTTCCCTATTATTTGCAAAAGTCTGTATGCTTTTTGTACAGGGAGAACAAATTATTTACTGTGCTTAAACATTAAAGAAAATATTATCCAAATCCTGTAATCATCTAATGTTATATTTCACAGACCTCCTACAGCCCTCTAGGTTCCAAGAGTTCTACTACATATGAGACTTATGGGTATAGTCATCTATATCTCAGATTAATTATACAAGAACTCCAGTACTTTTACAGTGGGGAAATGTAGTATCTAGTATGTTATGGGGGGTTTTTTGGGTTTTGTTTGGTTTTTTAAAAATAAATATTTTCCTGTATTATTATTTTCTACTTATTTCTTGATTGCAGTTACCAACTTTTCAGTCTTTACATTCAGCTATGTGAGTATATAACAAAAAGACTTTAGTCCAAAGAAATGCTAGGCAACTAATATTTCTGTAAACAAATAATAAATAATAATAGCAATTGACAAATCTGGTTTTGGGGGTTCTAAAATCCCCTGGAGGTGGCTTAGCGCCCTTAACCCATCCTCATAAGGAGTACAAAACTCATGCGGATTTCGGTATTTTAGGTGCATAGGCTCTTTTTCTGATCCACTTTATGTGGTCAACTGTCTAAGGAAAAAAACAAAACACACACCCACCTCCACCAAAACTCAAAAACAGAGATACCTTTTGCATAAATTCTTAGCAATGGCAGTTTAAACCAAAGAAGAGACCTGGGGTTTAGACCTGTTTAATCCTGAGGGGATTTCACATACAGATTCTTCCTAAAAAATTTGTGTGTTCAGAATGTTCTTTCTTAGGCGCACTACCCACCCTTACATCACCATTCATACAGTTGGATGCCACGCCAGTTTACATGAAAGTGTCGCTGATCAGAAAACTAATGGTGAGAAATTCCTTAAATTTATACTGACTGATTACAGCATAAATATTCCAGGTTTTGCTCTTAGGACTGTTTGGTTTTGTTTGGTTTTTTTAATCACACAGAGAATGCTCTCACACATCAGAACATCACTTCAGGTGGGTGATGGTAGTTGGAGAATTGACTATTAGATATAGACAGATGGGTTTGTGATGTCTGAGAAAACTGGAAGGTAACTTGCCTGCTGAGTGCAAACACAGTGAACTTCACAAGATGTTCAGAAAAGCAGCTGGTGGTCATGGTCTATGGTCCATATAATTAATGATATAAGGGAGAGTAGGAAAAATATTCTAGAGGAGAAATTCAGGCTGAAATCCAAGAGAATAATATCCTGGAGCTCCACCATAGGGTTCCGTGAAATATTTCTAGTCCCATGTGTGAGACACGGGAGGAAGCCAGGATTCAAATGCTTCAATGAATGAATTAGAATGTGCTGGAAGGATGAGACATTTAGGATGTCTCCTGGTTCCATCCAGGACAGAGTTAACTTCCCCAAGGAGCTAGCACAGGTGAGCTGAGATGGCCTGGACTGTTTTCCACACCACATGACATCACACCCCAGTAAAAGGGAATGGTAGGGAAGGGGCAGGTCACCATGGCAGTCTGAATGCAGTAGGATGTCTGGTCAGTCATCATGTTAGTGAAGTGCTCTGTACTATCGCCTCATCAGGTCTGCAAAGTGCTCTGTGTTATCTCCCTGTGTGCATTCTCTCATGGGCTCTGTTGTTGTTCCCCTTTTGTGGTGCTGTGTCAGTAACTGTCCTTATCCCAACCTGCAGGCTCTGTCTGTTTCCCCTCTGGGGAGGGGTGAGGCAGCGGTGGATGTGTAGTGCTCAGCCACTCCCTGGGACTGAACCAGGACAGGATGTTAGGAAAGAGAACAAAAGAACCTGCACAGTAAGAACAAGCTGCACCCTAACCGATAGGGAACAAGACTGCTCAGACTGCAAATTTGGAGAATCACAGAATGGTTTGCATTGGAAGGGACCTTAAAGGCCATCTACTTCCAAGCCCAATACCATGGACAGGGTACACTGTACTTCCACTACAATGCACAATTAAAAGGTAATAGAGAAGTATTTAAAACGAAAACCTGGCAGACATCTAGGTGTTGGATGATTCCCACACCCGATACTTTCTTGCTAACAAGTAAGTCAGAAGTACTAAATAAATTTTAATGAAGTGTTAGACCAAGTAAGTGAGTTCACTGTTAATGTGTCACCAGGACTGCCTGACATTTACCACAGAGTTCTGAAGGTAACCAAATATGAAGTTACAGAAGTAGAGGCCAAAGTGTGTAACCTGTCATCACTAACTGCAGCTATGCCAAAGGACTTGCAGGTCACTGATGTAACTCACAGGTATGGAAAGGGCTCTGAGGGGAATTCTAAGAACTGAAGACAAGTGAGCCTGGCTTCTTTCCCAAGTGTCCATCTGCCAGAGTCAGTAATAAAAGATAAAATCAGTGAAATCACAAATACTTGGATAAACATAGTCTGTTAGGAATGAATCAGAATGGCTTCTGTAAAAGGAAATCACCCTAAATATACTGGTAGTCTTTGAGGAGGTTTTGAAGACCCAGGTGGGTAAGAGAGATAGTATAGACATAATATATTTGGAACTTTAAAAGGTCCTTAGCAAGTATCTATATCAAATTCAGTAGAGAAACTAAGTAGTAACCAGAAAAGCTCTTTTCCTGGTTAGAATTATGTTAAAGGAGAGAAATTCACTTTCTGGGTGGAAAAGAATCACCAGTATGTTCCCCATAAACCAGTGTGACAACTGGTTTCATTAAAAATTTTCATCAGTGACTTGGTGTAGAAGTCTGTAGTGAAATGTCCAAGTTTTCATCTGGTGATACTAAATTCTTGAGTTTCAGTGTAAATAAATGTAAGGCGAAGTATGTAGGGAAAAGAATTCTAAGTCACATCTGCTGAACTGTGAATTGGAAGTCATGACCTAGAAAAGAAACCTTGGGGTCAACATTGACAGTATTCTGGAAACGTCAGCCCAGTATACAATCAAGAAAAGCCAATAAAAATGTTGGGCACCATCACAAAGGGATTAAAACCAATACAGAGGTTGTTATCTGGCTCCTGTAGAAAACCTTGGCGTGTACACATCTTAACTACTCTGCAGTTGTGTTTTCTCCACATTTCAAGAAAGACAGAGTGGAGTTAGAAAGGGCACAGAAAAGGGCAACTGCAATAATTAAGGGGCTGGAACAGAAGCAGTCCTGCATTTTAAAATACCTTGTCTCAGAAAAGGAGTGAGGCTGCTTGTATCCCAGGTTGGTAGATCCCTAAAAGGCATTGTAACCCTGGCCATATGATAAAGAGAAGTGCTTAAGTCAAAGGAATTTTCAGATTTAATGTGTCAAGGAAATTTTTAGGATGTCATGATAGGAAATTTAAATGTTTCCTTCAGGACCATGTCTCCAGGACTAGGAACCTGAAAACGGTATATGCATATTTACAACAAAACTGTGTGCAGTTTCAGATTCAGACAGGAAGGGATTGAATTACTTGTCTAAGCAAGAGCAAGTGAAAGATGTTGTGTCTCTAATAATTTTAGGGTAACTGATGCACATGTATAGATGGTGTAGTGGATATGACACCAGACAGCAGACAGAGGCTAAAAAGGATAAATTGATGCACTTAAAAGTTATGAAAAAGGAAATAAACTACCTCCCCCTATATCCTATATGTAATTTTAAAATAAAAACAAAACAAAACAAAAAACAATCCAACAAAACATTAAAAACATACAAGAAAATACTATTAAGAGGCTAAAATATAATGGCTGCAGTTTCAGTACAAATAATAACAGTTTTCTCAACATTTAATAACGTTGAAACGATGCAGAATTTTAGTAAAGAACTGAATCATACAAATGCAAGTTCCACTCAATCCAAATTATCAGTTCACTCTTTACAGGTCCTCTTACGGCATTTAACCTTCGGGGTATATCCATTTTTGCCCTTGGAATTGGTTGCTGAATGTAGGTCATAAGTCTTTGTATAATGAAGTATAATTTGCCTGATAAGTGGTTTATAAACAAAAATAGATGATATCTCAGGCAGTAACGAACTTATTTTTAATGCACAGTTCACCAATCCCTACTAAAGAATTTTAAACTTAGCATCTCAGTTAACACTAGTGATGAGGGTTTCAGTCACTCATGATTTCACTACAAAATGTCACTTTGTCACCATGAAAAATAAGACAACTTAGTGTGTATTAAAACTGACTTAAAATTATTATGGTGATAAAAGTAAGAGGCAGCTAGATAAGAAATCTTTATTAATTACCAAAGAGATGAGCCCTCATTGGGGTTCACAGTGACTCAACCACGATCCACAAAGTTTTCATAAACATTAGCAGAGCCCACCTGCATAGGTTGAACTGAGATTAGACCTCATCTCTTGTCTAAGTAACTGAAGGCAAGTAAAAAAAAAAGAGAGGAAAATAAAGTAAAAAAGGAGGCAAGTCTCTACAGTGTGTGGTGAACAGAACAGATCAAAAAGCCCCAGTGGACTCAGGCATTGGAACAGAAAAGCTCTGTAAAATCATAGAATCATACAACGTATTAGGTTGAAAGGGACCTTTAAAGGTCATCTAATTCAACCCCCCTGCAGTAGCCGGGACATCTTCACTAGATCAGGTTGCTCAGAATACCATCAAGCCTGATCCTGAATATCTCCAGGGATGGGGTTTCCACTACCTCTCTGAGCAACCTGTTCCAGTGATCCACCACCATCATATTGAAGAACTTTTTCCTAATATCTAACCTAAATCTACCCTTTTCTAGCTTTAAATCATTACCCCTAGCCCTACTGCTACATGCCCTCATGAACAGTTCTACCCCAGCTTTCTTATAGGCATCTTTCAGGCATTGGAAAGCGACTATAACATCCCCCCAGGCTCAACTCTCTCAGCCTGTCTTCATAGAAGGGGTTCTCCAGCCCTTTGATCATCCTTGTGGGCCTCCTCTGACACACTCCAACAGGACCATGTACTCCTTGTGTTCTGGTCTCACCAGAGCAGAGCAGA
>VZTU01003076.1:5604-136020 GCA_013400835.1 Zapornia atra | reverse complement strand
TATAAGATTTGCATCAGCTGTAACACAGACACTGTATTGGCAGCAAATAGCCAGGGCCTGGAAACAAGAGCCCAACAAAGACCCCCATTTTTGGTAAATGGTTGGTGGAACAGAGAGATTTCTTTTTCCACAGATTTTTGTAGAAAGGATCATTTATTATGTCTTAATCCATCTGTCATGGTAGAATGAGTCCAAACCAAGAAATTTCACCCCTGTTCTTCGGGACTTTGGTTCAACAATTACTAGCATATTTATGTCATTAACAGGCATTCATTTATTGTTTAATAGCATTACTGCATATAGTATTGTTTCCCTCTTCTTTGGAAAAGGGAATCTTGCAAAAGGACTGTGCCATGTGTTAGTAAGCTACAAAGTGTAAGGGAAAGAGGAAGGTAATAGAGATCATGCACTCTTGGAAACACAGACAAAAAATTCTAGGCATGGAAAAAATGTACATCCTCACAGGAATTTATTCTCATTTCAGCATGATTGGGATTTTCATGTCAGTAATTCTATATTGCCGCATGCATTGCGAGAAACCTCTGGATTTAAATAGGCCTCTAGAATTTTGAGACAAGAAAGAGCAAATATTTGGTAGTCTCCTAGGGAGATAAACTTCACAGTGACATCTGAAAGGAGAAGGAAAACATTCAAACACCAACCCTTCCTTTTTCTGATCCTTTCCCTTTCTTTGAACACTCCAAGTGATAGTCTGTGGTAGTACAAGGAACTACCAGGAATACAAACTGGCTGCAAATTCCACAGAGAGTCAAAACTGGAGAGTTCAAATATCTATGTGGACCTACTAACATGCCTAAATGGACATCAATGTCCTTTCTGGCATCTGTTTTCAAGACCACAATCAGTTTTACAAACAGCCCGTTACTCAGAGTCCCTGTCCAAAAGTAGGATAGATGGGTGCACCAAGACAATGATATTTCTCTGCAGTATAGCCTGAATACAACCTTCCTTTCAGGAATTGCACAGGGATTGAGGGTCTGGAAACCCTATTAGGTGTCCTGAATCATTCTGAAGAGTCTATTCTGAGTCTACTGAAAAGGCCACTATGTCATGGTGTTGCCTCAAAATTCAAGCCAGGCTTTGACTTTCTGGGTTGTTGAAAAATCAGTGGAGAGGATGCAGGTAGGCATTCCTATATAGCTCACTGATTCACTGAAGGACTGGAATCTAATCATATGTTTTTCTTACATCAATTATCTATCTTCTTCTGTCCCATAAGACCCTTTAGTTTACTTTGAACTTTGATTATATCAGATTTTTTTGGAAGTGATAATTAAAACAGTAAGTACCTGTGTCTGGATTTAACTTTAGTAGAATTATTTTCAAAGAGAGACAAATTACATTCCCATTTTCTAAAAATAGCATTTGTGGAGGGAGACCTGCTATAGTCTCTGTCTAGTACTATAAGGTCTATCCAACAAGCTTTGATTTCCTCTACATAGAGGAATAACCTGGCAAAATTCAAGGGAAATGCAGCCACTGACTAGGAATTTCGAAGGCATTTGCCTCTCACTTACTGTAATGTGTTAGTCCTTGAACCTGGTTCCTTCTTTGAATGTGGTAATACTTAGAGCCTTGCGTTGCCTTTGATCACATACTTTAATCATAGAAATTAGAGATGGAACAGGCATATTCATTCATCTAATCCATTTCCTGCCACTGCAGGATTGGTCTGCAGTTTATTTTTGAGGGCTTTCTACTGCTCACATTTCTCCCTGAGATCAATGGGAGTTCCTCACCCAGATCAAGGGCAGTGAATGGCTCATGACTTGTGAAACTCATACTGAATTGCATTTTGTACGACGTTGGGTTGTATAAGTGGTGGAAATAATAGAGTATTCTTCTCATACAGCTTGGAGCAAAGCATCTGCTAGGCACGGTTCATTTGTGCAGGTATCAGCCAAGTAGAAAGGAAAGGATATCTTGATTATTTTTCTGTGCATTCAGCTTTCTAAACACAAGTGGCTTCCTGTGTGTATCATCTGTCTTCTCTGTGCAATATTTGCAGTCAGCTCTTCATTCTTCCTCAAAGTTTTACTCTACACAGAGCTGACCAAATTTTTCTTCACTGATTTTTTTTTTTAAATATAAAAATACTAGATTAGTGCTTTGGTAAGTGGAAAAAGCATCAATTTTTAACCAGACAGACTGGTTACATTTTGTTCCTGATATCTTAATATTTAAGAAAGGACAGACATAAAGTTTTGCATTGCCTATGGTGAATTTTTAAACTTTAGTCTTTGAAGAAACTCCTAATAATTTGCGTACCATCTATATTAGGGAAATTAAGATAGGAGTTTTGCCTTTGGGTTTCTGGTAAAACTATATAGTGTAAGACAACAATCGTGCAGTAGGGGCTGTTTACACTTTTTTTTATTACTGAATTTGTTATAATCCCTGAATCTTTCCTCCACCCAACATTCCCCACATTAATTGTTGTTTCACCTCAGAAGGTTCTGATGATTTGCAATATTCCCCTGGCTTCCATGATACAGTCTATCTGGCATTTCCTTTTTAGTACAGTACTCTTCAAAGTAATTAAAATATAAGCCACAACATGAAAAAGCCTGAATTCAGCTGTCAGGCATGTCTGCATATCATGGCACTGGTCCGACGGTAAGCTTCTTAAACGACGCCCTGCCACAGAGTTCCAGAAAGTGGAAGATTGCCAAACAGTTTTAATTCATATAATTTAAACTTGGTGGCATGAATGACTAACTGCGAAACGTAGAAAACTGTCGAAAGAAGTCTGAATACACGCTGAACTACAAAATCAAATGTGACTTTTCAGCTTCCTCTGTGGTTTGTACTTAGCGTTTATTATCGTGTAACAAAACATTGCTTCTCTAGGACCTGCTGCTTATTTAATGCAGGTAGAAGTTAAGCCCATGCCCTGATCCAGAGCAATGGCAACGCTGCATTTTCTCTAACAGACAGAGGAAAAAAAACATAGCATGTAGTTGTAAACATGGAACTGCTCTTGCCCTAAATATATTTTAAGTGGGCATCTAATGAGCAGGACCAAAGGAATTCCATGGAGGAGGAAGTCTTAAAATAGTATGGTTGTGAGCTGAGCTGTACGAGGTATTTGGCTGTCTCTCAACCCACAGAAGGCAAAGTGTCACACAACAGCCCAGTGTTGCTGGGCGCAGGTCATTGTTAGTCCCCACAGGAAAGGGATTAACTAGACAATCGCCTTTCTGCAGAGCAGAAACAAACTTCCCCATTAATTGCTACCAGTGTCTTCCTGCTCCAGTAGGTTACTCCGGCTCCTTTCACTGCAAAGCTGTTGCCATCAGAGCAGACAGTACCTATGGGCACAGGAGGCACTTCCCAATTAACTCTTTCTGTCTTTGTTCTCCTGTATTGGAGCCTGATGTAACGACACTTACCTTTTAGAGATAACAAAACTATCTTAAGATTTACCAAGAAAAATCAATTATTACAATCAGGTGCAGCACATCGCTATTATTGCTGTAATATATCATAGACTTATGTTCAGCTATAGTGTAAGGAAATACCTGTGTTTTATCATGTTTTTTCAAGAAAAAAAAATTCACATATTTGCTTTACTTTTTCCCACCTTAGCTTGAATTGCAATTGCAGGAGTTGCCATCCTGGAGCAGACCAGTAGACTAGCTGAAGTGCATTATCCTCCTCTCCTCTAGCTATAGGCCAGGCGAGATGCCTCTCAGGACAATGAGGCTGCATGCCTGCAGGAATGCATATTTTCTACCTCAACTCATTGACTACTTACAGATAGAAGTCTGTGTTTTACCTGTGTGCCAAGGCACAACGATCTTGTAGGTTCAGTTAGTACTACATTATTGCTGCTGAGCTGCTGGCATTGGGACATGGAGAGTTTTTCTCTTCATCCCATCGTAAACAAACTAATGTGGCACTTTTATCTTCATCTGAGGTTGGGAGAAGGACATAGTTCAGCCTAACCTTGTTTCATTTCTTGATTTTTCTTTTGTATTCACTGTGGTATGACTGAGTATATCTGAAACCAATTTTACTATTGACATCTTTTTTTCTTGCTATAAACTCCTAACAAAACTTCTAGTTAATTATAGTGGTATGTGGAGTATTTAAATATTTACCTTTCTGTCTACTCTCCTGTCTCCTTCATATACACACTCATAGCCATTTTGCAAGTATTAAGGTTTCTTCTTGTATAGATGTGTAAAAATATCCCATTTCCCCATCAACCTGATATTAAAATTTGCCCCTCTGTGGATCCAGAGACTTCCTGCATTTTCTGGATTCTAGCTGCCACTCCAGGAGGGGTCTTGCTGAAAATAGCATTCTTCTCTCTTACAATGCTACACTTCTTGAATCTCTCCTGTCATACCTTTAGAGATTCTTGTAGCTTTTTTCATCTTGCAGTCTTTTGCAGTAAGCTGTTTTACTGATGCTTATGCCCCTTCCTCAGTCAGCATCAGACCTCACTCCTTACTTTCATGTATGTCATCTGTGGTCTTCACAGCCCGGGGTAATGGGTCTTCTTATTTCCAAGGGTTAAAATGATTACAATTACACATTTGGGGACCAAGCACCTTACCTCTCTCCACTCAGAAACATGTGACACACCCAGACTCCTGGTGTGCAGTTCCCTTCCTACTGGAAAGGGCAACAAGAAACATGAAAAACTGAAAGCCCATAAAAGTTCCTCTCTGAAACTCGTACACCACACTCAGGCACTGTAAAGTATGAACTTTTTAACCTGAAAGGCTATTAATAGGCTCAGTAAAGAACACAAAACCTTGATTGTTTCCCAAAAGTGTTTGCATGTGTTGCCTGAAATGTGTATGCTGAACCTGATATTTCAGAGGAGGAAAAAATAACCCATCTGGGCATGTGAACAGCTCTATATTGCTGCAAATATTAGAATGTATTTCTTGTTACACTGTTATTGATTATTGCATTGAAGTTCTCACTGGTAGTAGTGTATAATCTGTTTTTAAACTAAATAATTAGAAAATATGTAGGTATCACACTTCTGAAAATGGGGTTAATGACTGAAAATATGAATGTCTTGATGTCTAATAAATCTTTGACTCTGCTTTGGTGGTTTGGGTTTTTTTTTGCTCTGAAACTGATACCTGAAGGAATTGTGTTTTTTTTTCCTACAGAAACATCTAGCATTTTTAGATCTTTAATTGCTTGTGACCACATGATTTTCTGAATGGTCTATTTTCTAAGCACAAAATTGATTTTCTACATGTATGCTAGCATGAAGCATGAGGAAGTCTAAACCAATAACAAGAAATAATTCATGAGATTATTTTATGTAACATAACATCTTTGTCGGTTCAGGAAACATTATTAGTGGAATACAAACCCATGCACAATTAAGAATCTGTTTTTGTTAGTATTATAGGCCTGCTTTACAGGATCATGTATAAAATAATCAAAGGCCCATAATACTTTATTTCTGGTGATATTTTTTCTTGAAAGATGGGACTGTTCCCAAGACTACCTTTAAACAACTATGTGTTAATAAATTAAAATAGATCTTTTGCTTCTGGTATGATTTCCCCCTCCAAGCCAATAATTCAATGATTTATTGATTTTAGACATTGTATTTAGAAAGAAAAAGGACATGATTACAGCGCTAGTTTCTCACAGGCTCTTCAGTGCCAGGCTCAGCTACAAGTCTCTCCATTCTTTGCTCAAACACATGATGACAATGGATGTGTGTAGAGGGGCTGCCAGTTGCCCCAAGCAGAGACTTGGGCTGTCCTGAGGCATTATCAGTCTCATTCCTATTACTGCGGGCAAAGCTCTGTTATGTCTTTTTGTTGATTGAACAGGATACTCGAGTGTTGAAGTCTACATAAATGCGTGTGCATAAGTATACATGCATAGATACATATATTCATATATATATACATACGTGTGTGTGTGTGTGTGTATACTGCTGTTGCTGCTGGAGCAGTAGAAATGTGAAATAGCATGTTCTCCTGAAACGCTCCTTAGAAAATGGGTTTGGATTTACAACTGGGAGGACCCAAACACCTTGTATAGAAAGAGCAGAAGAAGGAGTACATGGCAAAAGTGAATTGTATTGGGCCCTTTTCCCCCAGAGCACCAACTGTAATTCATGGGACTGTGGGAGAGAAAAAGACTATGTTTAAGTGCCTGATTCGCAGGGTGAAATTAGTCTTCAGACACACACGCAACTGTAGAGAAGCCAGTATCTCCTCATCACTCTGTCTTGCCCATTCCAGATGCTATACGAGATATATTTTTTTCTTTTTCTTTTTTTTTCCCCCTTGGATCTCAAGAAACCCCTGTGGTCAGGTCTCTGTAACCTTCAACTTGACCACAGCCACCAAATGAATGCCTTCCACTGAAGGGAATTCTGCTCAGAACCCAATTGCCTGGCCTTTCCTTCTAAGTTCTCACAACAAGAGAGAACCAATCTGTCTGTAAGGGAATGGAAAGACCGTAGGAGTTATAAGTGGACTTTTGTTAAAGCATTTGATACACTATGTCATGAGCCTTTTCTGTAAAGGTTAATTCATATTAGCTCACATAAGAAAACTATCACATGGATAACAAAACAGGGGAAACCGAAATGTGACAGTTTCTAATTCTGGTACAGAGCAGTTTAAAGTCTGGTTTTCATTTTCAACTTTATTAATGGATCAGTAGAGGGGCCAGAGAGAAACCCATTAAAATGAATGCATTAGAGAGAACTGTGTGAATGCTATTGAGGGCACAGAGAGAACAAACCCCCAAAACAAGCAACGTTAATAATCTTCCTTGAAAGATAATTGATTACTGGGCTATTTAAGCTGATTGCTACAATGAAGTCAGGAAGAGTTTGTGTTTTCTTTAGTAGTAGTAGTAGTACTATTGTGGATTAGATAAAGGGAAAGTTGTGGGGGTAAACTGATGTTAATTCTTTTAGTTTTCTGCTGAAGGGTGGGTGAGTTCCGTCAGATCCTGAGCTTTCCTTATGAAATTCACTGCTCTTTCAGGGGCCCTGGGCAGTAAGATGTATTATAGAAATTGTTTTTCATGTTTTAAGTTTGTTAGAGGGCAATGAAGTTATTTTATGGCTTGTAGAGGAAGCAGAATAGGATGCAGCATTCTGTGGACTTACCTAAACAAAGCACCTTGTACTACATAGGACATAATTCAGTGCCCCTTGTGATCCTCATGAGCCTTATGTTCCCAATGCGAGAGCTATTTGCACTGTGTTAAAATGAAAGTAAGACTCCTTTACTCAATAAAACATTTCCAGCATTAATTAGTCTGGCAAATTCATTCTATGTTTTTGTCAAACTTTGAAGTATGTCACAATCTCCTGATTCTCTAAGCCATCAGTTTCAAAATTAAATAATAGACTTTTGTTCTAATCAAGTCTTACAGAGAACGTTGCATTACACAGCAGGCATGATGTGTCTTGCTGCAGATGTGAATGAGATCAGGAAAAATCCAGAACCAAGCCTGTGTTACCGCAGCCCTAGAACCAAAATATGCCACAGAAGGAACTTGTGGGCACAAGCTGCTCACTGCCCAGCTCTGTTACAGTGTTGGGGTTGGAAAGGGAGAAATTCTGATCTGACTCTGTTTTTTCCCAGATATGTGAAACCTAGAAATGACTTACTTGAAAGAAGATGTTATCAGGTCCTACTTATATTTTTTATTTGGCCCAGAAGGCTGCTAACAAGAGCACTCTCCAGGACTCTCTGAGTCCCACTGGAGACCATAAGAATCAGTAGATATTATAAGATAAGATCAGGTACTTATTGTTGACCATAATTTGCACAACTGTAGCAATCTATTACCTCCAAATACTTCATGCTTTCTGCTGGTTTGGTTTCTGAGAGCTTATGTAATTAGCACCAGTAATTCTGGCCATTGCACTGATGATAAACTTCAATTAAATTCAATGTGGTTGCAGTTACACCTGGGTAAATATTACAAATATTAATGGAATGAAAATATTCTTTTTTTGTAATGGTACATGAGTTCACATAATCTATTACTGAAATTTCTCCATGTAGGTTGCACATACTGCTATTTAATAATCTGATGCCTACACATTGGATGTTGGAACAAAAGACGACTTCTACTGAGGTCCTGACTGTTACAGAGCCTATAAAGGATAGTCTCAGCCCAATTTGTGCTAAGATACTGAATTTAACTACTTGACATCCACATATTAGCTTTCAGTACATGTCAGTGTTATGCTCAAGCTAACTACAGTTGCTTTCTTAGTATAGGTCCTTTATTCATGTCTGCATAAGGAGGTAGGGTTTGGGATGTTATAAAATGTAATTTTGAATGCCCAGAGGATTTAAAATTATAACAAATAAACCATTTTATGTATGTTTGTATTTTGACAGGACCGATCTTCTAAAGAAACAATAAAAAGATTTGATATAGTAATTTGAAATTATTAATCCTATGAGTTGAAAAGTGCTGCCTTAACCAAGCTACACTACTTTAATTTTTTTTGTAGATAATAGTAAAAATCTACTTAGATTTTTCTCCCAGCACAGTGTCCTAAAATTCACCCTTCATTTTTTTACCTCAGAACTCCTGGCAGATATTTTAAAGCCTATGTGAGGGGCTAGATTACGATGGCCTTACTCATAATGGCTGATTCACAATTTGTTAATTTCAAATCCCAGCCTGAATCTACATCCTGTAGTAGAACTGAAGTATTCAGTATGAATTAGGAATTTCCAAAGTGACTAGGGCTTTACAGTAAATAAGCCAATTTGATTTATCGAAATTCATCAGCTTGGAACACCTACCCTTCCAGTTGTAATAAAGAATACTAACAATAAATAGCAAGACACAACAGCATGCAAATTACTATTCAATACTTCAAAGGTAGCAAGCTGTGAGGCACTGCGCCAAAGATCAAGGAAGAGTGGGTTTTCTGAGTGTGAATTATTGCACCATAATTCATGGTCTGGTATACAATCAGAAGTTTTAATATCATTAGGCAGATGAGATTTTAAACATTGCTAAATCAAATGCTAGGTTGATAATGTAGGATGGCAGATTTGGGTTCCCCCTCCCTTTCAATTTATAGCAAAAATAGAGGACAAATTAGTTTTACCAATAGTACAGCATGATCCTTTTGTGTCTGGACTTGCATGCTGTAACAGGAGATGATTTTAGGTGAAACCCTCAGGCTGTAGACATTGCTGGAGGACAGAAACTTTGGAAGCCGAATCTAAATTCAGTAATTTGACATTGTTAACATACAAATCCGTAGGGTTTTAGTGTTACATGTGAACAAGAAACTTTAACAGTGGACAGCTGTGAGAGAAGTTTTATAATTTAGCCAATTGCAATGGTATCTGGCCTATCACTAAACAATTCTTTTGGTCTTAGGCTCAAAGGTTTTGAAGCCTTCTTGATGCCTCTGTTTTGTGGCTTTTATGAATGGAAACAGAAGCAAGTTGTACCAAAACCATGACTGCAGTTACATCGTTTTACTCAAATTCAGTCTATTGCCCCACATGTTTCCAATTGGAAGAGAGAAAGCAAGCAAAGTTATCCCACCTAAATAGACAAAACTTCTACTTAGTGCACTGTAAGTCCATTTCCTCTACAGATTTTGTCTGGTATTGGACACAAAGGCCTAAATCCTTTAAGGTGCTTCTGAGGCTTATTTCTGTACAGGTACCTAATTTCTCATAAAACTAGTAACTGGTACTCTAGTACTAAAAACTCCTGAAACAGTAGCAACGTAAAGCTCTGTCTTTGTGTTTTGCTTCTCTGTAACTGAGCTGGTCTTCAGCTGCAGCCTTTCTGTTATAGAGGTAATTTTGGAAGGTTGTTAAAGAAGTTCCTCTGAAAGCATGGTTCTTAGGTGGTTATGTTAGACAGTAATCTTTGACTGAAAAGATCCTTGCTTTCTGGCTGGTAAGGTTTTGTCCATGTTTCTTTGTGCTCTTTTTTTTTCATTGAAGCATCTGGATTTCTATGGGGCAACTGGCAAGAAGCTGACCACACTGTTTGAGAAGAAGTATGAGGGATCCTTGATGAAGACTGATGTTTCTCAGGCCTTCTATGTCCCCATGCAACTGAATGGCATGGACTGTAGTTTTGCATGCTTTCAGAGCAAGGGGACGGTTTCCAGGGCTAAGGTGCCTCTGCTTGGTTGAATTTAAACTTTTGCATGTGGAGAATAAATAGATACACAAAGCAGTATTTTTAATTATCTCATTCACCTTTCAATTATCTTCTTTCAGAGACTGGCAGAAATATTACTTTGCCCCTTCTTTTCAAAGGGTTTACATTTGTCAGAAAAAACAGAAATTGACATTTTACCAATATAATGGAGAGAGAAAATGGCAAAATTAAAGCAAGGCTTTGTTCACTCAGAGGCTACACTGATACCCAAGGGCACAGAAAAAAGATATTGAACAGAAACTTGAGGTAAATAAAATAATAAGCCAGAGTTCTCTAACAGAAGCTTCTGGCACTGTCGGAGTGTAAATAGTAAAGATTAATAAATGTGATTAATTAAAGCAGAACAGATTTTGCTATAGGACTCTCTCAAGTGTTCAGAAACTTTCCACTGTCCCCTTTTACAAATTTTAATTGTGGAAACTGAAACAGCTGTATTATTTCAGTAACTGGAATATGAATATAGTCAAGAAGGATAGTCCACTAATTAAGGCATCCATTGGGAAACTAGGACATTGGATGTTTAGACCTCATATTCCAACTGTTAGTAGAGAAGAAAGTGATAACAAAAATGTAGAAGTTATTTAAAACACTAAGTCATAGTTCTCTTATGAAAATAATGACCTATAGAGATTGTTGATCACAGTTCCGAGAAAAGATCTGTGATTTCTCATCTCAATGGGACATTTTTTCCTTGTTATACTTGATGTTATTATTCATAAAAGGATTAAAAGTGATATAGCTGCATCCTATTTGTTAAAAGCATAAGTTGAAACACCTTAATCTCTGTTCCTTTTTTCCTCACCAATAAGAAGCAGGTAACTGAACCAGCAAAGCAGCCACTGTAACATTACTGAGTATCTTTTGGGATACAAAGAGATGAGTGATGCCCTGGAGGAGGAGAGGAGAAAGAAATATAGTGTCTGTCTTTAAGCAGAGTGAGAAAGAGGGCTTGAAAAATTAAGTCCAGCTGGCCTCCTATCAATACTGGGAAAGATACTGAAACAATTTACTAAGAAGTCAATTTACAAGTACTTAGGCACGATAAGAAAAAGCCAACGTGAATTTATCAGGGAAAAGAACGTCAAATCATTCTAATTACTTTCTTTGACAAGGTAACCATCCTTGTGAGTAAAAGGCTGCAATTGATACCATATATATTAATCTTGCATTTTGACCAATCCTCGTGCAACTTTCTCACAAGCAAATAAAAGTAACACTACCTAAATGAAACTACTACAAAGTGGCTGAAAATCAGTGTTTGGGAACAGGTGTGAGTAGTTCAGTACTGGTAAATCCATTCTGGTCAGTGTTTTTTATGGCTGCATAGACTTCTTTGCAAAATCTTGTCTGTCTTGAGAGCGAGGGAGATTGTAAGTCCTTTATAAGACATAAATGAATTAAAAAAATATTGTGAAAAATTAGAAGAATGATCTGAAACCACTGAAATGAGATTGAATAAAGATTAGTGTGAAATGCTGTTTCCAGGGAGAGAGATACAGAGTAGGGAGTAACTGGCTAGACAACAGTGCTCCAGAGAGGGAGTTGAGTGTGATAGTGGAATACAGACCAAGTATGACTCAGGAGCATAATGTGTTTTTTGGAACAGCAACATTATTCTGTGGTGAGTTAAAAGAAATTCTGTGTCAGGTGGAGGTAGGAATTCCATCTTACTGGGCACTTTGAGATCCTAGTTGGGGAAAAAGACCCAACTTTGGGCACCACTCTTTCAGAGGGATGCAGATGAATTGGCAAGTGTCCAGAAGAGAGCAATAGGAATGATAAGCGGTTTAGAAAACATGACCTATGAGGAAAGATTGAAGGAATTGGGTTTGTTTAGTCTACAACAGAAGAGCCTGAGAGGGACATGATAACAGTCTTCAAGTATGTAGAAGGTTGTTGTAAAGAAGACAGTGATCAATTATACTGCAAGTCTACTGACAAAGCACAGAAAAAATTATTGCTTTAATTTTAAATATAAAAGGTTTAGATTAAATATTAAAAAAAACCCAACCCAAAAACCAAAACCCAAACAAAAAAACCCCCACAAAAATAAAAATCCTTTCACCATTCCCATGATAACAAAACACATGAACATGTTATCTAAGAAGTTTCAAGGGTTTTTAAAGAACTGATGAATAAATATGGGCCAGAGAAAATATAGGTATTTTCAAAACACAGGGATAAACTAGATGAAGTATTTTGGCTCCTTTCATGTCCTATATTTTCTAATGAGAGCTGTCTTAAAACTCACTATGAACAGCAGTAGGAAGCTGAGCCAAGAGCATATCTAGTTTTTCCCAACTGGGACTGCTGGTCAAAAGAGGGAAAGGAAGTGATAGACACTTAAATAAATGTTTCTTGTTTCTAGATTGTTGCATTAAACTGATGAAACTATCTGAGGGAGCCAAGTTAAAGGGGTTAGGAAAGCAGCTCAATAAATAACAAATAAGGGGAATGAGAAGGAACGTTTTGTTTACAGCCAAGAGGTGGCTGACATAATTTGGTATCAACAGTCCATTTATATTTGTGACTGCATGAATGCATATAAAATTACAATTAGAGCTGGTACGATTTCGGTTACAAATAATTTTCATATTTTTCTTGTATTTTTGTGTAAACTTTCTATCTGATCTGGATTGAGTCCTCTATTATTTACCTTCTCTTCTATTTACCTGCTAAAATGCTGTACCACCACTTCCTCTCCCTCTGAGGATTATGAAATCCCCAGTAGATATAGTGTCTATTTAGGGTATCACTGAAAAAAGAGTCATTAATGAAAAGTGGTCACCAAACTTAAGCTAATATAAGGCCTCCATTCTTTCAATGCCTTCCTAACGGTCTACTTTAGCCTATGAGAAATCAGAGAAATCATTTACAAATGATTAGCTGGACAGAGTTACAATTGATCCATAGCAAAAGAGCACAGTAATACTGCATCCTCAGTTCAAAGCCACAGCCTACAAGCGCCACAGGAATTGTCTTCTTTTACCTAGTGTCTTCCAGAGCACTGCAAAACTGCTAGACATGACGTTGCTGGAGGAGTTGGTTTTTCAGTGATATGTAAATCACTGCCCTTACCCACCATGATCCTTAGAGCATCCCTCAGATACCATACTGTAGTAGGTGTCCTTTCAGCTCTGACCTTCATGAGCTTGCTTGTGTGTTCTTTGGTCACTATCCTAGGACCACCTTTCTCTACATGTCTTTATTCATATTCTTCCTTGATGGCCTCCCCATAGGGTAGTTCATTCTCCCTCCCAGTTTATATTGCTATTCCTTCCCTCCACATGGACTGCAAAACACCTCTCCATTCCAGCACCTGAAGGGGATTTACAAGAAAGCTGGGGAAGGACTGTTTTTAAGGGCATATAGTGATAGGATGAGGGGTGATGGTTTTAAACTACAACAGAGTACATTTAGATTAGACAATAGGAAGAAGTTTATCACTATGAAGGTAATGAGAAACTGGCACAGATTGCCCAGAGAAGTGATGGAGGCATTCAAGGTCAGGCATGATGAAACTCTGAGCAACCTGATCTAGTTAAAGGTGTCCCTGCTTCTGCAGGGGGGTGGACTAGGTGGCCTTTAAAGGTCCCTTCCAACCTAACATATTCTGTGATTCTACAAATCAATGACTCCCTTGTAAATAGACAGCACCATATCCCTTAGCCAGATCTGCTGGAACTCAACAAATGACATGGTAATGGTAGAGGCGTAACTGTCACTCATGACATTTTTCTGTTACATGCTTTTTCATGTAATCTCCTTCTCTCCAAGAAGTCATACCCTGAAGGTCTTCAAGTATCCAAGGCATTACAGCTATGTTTATGATGATAGATATGCCATAGACGGGGATTGTTCTCTTGTCCCTGTCACACAGCATATGGTGCTGTGTCTCCTCTGAGAACATAGTTTCTAAGTGGGTCTAAGATTTAAGTATGACTTTAGGTATATTCTTTTCAGATGTGTTCAGTGAGGTAAGGGCTGTGATTCTGCCTATCGGAATCTGGGCTTCATAGTGTGACCATTATGGGCTTGTGATGCATGTCTTGATGCAAAGGTGTGTAGAGAGCTTTGAATGCACGAAGCCTGTGCAGATAGTATCAGAGGACAGCACAGACTAATCTCTTGTAGTCTCACCCATGTTATCTGCTGGGAGTGCTCCCTGCTGCATGTGCTCTCCCATCAGTCATGCTTGGGCATTATTATTGAAAACTGGTAGTCAGCACAGGCTAAAATTGTGCTAGAAGAGGCACAATAAATAAGAAAAATTAATGATCATAGTCCAGTAACTGAGTTCGCTCCCTGGCCTTGGTTTATTTTGTGGTATAGATATAGCCTGTGTTTTGGACATGCTGTACAAAACATCATCTGTTTTATTTTTGCTGTAATGTACTAAGGCAATTTGTAACATATCAGACACTAACATTTTAAAAGATATTTTCAGCCACCAGATTTTTTTTATGACTATAATAACAATAATTAAGTAATGAGTGCCAAAACATAGCTCGTGTTTTGCATGTTGCAGATATTCTCCAAATCAGGCAAATGTCCTGTGCTAGGAAATAAGAACCAAAGGGTGGCAGAGTTCATGGACAGTAACTCTTGCTTTGAGCTGGAGACCTCTCTAGACATGTTTATTATCATTTTGTACTGATTCAGCTGCAGGTTTAGCAGAAAAATAAAAAGCTGTCTGGTTTAAAGGAAGATGTAACTCATTTTATGAACAAGAACTGCAAACAGCTGCTTCCATATGTTGCTACTATCAGGACAAATTCTTTGTTAAATGGCATCTTTAAGATTAAACTGTGTGCTGAAAATAAACACAACAAAAGCGTGAGATGATTGAGGAGAACAGTGACCCACTCCAGGAGAAAATACACTTTGTTTCGGCTGGTGATGAATCTGCATGACCCAGACAGAGTGTTCTAACATTGACTATCACTGCATTCTGCACTATTTTGACATATAATATAAATGTCTGTGATAAGGGGTAAACGGCACATTGGCCCATCTGTGATAAGGTGTAAAAGGCACATTGGCCCATCTGTGCTAGTTTTAAACCTGTTTGTCTAAATTCACTTCGGGATGTTCTAGCCTTTTTTTTTTCCTTTTTTTTTTCTTTTTTTTTTTCTTTTTTTAAATTGAATTTTTAACATACTTTGGACCTACTTCTACTTTCTGTAGCATCTCTATTAGAAAATGTTTTAAGTGCAAACCTCTGTTAGCCAGACTGTAACATAATTCGTGAAGGTGTCATCATTCTCTCTTTGAAGTTGAAGGGAGATGCATCTGCCTTGAATGAGAGCCGGATCAAATCACCTAAACAAATGGCTGACTATTCAGATAGTCCCAAAGAAGCTTGTATGGTCTGAGGCCTTCTGTGAAGGACACAAACCTCTGGCTTCAGCTCTAATGATGAAGTGTTTTCCCTTCATAACAGCTAGAGTGTAAATCTCCTGCCATCATGCTCGTGGCCCCAGATTTAGCCTTACTCTTAGGGATCTTTCTTCTCTAACAGACCCATAAAGAAAAGTGAGATTTGTAAGCCCAGTTAGGGCTGCCTAGTTCTCACAGTCTGCTCCTAAAAACCTCTGGTCACTTGCTATGCCTTCATACTACTGCATGAGTTTCTATGCCTGACTTCATGAGATTTTGTAACACAGCCTAGGGTATCATACACATTTGGCACGTAATGCGCTATCACTTACCAATTATTAAATGCCTTTTAATGCCTCTTATACACAGGGAAAATTTTGTTTCAAAACTGCTGCTTGAAAATTAATTGAAGAAGGTGTGGTAAGGCTAGCGTAAGATTATGGAGGCTTGTCCAAAACCATACACATATCAGTTACAGTTCTGTGATTTTTTTCTTTTCCAGGCCTTTTCAAAAGAGAATTACATTTTCTCTTGCAATATTGGTTTGCAATATTTTCATGATATATGGAATTTTTATTTATTTTTTTTTAACTTTGGCAGGCATATATTTACTTTTTGTTATGGATGGATGGAAAATCTTGAAAAGATGAGCCACCTACTGACAGTGCAGAGAGCCTGAAATAATAGCTCTCATGGGTTTAAGTTCCCATCTCAGCATGACAGTGATTCCTACTGCAGCGCCCATCTCGGCACAGCACGCTGGAGTGTTTCTCCAGGCACCTACCAACCCTGCATTTCTATGGATCTGGAATTTCAGAAATGATTATTCACAGTGTGTCGCTGGGTTATAGGAACTCCCTCCTTGGGTGTGTTAAAGGCACTGCTCTGCAGCCATTTAGCCCTAGCCACAGTGCTCAATCGCTTTTAAGATGATTACAAGGAACAAATTTATTACTGCGGATTATATCATCTGCTGTCTGGTTTTGCCAGATTTTTGTTCTGAATCACGCCAGTCTTTCTGTGTGCCGTATCTGTGCAATCAAATGCATGTCATTTACACTTCTCTCTGAATTGAGAACATACATTTCAGGCTTGTATGTATCCAAGCAAAGTGTGCAAGGGAGAAACCAAATGTTAGTAACTACTGCTTTCTGTGTCTCATACGCAAGATTTATCTTGATATACAAGTTTTGTGCTGGTTTAAACAGGGAAGTGACATTTAAAAAAAATCCACTTTGGGGGATGTTATTGAAAGAACTTAAATGCATGTTATGATTAACTTGCCAAAGCTACTAGGAGTAAACACATCCTTAATGTAGACTAGTACGTCTCCACATAAAACTCTTTCCCACATCCCCCTCCCTCCCCTTCACCTCCCAAGTTTCATCCTAGCCTAAGGCAGTAAAATCCGTAGGGTGGGGGTTTCCTTAAACACATTGTATATGAGAGTATGTGACTTATCATCTCTGTGCCTCATTTACAGTGAGACTTAGCAGCTGCTTCGCAACCATGTGATACATTGAGCTTTGTATAATAGTTCACTTGAAGGTCTTTGCACAGTTCAGGCATGTCAGCTGAGTACCTTCAAGCAGTGCAGGGACTTGTAATTAGAGTGGCCCGAGGCTGCTCGCCTTTCTGAGGGGCTTTGTCTTCCCCTCGGATCCCAGTGGCATCCTGTTTCCAGAGGCTCACCATCCAAGCACCCCAGCGAGGGCTCGGCGGGCGGTGGAGGGATCCGAGGTATGTCAGGAACTGAAAACAGGTATGAGAGTTCAAGCCTAGACAAAGGACTTGTTAGTCATTTGAACACAAAGCATGCAGCACCTTGCCTCTCTGCTGGATCCCGCGGCAGGTAAAGAAAGAACCGCCCTGCACTTTACCTCAGAGGAGTTATGCCCCAGTCCCTTTCCAAAATAAACAATCCACTCTGTTTATCTGTAATGACTTTTGTCACTTTAAGCAAGTTGGCTGATGCAGGCGTTCTTGGGAGGATGTCAAAGGAAGAAACGTGCTGTTTTCTAAGTTGGCCTTTTAAATGACTACATCACTTCTGCAACGCTCTGAGTGCTTTATTCCCTGTCTGAAAGTTCCCAACCTTTTTTCCCTGAGCATTTTTGGAAGCACATATTGAGCAATTTGAAAGTGATAGGCCTGAACTTCCTATTTCTGCCTTTCCATCTCTGTCATTCCCTAGGACAGAGGCGGGGGCAGGGGGTGGGGGGAGGTAAAGTATGACCTGAGATTTTTATACAGAATATTACACTTTCGGCCACTCAAATTTACAAAAGCATATTGAAGCCCAGAGGATTTTAAACAGCAAAATAAACAGGACTTGCTAAAACAGCTGCTCTAGGGAACAGAAAATTCAGTTTTACGTCATAAAAGGGTTACTTTTGATGGCTGGGCTAGGAGGAAAGACTCCTCCTGAGTATAAGAAGCTGGCATACTAGTTTCGTCTGTTATTCTCCTGCACTAGTTCTGTAGAAAGTATAAATCAGTGTATAAGAAATGACAGGTCTGACTGCAAGGAAACGTGTTTACCTGATCCTGTACCTCTCTCTCATGGCTCACTGACGAAGAAATAAATCTAGTGCACACACACTGATACATGAGAAAAGGAATTTTCCAGAGAGACGCAGAGGATCACCATCATGTTAGGCTGGCACTCACGAGGCACAACAGCCCTCCCTCCCTCCCACCATCTTCTACACTCACTACCTCCTGCACCTGGTTGTGCTGTACCATCACCTTCAGAGGGTTGGGAGTGTGTTGGGTGCTTCACCAAGGTGACGGAGGGTGGCACACAGGTGACCCCCTTTTTAAAATAAAACTGTCATTTTTTTTTAAATGAATGAAGAAACAGGTCCCCTGTCAGTGCTTCCAGGGGGCACAATGATCTCTTTCTTCCGCTTCCCTGGAAGAGCAGGGCTGAGGACACCACATGCTCAAATTCACCAGAGTATACAACCCTTGTAGCTATATTTATCCCTCTAAAAAAAAAAAAAAAAAAGTGAAAGAGTGCCACGGACCACCCTCTAGCCCCAAGCCTGCACAAGCTCAGCTGTCCTCAGAGCAGGAGGCTCTGGTGGGCTACAGCTCTGCTAGTAAATAGGGTGGTTGCATTAAAGATAAGTGGATTGGCCTCACCCTTGCATTGTGAGGCTGGTTCTCTGCTCTGAGCAGTGCCCACAAGCACTGTCAGACTATTGCCAGGGATGGACCAGAGGTCATCATGGTCCCAAGACCGCTCCCAGGAGGACAGCTTGTACAGCCCCCTTCTTCTGGTGGGAGTGTGATGGGGGTGCTCTTCCCTGCCAGTTGGCCTCAGTGCCAGAGACTGGTCCCAGGCACACTTAATTACCAGTATGAATAGCTGGAGCTTGCACCCCTGCAACTCAGAGAGCAGGGTCGGGTTTCCTCTGGGCCATGAGGTGTCCCTGTGACCCTAGGACATAATTACCATGTCACTCTTAGTTATTCAGTTCAAAGTATCTGAAATAGTTGAGGGCAATGTTGCAAGCGAAAAGCAGTGTTTTTATAGCACAGACTGAACATATGTGCTGCATGCACAGATGTGTGCCAGGAGGGCATGGGGAGCCCTTCAAAGCACAGTGCCTGCTAGCATAGCATTGGAGGCGTGTAGAAGGTGGAGGGAGACAAAAGTATTGCCATCTTAACCACACTGCTCTTTGGAAGTGGTTCCGGGGGAAACTATCCCCTTACTTTCCCCAACACACGCACTATCATCTGCTGCTGCCTTTGAAGCACCAGCTTGCTGCTCTTCTTGCTTTTCCTGATTTTGCCTTGGCCACCGTTGCCACGGCTCTGCTGCAGCCTCCAGTGAGCTGGGCAGCAGCAGATACACCAACACCCTGCAGATGCACAGGGCTCCCTTCAATTTTCCTTGTGGATGTGTGAGCTCAGCCTGCGCGCTGGGCTTGCTGGGCAACGTAAACCTGACAGCAGGTTTGTGTTGCTGGCACTCTGTGTATCAGCTGGGTTTGCTTCCAGCCCTAAGGTCCTTGCAGCCATGGGTGAATGTCTTGCTAGAATAACTCTGGCTAATTTAGTACTAATTTTGGAGTGTCTACATTATGTTTTTGTCATGGCAGTCTAAACAGACATGAGAAACATTCAGCAAGCTTGCTTGGGTTTTAGTTCTGCCTCTAGAATCAGCAGACTACCAACAGCCCAAACCACTGTGACTGTTCAGCTAAATCTGTGGTTTGGATACTGTAATTCACTCGTGCTAATATTGTTATTTATATCCACCAATAATCCTCAGTAATATAGAATAGATTTTGGCGTGATAGATCCTTTGTATATTAAAAAATAGGGAAGTCTGATGAAAAGATTTCCCTGCCTGTCCCTCTGGGTTTGTAACTAAAAGTTTTGACTTCGGGCTTTGCATTCTCTCTAGTATTTTGAAATCAGTATCTCCTTTTATTAACCTGAACGTTCTGGAGCTTGCCTAATTGCCTATGACATAAGAATATTGTCACTTGGCCAGTTTTCCTCTTAGAGATAATATTTTATGAAGTTCTACACATGCATCGCTGAATTGCTTCTTGTGTTTCAGTGCTCTTGGAAATAAGCGTTGTACTGAACTCATCACAGAATTAAACTCACAGGTTCCCAGGCAGAGGGCTCATCCAGCAAGCCTGCATCCAGCTCATGTTTTTTTTAACACTGAACATGTCAGTGATTGCGCTCTGCCTGGTATCAGTGACAAAATCCCATTGATTTAAGGGAAGGTAGGATTGGGCCCAAAATGCTAATTCTGTTGACTTTCTTAACGAGCTTCAGTTTAACCCTACAGCACTGGAGACTGTTTTGTTTCCTATGGCCCGACTTTATCTCTTCAACTCAGTACTCCAAGTTTACATGACTCCCTTTTTCATCCCATCAACAAAGAATTATGCTGAATTACAGCTTTGTTACTAAAGGGGAATTGTGTGCTTGAGGTATATTTTTCACGAGGCATTTTGGCCAAGTGGATGAGGTATTAATATGAGAAACTATAAACAAATCTTGGTTTTCTAAACTGCAGATAGAGTGATTGGCTTAATTTGTTTCTATACACTGCCATCTTGAAAACTAAACTGAAGCATCCAAATTAAACAGGAGATGTAAATATTAGCCAGATGTTCCCTGGTGTCAGAACTCTTTTTTGTTTCTTTTTTTTCTATTAAATGGGTACACTTTTTTTACATCTAACATTGTGACCGATGTTTTAGATTTTGGTCCTGGCCTAATGGCTTTTTATCATATGATTATGATATCATCCAATCATGTAAGCGTCATGAGATGCTGTTCAGCTTTGCTGAAGCACATGAGTGTCAAACTGCTTAGTTTAGGCTGAACCATTTGTCTGACTGTCTTAATGTGGGGAGTGAATGTGCTGTTAATTTAGGAAATGCCAGCTGAGACTGAGGGTTTAGCGAGCCAAGCAAAACAGAGCACTGACCACAGATTGAAACATTACGGAGTTCCTTAATGGTTCTGTCAAAAAGACATATAACACTTTTTTTTTTCCCCCTACAGAAGTTGCAATAGTTTTCTGGTGCAAGTAGCAACCAGCAGGGTTTTAGCATTGATAAACATGGATGGAAAAGACAGGCACTTGACTTAGCTTTCGGTTAATGCTTTTTCCTGAAGACATTTGTTTGAGTTTGATGATAGTGAAGCTCTTGGTTCCATTCCTCACATTTAATATTACTGGGCAAATAACTGCAGCTACTGGCAAATCAGGATTTAGCAGATACAGGCAGAAGATTTTCAGTATACTTGTAACACTGTCTTTATGGGTTTAACACAAACGAACAAAGCAAAATGACATCTCTTTTTTATCTTCCTTTTACCTTAATAGCCTTGCTCAGAAGTACAGTCTTTTAAAATTTCCCTCAGTGTAGGTCTGGATTTTCGAGATACTGAGAATGCTTGAAGAGCCCTGAGACTCCTGCTAAGCACTGACAATTAAACCTCCATGAATTTGGCCCTAGAGCTTGCATAGTTGCACATCCCTCCTGAGAGGGCTGGCTGCAACAATCCTTACTGTCAGACCTCTTTGTTCCTGAGCTGCACAGCTGCTAGGGCCCTTGTTATCCCCTGTCTGTTGGTTTAGTGTTGGTTTTTCTTTACTGATCTCTTTGAAACATTGGCTGGGACAAGAAATTGTTTTATGATGTCTGACTAACACCCTAAGGACTTTGGTGCGTGAAAGAGAGAAAGCTTAATAAATAAAATTATGAATATCTATCTGAAGCTTTGTTAGCGGAAAGAGGCTTGCCTGTGAACTCTCCTCTGCAGAAATTCTCATCACTTAAGCCATTTAAAAATAGACCGGACAAAGCACTAGGGAACATGCTGCAGAGGGCATGTCTGTGTTGTTAGTGAGAGGGACTAGATGACTTTCCCATATCTGCTTTTTTTTAATTGCAGCAAGGTAACATGCCAGTACTTTGCCCTCTAAGGCAACAAAATAGAATAAATTAACCTCAAATGTGCATCTGCCCTGAGATTTCCACTGCAGTCAAATAACTACGCCGAAAATTTGATCTGGAAACGACCAACTAAGAATATAGCTATTATCCTTTGCAGTAAGGAACACCAGTGCTTGAAAGTAAGGCTTTGAAGGTCCTTCCAACTTATGGGAAGGTATTTTCCAAAGCATCCTTGTGAAAATAATGTAAATGGTCTCTTTTCTCCTTCTCTGACAAAAGGTGTGAATTGCCTCCAGTGATATCACCTCCATTCCTCTCCCTGCTATATGAAGCACCCAGCCCTGGAAGACAAAGGAGGTGGAGGCCACTTCCACTCCCAGAAGGCTCTCATCACATTGCAGCATCAGGCTTTACTTTAGTTTATTACTTTATTGTCTGGAGAATGTGAAAGACATCAGGCTGTATTTCTCATAGAGGAAAGGATGTCTCTGTTGAAACAAGTGCACCAGCATGAATGGATCAGAATCTAGAGAAGCCTTTTGTTTCATTTACTCGAGTCACTTTATATTCTTTAAAACTTCTTTTATAGCCATTAAAATAAACAGATTGAGCTTTTAAAATCTACATGTTGGTTTGGTCTCATACATTAGGCCAAAGCCCATCAATGGGTATGTGTTTTGAGACACCCCTAGTACAGCTGACTGAAAATATGGGACTTCCTTTCATAGGATGAATTAACCCTACTGAACAGCCCTAAACATCCAAACCACTGTAGGTAAATGAATGAGACGTGCAGGTGCTACAGATGAGCAACTGGTCAGACTTCTCACAGCCTCCTTGCCTCCTTTCTCAGAATCTCTCTTTATTTCATATTTAAAGATCTTAATGTCTGGTCCTACCACTTTATATGCCCAGTAAGATTTGTACTCCATTACTGGGAGTAATGAAGTTCCTCAGCAGTCTTAAGGAAAAGAATTGTCACTCATTGGCTGACCAGAAGTGTGTTTAATCTATATTTAATCTTCAGTTGTGGTATATACAGAAAGCTTTCTGAGATACCATGTTGCATCTTCTAGACCTGGAGTCTCCAAAACCCCAAAATATAGCCTCCAGTCAAAATGTGCATTTATCCTAGTCTTGTTAAAAATTACACAGGAAAAGAAATACTTTATTTCCCCCTGTATATAGAGACAGAACATTTGTTTTCCATTTCACATTTGTGATGTCTATGCAATATATATATATATTTGTTAAATATTTTAAGGATTTTTTATTTAATTCAGAAATACTTCAAGAATGAAGTGATTCAAATGTGATGAGTCTGTCCCTTTAACAGCCTTTCTATTCTACCATTATTTCTGCACTGATAATTTTAAAATTGTAGCACTTCTATTATCCCAGGTTTGCAATCACAGCAGCTGTATATCAATGTTTCACTTAAGTGTTATTAGTCAAGAACTGCTGCTATCACCAAAACCCTCTGATAACAGAAACTCTGTTACAGTATCACTAGTTCCACATTAAAGCATTTACAAGTCAAAGACAAATCACCGGGTGGAAAAAAAATCCACCAAAACAACAAACCCAAACCAAACAAAACCCCCACCAACAACAGACAAAAAACCCACCCCAAATTCACGAGGAATTAAGGTTCTGTGACAAAAATTGTATAGACATGAGATGGACGCACACTGACCCTCGTAACAATGTAAAACTTGTGCATATCACCTTGGGTGGCTTTACAACTGCCCAGAGTGGAAGATAGAAAGCAGTCTCACTCACATATCTCCCAAAAGTGCACTGAAGCTGAACTGAGTAATGTCTGGACTATTTTCTGAACCTATCCAAGATAGGAGTTGAAATTCATCCAGGTCCGAAAGGCTGATTGAAGTAACCACTTCAATCACGGTTTTTGCGTTCCCCTGGCAGCACCTTTCCCGTGCACCCAGAACGGTTCTGGGGATGAATGGTGCAAAAGAGCCAAAGGCCAAGGAGGACTGCGAGCTCTTGCCTACATCTTCCAGTTTCAACATGCTGGACAAACAGTATGCATTGTCTACAGGCTTTATTCTAGCCATAAGCTGCATTGCTGCCCAATGCCGCAGCCAAAGCTTGGAGACTCAATTTCAGAGGTTTCTAAGTATTTTGGGGGCAATAACCTGGAATGACCTTCCAAACAGGTGGTGAATAGAAAAGACTGCAACATTGCTAAGAGATGAGTTTTTCATGTTTAGAGAAAAGATAATTCAGGATTTAAAAGCAAAAGCATGTAAGCAAGTGATTTACTGGTATTCCCAGGGGGATGTGTGATTTCAGTTTGTTGATCATTTGTCTTATACTGTATTTATACTGGCCAGGAAAGGAACCCACTTCCTTTTCTCCCTTGATGTACACCTTGGCCTCGAGGTTGTTTATTTGTTTGCATTTCTTTGAAGCAGTTAGAGACCGGCCATGGCTAGAGACAGGTGAATGGGTGCACTAACAGCAGCTTCCAGGTGTTTGCATGACTTGTGGTCCCCACACAGAATCAAACCCATGTGCCCATTTAGCATCAATATCCACTGCCCTCTTCCCCCAGGTTGCGCTGGCAGGGAACTTTCAATGTTTGTATTTTGCTTTCCTGTGTAGTGGATTTGATGCCACAAATCACCTGCTGTGACAAGGACTGTGGGCAATGGCAATGCTTTTAGTTGAGCTCCTCATTCTCTTGCCACATTAATCATTGTGACTTTTAGTCCCTTTCTGTTGGTCTTATGTTTGCTATAGAATTATAAGAAATTGTCAGAGTGGATCAAAATAAAGAAAGGCCTTTTGTTTGGTTTCCATTTCCGAAACCACTTTATGTTTTATGACAGTGAAACTGGTAGAAGAAATCCTTATGATGTGGCAACCTTGCTCTTAGAATCTGCATCATGGTATCCTCAAAGCAGGTCTCAACCTCTTCCATTCTTAATAAAGGAAACTTAAATGTGTTTGAAAAAAACAAAATTCCCTGAGTATCTGTACTAGTCAAATACAGCTGAATTAACGTATTTGTTGTTACTACTGCTTTGGCTGTCTTACAAAAATCTAACAAACACCACTGGCCTTAACAAAGTCAACAGGAGTTCAGTATGAAATACAGAAAATGACGAAAAATGGAAAATGTTTTCTTACACTTTCCAATGTAAAATATCACTAGAAGCCTGTCCCTGCTGTATGATACTGATCGTGGTCTCCTAATGCCTTTTACGTGGAACTACAATAAATTCTGCTCATTTTCATGACCGAAGACTGGAAATTCCTCTTTAGAAAAGGTGTGGGTGAGTAAAAATACTGTCATCATCGCACAGAGAGGGGTACATAGGCTCAGAAAGCTTACATTTACATTTGCCAAATTCATAAAGACCCCTGTAGCAAGGCCATAAAGATCCCTGAAGCTTCCAGATGCCATTTGACTGCTACAGACACAAAACTGCACTTCCTATGACTTAAGCTAATAATTACATCAAGGGTATGTTTATCAGCAAGAGTTAGTCAAGGCTTTTGTGAGTTTATGTCTCTCTAGCTACTAACTAACATTTAGAGAGTTTCTGTGGTCAGTTGCCATTAGGATTTCACTGAAAAACACAACAAAGACTTTAAAAAGCATGTACAAATAGGCACATCTATGCACATTGAAGTAAAACAAAAAATGCTGTTCCAAGAGAGAAGTGGGGAGTTTAAATTTATGATAACTAAAGGAATTTGAGATTACTACCAACAGGATTTCCTTCTTTAATAGGATCACAGTAGTATAAATAGAGGTGACATATTGCTTCACAGAGAACTATAAAGTCCAGGTCTGTCTCATGCAGCCATTTGCAGATGGGAACATGTAGGAGTAAAGCAAGGAGCTGCAGACAAATCTTAATGTCTGCACAAGGTTCCAGTCCTTAAGGTTTAGGAAGTCTATTTTTAAACTTAGTTTCTTTGAAAAACTGAGACCTGCGACTAATGCTTGTCATTATGGTATAATGATCTATCTTCTTGCCAGAGTATTTGGGGATTACGTTTCGCAGAGAAGTAGTTTCATCTGCCAGAGATTATTCTTCATGTTTGTGATCTGTTTTCTCTCTCTTCCTAGCAAAACCTACAGCCTTCCATAGTTCCTAAAGCATTAAAACCAACTGTGTAAATGTCTTCTCTTCCAGATTCCAACAAACCGGCCTCTGTCCAAACTGACTGCTGTTGACCGCCTGCTCAGGGAGCTCAGTGTGGCAGGAGCCAGTGTCCTTCCACTGCTGCAGCTCAAGCCTCTCCTTGCTGGGCAGCTTGCTCAAGACTGTCCAAATGGACTTGGGACCAGCAAAGCTCATTGAAAGACTGAACTAATATAACCAGCTTCAAGAGAAAACTATAGGACAAAAGGAAAAATGCTCCCTGTGCAAGGATACTTAACTAGGTACCACTCCCCAAACACTGCAACCACCAAAGGCTTCTGAGCAAAGGAAATGGATCTTCTCTGCTCTGATTTCATGATCAGCTTCCAGTTTCACCCAGGGCCGGGTGGGGAGGAGGCGTTAGTACATTCGTATGCCTTACAGTTTTGTATGGATTGTATGCTATGCTGTCAGTATATATGCTTTCTGAGACAGGTGACAGCCCTTCAAACCCTCTGAAGCAGGAAGCTCTGTGAATGGAAAAACCCCTCTGTGTGTAGCATAAGATCTACATGTAGCACATGTTATAGCAAACGCATGGTCTGCCTACCAGCTTTTTTTCATATGTGGGGACTTAGACTGATAGATTGTACCATAACATGTTAAGTTACAGATGCCTGGACACCAAACAATTTTGGCTGCGATACTCAGGTGGATACTTGTTCTGAGGTGTCAAATCCTTTCCATGAGGTGATACATCCCTCAAATCCCAAAATGCCCTTCATTGTGTACCAAATGCCTCACAAAGATGAAGACCAGTATTCTGTGGGTCTGTCTATAAAAAAAAAAAATCTTGTATCCCATGATTTACCTATCTGTTGTACAGGTTGATTAAGAAGGATGCCTCATGTATAAGAAGAGAGGATTCACTGGTCAATGCCTGTCATAGAATCATAGAATCATAGAATCATAGAATCATAGAATCATAGAATCATAGAATCATAGAATCATAGAATCATAGAATCATAGAATCATAGAATCATAGAATCATAGAATCATAGAATCATAGAATCATAGAATCATAGAATCATAGAATCATAGAATCATAGAATCATAGAATCATAGAATCATAGAATCATAGAATCATAGAATCATAGAATCATAGAATCATAGAATCATAGAATCATAGAATCATAGAATCATAGAATCATAGAATCATAGAATCATAGAATCATAGAATCATAGAATCATAGAATCATAGAATCATAGAATCATAGAATCATAGAATCATAGAATCATAGAATCATAGAATCATAGAATCATAGAATCATAGAATCATAGAATCATAGAATCATAGAATCATAGAATCATAGAATCATAGAATCATAGAATCATAGAATCATAGAATCATAGAATCATAGAATCATAGAATCATAGAATCATAGAATCATAGAATCATAGAATCATAGAATCATAGAATCATAGAATCATAGAATCATAGAATCATAGAATCATAGAATCATAGAATCATAGAATCATAGAATCATAGAATCATAGAATCATAGAATCATAGAATCATAGAATCATAGAATCATAGAATCATAGGGTCTGGGTTGGAAGGGACCCCAAGGATCATAGAGCTCCAACCCCCCTGCCATAGGCAGGGCCACCAACCTCCAACCTCCCAGCAGCGATGTAGGGAAATGTGCTTTATAGCTATGACTATAAACCACTTGAGAGGAAGGATCTGGAACAGCCAGGAGAAGTAATGTAACAAAATATAAATGAGAGAAGCAGGTTGATAAAAAGCACAACAGTTATGTCCTTTCTGCCTCGATAGTGTTACAAGTTTCTCTGTTCTCATTCTACGTCTTGCTTGACACACAAAAGTTTGCAGCAGTGAAAGGGGAGAAAGGGAGAAAGAAGCTTTTTTCAGATAAGGAGAAGGCTTGTGTATGATAGAGGCATTTCAGGTTTGATCTACCCCTTATCTGCTGGGAAATAAAATGAGCAGAAGGATGCATGCTAAATTTGAAACAGGGGTCAGACTCCTTCTAATTTACAAGAACTGTTCCAGATTAAATAGTCTGTTCAAGACGAGAGATTACTTTGGATGGAAAGAACCAGATAAGCACTCATGCTGTTTCTTTAAATGCTCTTACTGCATTTGTTTCAAAACTTGTGAAAGAAAACTGAAAATGTGTGTAAAATATCCCTCAAAATATCTTAACTAGCTAAATGAAGTAGATCTAGCAGTAATATAATCACATGTAGAAACTGAAAAAAAAACCCTGCAAGGAAAATAAAGTATTAGTTTTCTGTGGCTTTTCAAGACCTCGTTTTAACAATGTGCTTAATAGTCTGCCTACGTTTAAGCATGTGATTTAAAGTGAATTGGGTCTAAATGAAAGAGCTGGCACCAAACAGCAAACCATGTTTTCAGAAATACATCAACAGTTGTTTAAAATGGATATTGTTAGTCACAGCAAGGGAGCTCGCTGTACTTCTCAGTCTTGCGAATTTATTCTTTATCATGATTTGATTCTGCAAAAGTCATTGAGCTCCTCTACCCAAAACCAGTTCACATACACCTTCATTATCCCAAATTTTGCTCTTGTTCAAATAAAAGCTAAAAAATCAAAAAAACGTCAATTTTGCACAGTGTTAGTACAAAAATTTATGGGACTGGGTTTGACTTCTGCAGTCAACTGTGGCCACATTAGGGCCATTATCAGCTCAGGCGGTTACTGAAAACACTAAAATAAAGTTTCACGCTACCTGTCCTGCTGATGTGTTTACCAGGCCGTATTATCTCCTCTGCATGAATCCAGATATCAGGGGTGCTGTCATCTGGTCATAAAGAGGAAAAACCAAGAGAAGAACTACCTCCTTCCCCTTTACCCCTTCTTCCCCCATCTCTCCCCCTCTGATCTTTAGTGAGCTTCTTTTAGGCAGGGTTGGAAAGCCAAATTTACTTCTACACCGGTGTGCATCTGAATAAACCCACTGCCATCATGGGAGATTTTCTGGTTTTACACTGTTGTAGGAGATAGTAAGTTTTGGCAACGACCTTTATATAGCCATGTCCCATAGTGTAAACAGCTTGCTTTTATGCAAACAAATTACAAAATTGTGTATAGAGTAAGAGAATCCCTGCTTTTAAACTGTCTTGCTCAGGAAAAGGAATTAAGTCATCCAACTTGGATATGTGTAATCCTTGAATTCTTCAAATTTATAGCTTTCTATTGCTGTGTAAACGTGAGATTCCCTGTGGAGATGCTGTTCTCTCTAATTGTTTGCTTCTTGAGGATATAATTTTTAAAGATCATACTGTATCTAGTCATCTGCACCATCTGATGCAATTTAAGGAAAAAAAAAAAAAGACCACTAAATATAGTTAACACAGCTTGGTTCTGTCTTCTTGTATCTCCCCTACAGGCAATGGAAAAGGAGCCCAGAAAACAATTTGTTTATTATAAGCAGGTCAGTCCTCCGGGGGATTCATGGAATCACGCAGTGGGAGAGGACAATCACGGCACTGAAATGGTGGGTAATTTTATTTGTTCCACTTGATGGTCACAGTGGCATCATGCTGGCCAATTACTCTTGAGTCAGCAGGTTTCAGAGGTTAAGACCCCCTTGTGGGTTGCAACACTGCAGGCAAAGCATTCAGGCCAGATTGAAACCGTTTCAAACAGCAGAGACGCCAGCCGCGTTCTCCCTTGGAGATCTCCTTTTTCAACTGTGTACGAGACATACATGTGATAAAATAGGCATGTCTCTAGCATCGAGACAGTTTAATTATTGAGAGTGGAAAAAATGCCAACTTCAGATAAAGAAAGGAAGAAAATCAGCCAGAGAGACAAGCTACACTGAGGAGGCATGAAGCGAACAAATATTGCAAGCTTCGACTGCAGTTTCCAAAGGGAAGATCATGTCTGGGAATAAGCCTCATGCCAATAGCCTACTAGTGTTTCAAGGCTGCTGAACCTTTAACAATTTCATCACATTTTTCTCCAGTGTAAATGTTTTAAGCTACTTCTTCAGTGATCTGTAATTCTAAGGGGAAAAACAGCAGCAAAGCATTTGCTTTACCACTAGACCCTGCCACAAGCGATTGGGCAGAGGCGGATATGAAATCCAAGCAGGCAGAAATAACGGGTGTGAGTGCCTGTATGTGAGGGAATTGTGCAGGAGTGTAGTTCAGGATGGGCTGAAATTATTCCATTAGGCTTTGCCATAGATGAAATTCATGAAGTGACTCACATTTCATTTGGAGAGGGCTATGGGAAGCAAGGAAGTGGCATTTTATCCTCTTAATTATAATAATACTAGCATTATGATCTTGGAAACTGGGGAGGATATTCTCAGGCTTAAACTCCGTTGTGTATGTGACGTTTCAGGATTAAAACATCTCAAGTGTATATTTCCTGTCAGAAATATTATGTTGCGAGAGCTATTCAGTTTCTAAAGGATTCACTGGAGAGTTAAGATCTACACTTTGATGTTTTTTTGGCTAGTATCATGCCAGTTTGCAGTTTCTGGAAAACATCTCAAGAATCTCAGAACGAAGACATAGATGTATTATTATGATTAATAGTGGTGCTAATTCATCCAGAGCCTGTTCTTGAGAGACAGAAATCATCAGTGTGACTCTAAACTCCGATGTCTTGCTCTGCAGAACTGGATCCAATGGCCTCCTAATTTTAATAGAAATGTCAGGCTATTTGAATTTGCAAAACATATTTGGATGAATTGGAATGAAAGAAAATATTTTTAAAATATTTTATTATTAGGAGTAATTTTTCTGTCTTTGAATATGAAAAAATCCACAGCTGCCTTTTTCGGATCAAAACCCGTTTTGATCTGAAAAAAATGCTGGAGCGTTGCTGTTTTAGAAGTGATATCCCAGGGAAGAGAGAAATCCAAGGAGGAGATGTTTTCCTCATCCTCCTTATTCCTCTAGCACCACTTAATGTGATGTGAAAACTGGAAAAATCTTGTGCAGGAAGTCCTCACTGTGGTCCGCATCGACTGTTGACATTACGTCTGTATCTAACCCTATGTCTGGGCATCAAAAGTGGAGCAAGACCTGCCTATTTTAAATCAGGGACATATTGCATTGCACCAATTTGAACACCAGCAGAAAATTAAACACATATTTGCTTAACCAGCTTTTCTTAGCTGTGGCCACTGTGAATGTGCACTCATTGTTACAGATGTCTGATGGATAAAGGGCATGCAAGACTTCATTTAAAAAAAAAACAAAACTAAAAAGTAATAATTTTAGGAGCTTAGTAATTGTCTTCTTTAAGAACCTGGAAATCTTTTTATTTGGAAGTTCAGAATATGAAACAGAGGTTAGGAGAAAGATGTGAACTAGTCTTTGTCAGGTTTAACTGCTTGAAGTAATCATTTGGTTGCCTGGCACATACAGGTGACAACCAAACCCTGCGTGATATATGTCAGGCAGTAAATGTATCCTGTCCAGAGGTTGCCCTACGGAGCTGCATCTAAAACACTACTTCATCCTCCCGGCTTTGTTGTTGCCAGTTGGCCAACTTTGGAGTTCATACCCCAGGAAGGACAGTAGGCAAAGTACAAACTGGGCTGTGGAAAGAGCTCCAGGAGGAGGGAAAGCTATAAGGAAACATATAGCTCCTCTTCCCACTGCCATCAATAAAATGCCAAGAAGGAATATGTGGTTTTCGTTCTGCAAGTAGTAGAATAAGCAATATTGATAAGAAAAATGTAATTTCATTGGCTTAACTGAATACAATATTTAATTAAATATGTATGGTTGGCATTTTGTGTTTTAGAGATGATTGGCACTGACAGTATAGAGCTTTCTGTAGTTTGGATGTCCTGGG
The DNA here is from genome assembly GCA_013400835.1 of Zapornia atra. Taxonomy (NCBI): domain Eukaryota; kingdom Metazoa; phylum Chordata; class Aves; order Gruiformes; family Rallidae; genus Zapornia; species Zapornia atra. Next base: position 104,016 of record VZTU01003076.1, on the reverse strand, counting down.
AAAAATAAGTTATAATTAATTGTAAATATGCAAATTCATTTTGATGGACAATAATGTCCACTTTGGTTGATGAAGCTCTCTTTATGAGGCAAAAAGACCTGGTGCAAGAAATGACACGTGAGGCAAATTTGTAAAGTAGCAAATGAAGGAACCAAGATTTCTTGCTGCTTTTAAATATACATACTGCCCCACTGCAACAGGTTTGAACAGTTTTCTCTTATTAAAAGAGAAAATGAATGGTGAATTTGCCTAATTTATCCAAATTAGGATAAGAAACTTCATTCACCTCTTTTAAAGGTTTTTGCCACAAATAAATCATAATCTTAAATAAATAAGACATAGGGATATATTTTTAATGGAAGGAGCTTGTAGTTCAACATCCAATGTGCTGTCTATTCCCAATGCCTATTTAGCGACTTTACCTAGTATTATGTTTGTTCTAGGATCTGGAGGATGGGCTGTTATGAAACATGGCAGTGGTCAACAGAAGAAAATGCAACAGTTGCTCAGATTTCCAATCTCCTCATTGATAATTCTCATGAAAGATTCTCTAAGATTTTATCGTTTGCTTCACCAAAATAAAATAGCATCTGTTGTAATTAAATGCACCGAGAACACTCCATGGAACCATGAAAATATGTTTTAACAACGTCTGTCCAAAATTTATTAATTTTTTTTGGATGATATACTCTACAAACTTTTAAGCCAAAATCTGTCATGCAGAAAAGATATTTCAGCCCTTAGGTGTACTCATGAATATGCAGAAACAACCTCAGATGTGGAGAGTCTCAGCAATTTGTTGTAAACATGTGTCCTTGCGAATGGATTTTCATTTATTTACAGGTATAGATTGATAAAGATCTAGTGAACTATATGCTTCAAGGGAAAGCAATTCAGGACTTTAAGAAACTGCAATAAATCTCAGTTGGAAGTCTTTTATTTCTGAGATTTCTGAGATTTCTGAAGCCAGGTTGGTAGTACATGGAATTAGCCCATCTCCTACACGTCTCAGACAAATCTGCACCTAGTTCCCTCAGTAAGTGTCAGTTATTAGGGACTTTACCATGATGACAATAAAAAGAAAAAGAAATCGTGCCTTGCAAATGAAAACCTTTGTGAATAGCTGCCAAAGGAGAAAATACATGATAAATCATTGATGAAATGCCTCTTCATGTGAGGGGAAAGCACATGATTTCACATCCCAGTCACAGTGGTGCCACACACATCCATCAATTCTGTTGTACCTCAACAGAGTGAAAACAAGGCCAGAATTTAGGAGGGTTCAGTAACTGGAATTAAGACCATAACTGAATTTGCAGTTCCATGGCTAAAACAATAAATAAATTTCATCAACCTGATGATTTAATTTTTCTCTAGGGCTTTTTGTTCACATGAAAATATAAAACCCCTTGCTTTCTTCTTTTTTTTTTTTCTACCATAGAATTGTAGAATTATTGTGGTTGGAAGGCATGTCTGGAGATTGTCTCCTTTGATCCCCCTGCTCAAGCATGGTCAGGTAGAGTAGGTTTCCTGAGACTGTATCCAGTCAGATTTTGAATATCACCAAGGATGGAGACTCCTCAGCGTCTCTGACCAATCTGTTTAAGTGCCAGTGTCTGACCACTCTCACGGGTTTATCTTTAATACAGATGTGTAATATAATCTGTTTAATTCTTTTAAAGCGTACCTTTAGAGCTGTCTGCAATAATGAGTAAGAAGGTATAAGATGACATTCATAGGACTTTAGAAAAAAGCCATCCTCATGTACTGATTCATGCACTACTGCAAGCATAAACGTCTGGTCAGTCTTGGCAACTTCCTGGTTGAGGCATCATCCCACCTGGTAGGGTTTGAACCAGTTTTCTGCCTCCAAGTAATCCCTTTCTAAAATAGCAGTACAGGGTTGGAAAGCTTTTGCCACTGTGAGCCACCACTGCAATTCTCTTTGGCTCTGCTGTCCCATGAGTTTTCCATGTAAGCTTTGCGGCATGGCAGCTACCTGTGGAACAGATCAACCTGAAGCAACAAGGACACACACAGATGTCCTAAGGTCTTTGGCTTTCTCTGACATACAACAGGTTGCAAACCTCATCGTTTCTGCACTGCCTTTGGAAAACGCTTTCTTGATGGGAAAGTTTTGGACCTTTGCCCTGTGGAAGGTCTATATAAAATTGATGAAATTAGGGATATCATGGCTCTGAAACAAATTTGCACATTACAGTGTCGATTTTTCCTTACCATAGGATGGGAAACCTGAAATGTGCCTTGACTGTACACCTGAGCTTCCCTCCACAGGGTAGAGAGTTTGCTTGCTGATATGTTACCCTGAGATGCAGTGAGAATATAGGCACATGTGCACCAAAAGATCAGGACTGTGGGATACACTGGGAAATGCATCCACCTTTATCCTGTGGATAGAGCCATGGGAACCAGCTTTTCTGTTAGCCATTGCCCCCTGACCTTTCCAGTATTTGTCTGACATATTCTGCAGGCATTACTTCATGGGGAGCAAAAAAAAGAGAAGACTTTGTGTATTCACTGGAACCAGGTGCCTTGAAAACTCCAGCATAAAACTAACTCTGCGCCTGGGAGCTGAGCACTGACTGTGTGCAGTACAGGGTGAAAGGTTATGATCCGTAGCTCCTGTACTGAGGCGTGGATGAAGGAGGATTGGATGTGTGCTGTACAACCTTTGCATACAGAGGCAGAGTCTTATCTGCCACCCTCTCATCTCTCTTAAAAAGTGAAATTCTCCACTGCGCTGCCTGGCACAAGCGGATTCCCCTTTTTCAGAGCACCTATGTAGGAGTAGGATTGTTCTATTCTTCTTGATATTATGGAAGGTTTCTGAATGTATAGAAAATGTCAAGCTTTGGAGATGCATGGGACTTCTCATTTAGGTGTGGATCAAGATTGCCGCAATAGGTCCGATGAGACGCTGGGAGTGCTCTGCACAGCTGTATTGCTCACCCCTGGCAAGACCAGTGTTTCCTGAATGCATCAGATCTCCTGAACACACCAGATCTCCTGAACACACATAACCCATGTATTCATGTGCAAAGGAAGATGCCTGGCTCTTTATTTTGGAAATTATGAGACTGCTGATTGTATGGGGGAATCCAAACCAAAAACCTCAGTTGTGTCCGGGAGTAATTTCTGCAGGAGAAAAAGGGTGACACAGGGGCATGGTAAACCTGCACAGGAACAGCATACTTAGGTGTTGCCATTAAAGAACCAGGGGAAGGTCCCAGTAAAGCACACAAACTGCCTGTATTCTGTAAGCATAAATGAGATTTCTTGACCAGAATGAGAACTATATTTGAGTCTCCTTTACAGATGTTGAAAACTGTAGGAAAACATGCTGTCTAAGTAAATTGATACAGTGCATTCCCTTTAGGTCTGTTAGTCAACCTGCAGCATATTGACTGCTTGGCTCTTGAAGCCAGTCCATGGTCTGTTTTATTGTGCCGTACATCTTAGGTGGCTCAAAAGCAAGAACTGAATGGAAAGGGGGGATTGAAACAATGATATTCTTACAGTATCGAGAATCTCAGGAATCTTTCTAGGAGATGCCACTCCCAGTGGATTTTTTTCCTGTATTTTTACAAATGTAGGGATCCAGTAGGATCCAAGAGGCTCCATGGGTTTCAGGTAGCTTTGAAAGCAATGGAACTCCTGCACACTGCTTTTACCTGCTAAGCAGTTTGTTTCGTTTTCTTTCTGCTCTGACTTCTGCTGCTTGCAACACCAAGGTAAAATGCTACTCAATAAATAGTGATCTTTACTGTGGTGTTCTCCCAGTCTTTCATTCCTTGCTTTGGTCAGAGAACTGGCTCCTCTGCTAACATTTATCATCTCCTTGAGGACTGTCCACATAGAAACCTTTCTGAGTGAAGAAGTGCCAATATACTGCCTTGAGCTGCATATCTGAGATTCATCTTCCTTTGCAGTACATTGTTTGTCTGCTTGAAGGTGGCTACAAGTGTATTAGTTACACTTGATTACTGTCAAAGCTCTGTTTTTTCTGGGTAACTATAGGAACAAGACACTCAATGTGGGGGTTTTTTTAAATGGAAATTGAGATTTTACAATAGATAAGAGTATGGGAATGTGCCACATACTAATCATACTGCTCAAAAAATAAAGTATGATTTAGAGTGACATTTTACTCTATCTCTGCCTAAATGCAGAAAATGTTTCCATGTATACATTTGTATATACATACCCACATTTCTATGTATACATACATATATATGTTTAGAATGATTTGTTTTAATTAAGAAAATGGGAAATGTAACATAGCTGGAACAGATTAAAACAAAAGAGTTTTCGTGGACCAGAAAACATATTGCACTGATAAGGATTTTTTGTTTTAAATTCAATCCTACCATAAAGTCATTTATTACCCATTGTTTGTTTTTCTAGAAAAGCCAGTGCAGCACCATTTGCTGGCTGATTGACAATGCAACTCTCTTTTTACAACTTGGAATTTAAAACAGGAAGGCTGCCATTCACATCAGTTAAGGAGTCTAAATTTTAGATCACCTGGAAAGGTTCATCTTTGGCATAAGCAGATGTGAAGTTCAAATGGCTAAAACCAAAATGCAGCACTCCCAGCTCAGCATAGTCATGCATTTGTAGTTACTTGCAAAAATAAATGGGGAATAATTAAATAAATGCTTTTCACTTCAGTCCTCCATTTCCACCAACTTACCAGTTTCCCCCTCAAAGAACAGCAGAAATGATCATTTTAATTTCCTCAACAGAAACTGCAACCGGACAGACTCCAAGCCTGGCCTGTCAGCTGAGTTTCATACATCAAAATCTGCAGCTAATCAGTCCTGGTCCAACCAGGAAAGGTCACAGCAATCCTGCTGAACTATTACCGAGGTGTTACAAGACATGGACATTATTCATCCTCACTAAAAACAGGAGAGGAGAAAATAAAATGAAAGCAAACGGATTAACTCTAGCGTATCTACTGTAGTCCCATGGTGAGAAGGACTGTTTCTGGCTCTTCAGCTCTTCTTCTGCCATCGAGAATGCATTTTCCCACCCATGACTCCCATTGCAAGTCACCTGAAAAGCCCATCATTTAAGTGCTAATGACTGGGTGATACTTTAGGTACAGTCTTGGGAGCACAAAGGTGTGTAAGCTGCGCTGTCCTGAGACTCAGAACAGGGCTGTGGCAGGAACTTTTGCCAAAAGTGCAGCAGATTGGTTTTTGTTTTTCTTCCTTTTTCTTTTTTCTTTCCTTCCCTTCCAGCACTTGTGTACTGACAAAAGCTAAAGCCTAGTTACAGCTATACTGGCTTGCAAGCCGCTCTCGTGCTTCTGCAAGCAGAAGCAGCTCTACTGGCAAAGTACATTGTGTCAGTATGAACTGTGGATATGCCAAGACAGTATGTTGCACGGTTACATCAGCAGAATCTCCTGGAGAGGGGGTTCTTCCTTGGATACCTGAGTGAAATACTGCCCTGCTTTCTTCCCAGCTGCACCAAGTCAGAGCACCACTACCAGGGCATTAAAGAACATCAGAAGAAGGCTAAAGGACAACCTCCTCCAACACTGTGAACATTCACAAGAGTGGCTCTGTTGCAAGGTGGAAGACAGTCCTGCTCTTAGACAGTTTGACTTGGTCATAATCCACCACTGAAGGAGCAATACAAATGCATGGTTTGACTTTACATGCCACCTTTTCAAAAGATTGCTTCCTCCTTTCAAAATGAGGGATTCCATGGATACTGAGCTACAGTGTTCATCCCTGTAGGAAATACAGTTGTGATTTTTGTTACGGGCCCCTAATAAAATAGTACTACACCAGATTCTAAGATCTTCAGAAAATAACTTCCTTTATGTTTCAGAACAAAGTAATGTGGGTAAGAGAAGATTATCTGCACTAAAATACCTAAAAGCTATTTCCTGTTTAAAGTGGGCCACACACAAGATAGATACCAACTTATTTTTGTTTTCGTGAATGCTACAGAACATATCCTTCCTCTCCATTAGTTACCTAAGATGCAAACAGGCATTTATTTTCTTGAAGAGCTGTGATACTTCTCACAGTGTCAACACGCAGGAGCAAGCACTGTATGTGCAGCATTTCCCCTCTTGAGCACAGTGTCTAAAAGTGAAATGAGAAGATCCGTGATTTCAGGTTGTGTCCCAGAGACCTCTTGTGAAATTGTTATTTTTTTTGTTTCAAATAGAGACATAAACCCGAGATGGAAGGGCGTTTGCTGAAGATTAATAGAAAAGGCTTCTGAAAATACACAGTTGCTCAGAGTTAATATTGTGTCTCTCGTTATCAGAAAATCTGTGAGGAATTGTATTTTCAAAAATCACTTGAACTCGGCCAAAATCTAAGTCAATTTTGTGCATTCTTTCCACTGGTATGTAACAAAAAGCACGGAGAAAGATGTTAAAAAACCCTATAAACTTCCACAGTACCCCAGAATTTCAACCTTGTTGGTTTTGCACAGCAGTTTGACTTACAAACTGTAACAATGGAGGAAAAGGTAAGGGGTCATCAAGACAACTTCTGATTGCTCTCCTGCCTGAACGATTGTGCATGTAGAGAAAAGTCTTACTACAAGAAAGGACTCATGGAGCTTCAAATAGGTCTTCCTAGGAAGAACAAAATGCCTAGGCTTCCAGAGTTCTGGTTCTACTTCCTTCTTAATGCTACAAACCTAAACAAATCATATATGTGATCCAGTACATGGGATTGTACTGTAGCAAAGGATGATTGAAAATTACTGTTTCTGTTAGCACATGTCCATATAGATTGGAAATACTGCTTCTGACGGTGGCAAATGCAAAATTCGCTGGGAGAAATTCACTGTATGAGACAATCGCAGGGTACTCTGTACATAGGAGAGTTTTCAGCACCATAATTCCAGACAGACATATAAATAGTAGGAGCACTCTATCATGATTTTCTAAATAACTCCATTCCCTGAAGTGTCTTCTGGCATCTAAGTCAGTTTGGTGATTTTTTTTTCCCTTTCTTTTTGCAAAACTGTAAAACAATGCCTTCATCTGAGAGAAAATATGAATATTCCTGTTTTTAAAAAATGACAAACAGTGGAAACATATTTTTAGTTGAAAGTTTTAAATAAAAATTATCTGGCAGAGCTGTTTCCGAAAATATTTTCCCAATTGTAATCCTGTATACTTAAATATATAGAGAGATACAGATGATAATGATTTTGCATAGTTCTGTTATTAATAGTTTATATATGTGCAATTAAAAAGTATCTACTATGTCCTTAGCTCCTCGTGTATTTATGGCAATAAGAACATAATCAGACATACCCAAATTATCAGCCCCAGTTTTAGCTGGAGTCAGAATTTCTTCTCAGAGCTAAGTGGTGCTAAACTTCTGAGTTTCTCCTGCTACAGAAGCCTGACATAGAAGGTAATTTATAGTTGATATTTACCGCTTGCAAATACCTTTTGCTACCATGCCCTCCTATGAAGGCTGATGTTTTCACAGTCCTTCAGACCTCTCCTTCTTCTCTTTGCTCCCAGAACCCACGTTGTCCTGCCTGTGTGACATACTGACATACTCTGTGGACAGACAGAGCATTTGTGTACAAATATTTGGAAGCAGCCCTCAGTCATGGCTCTCTGCTCTGACCACCAAGTCAGAACCTACAGGCATTTTGTAACCTGCGAGGAGAGGTTGCTGGGAAATAAAAGTGTCAGTAATAGAAATTGCGGGGGGTGTGTGCGTTTCTGCCAATAGTGGGAAACATGGGGAGAGAGAAAAGGAGTGGAGCAATTTCTCAAAACTACCTAGAAGCTGAAAGTAATTTAAAAGAAAAAAAAGAAAAAGAGAAGTGATTTTCTGTCAGTAAGTTGGGGCTGTCAAAAAATCCTGCCTGTTTTTGAGTGTAGACCTTGTCCAGTCAGAACTAGTTAGGATCTGGGCTGAGATGCCAAGCTGTTTCACAAACACCACCAAAATGTCCATCACAAATCACAAGATCCCTTTTTTAATTTCCCCAGGACATAGCAACCTGGCCTGGTTTCACGCATTACAAATGAATAGTGAATACTTTGCTATAAATCTTGGTGAGCTGTCTTCCAAAACATCTTTTTGTAACAGTTAAAAATGTAAAAAAATAATGATTTAATGCTAAATATGATGCAGCTTTTACAGAGATGGGGGGGGGTATTAGTCTTTTATGCACAATATTATTGTTTTAAGTTCTTTGTTATTAATCAAAATTTTGCTGGAGTTACTTAATAACTGTCAGTTTTCATTCTTCTAACTCTTTATTCATTGTCAGCAGTGGGTGATCTGCCAGCCCACATGAGAGGGCAGGTTACATTCAGAGGAATTTACTTTGGTTTAGGGACATGTGCAAAATCTGAGCTAATTGCAGTGCAACATTATACTTTAACTGCTTCTTATTAGCGACTTAGCAGCTGTCTGTGACTTCATACTCTGATGTTCAGTGCTTGATTCAGAAACCCACAGGACTCAGATGTAGGCACTTCTTTGTGAGGGCTTTATTAGATCAAGCTCCTGCGTTCCCAGGTGAAGCCTTTGAAGAAGATACGAAAACGTGACGGCTGGGAGATGCTCCCATTTGATGACCCAGCATGTTACATGCATTTGTTGTTCAGACCCTCATCTAGGGCTGCTTAGAGGGCATGGCAATGCCCACATATAACTAATATTAAAAGACCCATGATCCCCATACTCTGATCCCCTGTCATTTACATCTGGGAAAGAGATGATTCCTACGTAGAGGCAGAGGAAGCAGTAGCAGAAGGGACTAAAACATGAGAAGCAGGGAGAATGTAGAGGCTTAGGAAGGAGAGGAACAGCTCTATGTAGTTGTCTTTATTTAAGCAAAAAGGTCTGTTTTATGGTACAAGTGACATAAAGCTAAGCTTCTAGGAAAGTAATGTGATCCAGAGTATGTAGCATCATCAGTGCTTCCTGTGCTGAGTGGATGGGCAAACAACGTGAAGAACACCTTTGACTTTGTCCTTTCAGAAAGCACCTTTGTGTTTGCATTTCAACCCACCTTTCTTAATCAAGGGATGACTCCAGCAACAAAAGGATGGCTGTCACTGTGGTTTTTTTTCTGAAGCAGATTCTCCAAATTAGGGTTGCAATGAAAGGATTTTCATGTTCAGATGTGCAGGCTGGTCAGCTGTACATATACCCGTGTGAAGAAACTGTCTGAATGTCTGTATGTACTTCAGTTCTTCTTCCAAGCTTACAGGGTGAAGGCTACTAAAAAAATTGGAAGCCATGTGAATTTGAGCTGGCATTCATGTGATTGCTGTTTTCTGTGTCTTCTTTTGACAAAATTTTGCAAAAACATGTTTTCATAAATGACAGATATAAAAGGGCATTTATTCCCTCTTGGCAAGGGCTGCCAAACCATGATCATCCACCTCGCAGCTACTTGTGTACGTACTAGACAAATTTCTGGTGGTGCATATAAAGCAGAGAGGAACAAAGACAAGAGATGAGTATATTCGATACCCAGGTAGAAGACAGAAGGGGAGAGACATGTAACAGAAAGCATCTATTGCATTGCAATAACTTTTGCCTTACAGAAATGTGGGGAAAACAAAGAAGGAGAACCACAAAGGAGCACTATAGTTATGTGTCTATACTCAAAACGGTGAGTGAAGAAGAGAAAATACAGAAAAGTTTTGGTTTGCATGGCCTTCCTGAAATGTTGAAAAGGTAAGTGAAGAGGAATAAGGTGCCAACAACTGCCAAACAAGTAGAAACACCAACACTGCATTTTTATTTTTTTTTTTTCAAATCACTAAATCACCGGTTTGTCAATGTGTCCCTCAGAAGACACAGCAATGCAAGAATGCAATCAGGCTGCACACAGCCTCAAAGACTTTGCTAAGCCATGTTTCATACAGTAGCTCAAAATGGATTTACCTCTGCAGTAACTTGTGCACCTCTTTAGGAAGCTCATATCACATACCCACCTGAGGCACCCTAATGCTGCACTCTGCAACAGCACAGGGAAACTCTTGCTCTCCCAGGAACACACAGGCCCATACTCCACACACTTCAAAGTTCCTGATGACTCTGTAAAGATTTGGACTGAATTAAAATTTCTGGGAAGAAGGAACAGGGCACACAAGCATCATTTCCACAACCTTTACACATCCGATAAGAAACTGAGTGGTATTCCCTCCTCCACTCACAATGATGATGTCCATCTGCAGTGCTGGGACCAGTTCACAGTTTACCAGTACAAGGTGGACATGAGAATACTGGAGTTCAATGAAGAACCACAAATATAATTAAGAGATTGAAGCATCTTTCACATGGGAGGGGCAGAGACAGCTTGAGAAGAAAAAACTCCAGGTAGGTCTTATCCATATGTGTGAATACCTTACTGGAGGGAGTGAAGAAGACGGCCGGACTCTTAAGTGTTGCTCAGTGACAGGAGAAGTGGCAGTGCACACCATCTGAAATGCAGAAAATTCCATTTAAATGTAAGAAAATGACATTTTTACTGTAAGGATGACTGAGCACTGGCACAGGTTACCCAGGGAGGTCATGAAGTCTCTGTTCTTGCGGGTATTCAAAACCCAGCTCCACACAGTCTTAGGTAAACTACTCTATTGATCCTGCTTTGAGCAGAGGGTTGGACTAGGCTATCTCCAGAGGTTCCTTCCCACCTCAGCTGTTCTGTCACTTTGTGATTTCACTTGCACTGTCTGCTCTTATTTCTTGCAGGCTTCATCTGATACAACAATATATACAGGCTGGAGAGTCCTTCTCACGTTCCACTCTATATTTCTGTGAATGAGAATTATGGTTTATTTATTTTAGTTGTTAAAACACCTACCTTAAAGAGACAAAAGCAAACATCTGGGAAAGTCATTAAAACCTCTTCTTTCTAAGGCAATAATGCTCATAGTTGAAAACATCTTACTCAAAAGTAAAAAATATATTTTAAGGTAAAATATTGATTTGTTTTTGTGGCAGGGGAAACCAGCTGTAGCTGAAGACATTGGAATTAAATTTCCTGGTTTCCTATTGTTCTTCCTCTTTTAATTGAAATTACGGAATCTTTAGGGTGCTTCTTTTTTATATGATTTTATGGAGCTTAGAGTAACAGGTCCTAAGCTTGCTTAATGATAACAGGAACTATAATAATCCAAATAATAGAGTAAAATACAGAAGACAGATTTCATGGTGCCTTAATCTGAGATGGAATTATTTTAACCATTTGGTGAGTACACAAGATGCTTTGCTCAAGTCCTCATTAGATGGTAGGATAATTACAGTGCTTTCAGTGTAAATGTGTAGTTGGTTTTGACTTAATTTCATACACATCTTACTCCATTCTGCAGCCTTTGAGTTGAAAAGCACACCCAAATGGAAGCAAAGGAAGAGAAAAGAGGAAACCAAAGGGAATCAATTATTGCCTTCAGCCTTGAGATGCTCATACATTTGTCTGCATATGTGCCGTGGTGGTTCAGCTCTTCTCCACATACTGGAAGTACACTCAGGAGTCAAAAGTAAAATTCCAGCACATCCTAAAGAGAGGATCTAGCCCTATTTCCCTGTACCAGGCAATCATATAACCAAGCAGGTATGTATTTAGAGATCTGGAGCAACCTTTGGGTAAAAGCCCCTTTCCCAGATCTACTGATTTTAAACCAATCATTAGTGAGGAGTTAAAAACCCTACGAATCATGTTTTATATAGGTTGCTATCATTCAGGTGCCTTTAGAGGAGAGGCTGTCTTTTTGAGAGCTTAACTTTCACTTTAAAGAATTACATTTACCACTGGTGTCAAAAATTAAATGTGAAAAGAAAAAGGGGGTGGGGGACCGATTTCAGAAAAGAGTGTGTTTTCTAAGAAAGATTTTAAAAGTTGATTATTTGCATATAAAATGAGAGATGGCTTGTGGGAAATATAGGAATGACCAAGGAGATTCTATGGGTATACTCACCATGGAAGGAGCATTTCATCTCATTCCAAGAAAGCCAAACAAGCAGTAGCTCAGAACAGAATTGAATTTACATTGATAAACAGCTTGTGCAGGTACAGAAGGGGATTTCTAGAGTAATGAGGCAAAACTATTAATGGAAAATGTTTTGGAGAAACATCCTGACAGCAGATAGGAAGTGCTCTTCTGGGAAAAGCAGAAAAATTAATCTACCTGGGAAGTTTATGCTCGAACTGGAAAGAGAGCAAGGGATCTCTGATAGAGCCCTCTGCTTCAATTAAAGGGATAAGCCAGAAGAGCTTCTAGCCTTTCCCATCTTTGTGCTTTACGAGTACAGGTGTTACAGGCATGCAAAGTAGCATATCTTAATTGTCATCTCCAAATCAGACCAGTTCCACTTGTGTTTGGTTTAGCATACTGTATTTTGATGAAGTTTTCATCTGATTTCCCTTAAGGACAACAGTAGTGTTTCCACTCATTCAAGAAGTCAAGCTCTTATGCGATTTCATTTACCATGGGCGTAGAGAATTCAAAGTGTGAATTAAAACAATGGAAAAGCCTTTGTGACGTGACACGGGAGAGCAAACCTAGAACTTTGACAGTATAAATAGCTGTTGACTGACAGAGCTTTACTCATATGCCAGTAAACCTTGCTCTGGGAAGAGAAAGCTTCACAAAGAGAAGAGCTGCTGGAGCCTAAGGACTTCAAAGTGAATGACATAGAAGTGCAAATCAATAGAGTAACCACACGAAACTTTTCAAGGCTGTTTGATGCCTTCATGTATTCATTTCAAAATGTTACCTCACAAATTCTCACTAACCCTATCTTTCTTGAACTATCTAGCTACCTCCTGGGGGAAAAAATAATAATAATTTAAAAAAACCCCTAGCAATTCCTAGGGAATCATTGTTATAACCTTGAGCTTTTGCCAGAAGATGCTTGAAGGATATGAAAAGCTTCACTTGAGCTAACCTTTTTCCAGTAATATGCTTCTGATGGAGAAAAGGCACGAAAGATCCTTCAGGTAACCATTGCATATATTGCTCCAGTGCTGTCCTGCTGAAGGACTCCTTTGCAGGACTCACCTGGAGGAAACACAAGACATGCCTGGTCTGTTGCATTATTTTGCTGAAATATAATCTTTTTAAAGAAATGTGTACCTTGTCTTTATCCATCAGTAACATTCCTGTTAAATCGTTGGAATTCTCTTATTTTTGCTGTTACTTGCTCTTGCCAGTACCCTACTATAGACATGGCAGTCTTTATACTGGATGCCAACTGGTGCTTGTCTGTATTCTAGCTTAGCAGCTTGTTAAAAGTTGAAAATAGTATTGCTTTGCCCTAGTCAGAAATGATGAGATGTGATTTATTGGTATTTTAATGTTTTTATGTAGTTTAGGTCTCGGAGTCCTTAGTCAAATAATCTGAAGAAAAATATTTCGACTTTTTATTACTGAATAATTCTTTCCTGTGATACATTCTCATAAGAAATTCACTTGACAGTTCTGATATGTAAGATACTTTAATAAAAATATTTTTAATCTTTATGAAACGGTCATATAAAGAATAGCACAGTGTGACTTTACTACTACTTTAAAAGAGCATCATGCAAATGTTCCTGACGTCCTGTAAGGCTCCATTGACTTTAATGAACTTTGGATCAGGCCCAGATTTCCTAATGTCAGAGTCTCAGGAAAAGTATTAGAGTAAGACTGCCTTAATAGCATCCTTCAACTGCCAAAATGTAAGAAAAAAAAGTTTATTTTAAAGGTTTTTGATGAAATATAGTTCACAATGTTGCCATGAGGTTGTAAGTAACAAAAAAGTAACAACATTTTAAAGCAGTGACTCTAGAAAAATGCTCTGTATGGTTTAAAGTATTTCAAAATGCAATGGTGATATTCTTTCCTACTGTTCGGTACTTGTGAACTAAGGATTCACATCTGAGATTCCCTTTTACCTTCATTTGTTTGTGTAGAGACATTTGCATTTCCCTATGACCCAGAACCTTGGTTAACCAGACTCGGTTGTTTTCTTTAATTAGAACAAACAACAGAAATCTTACTTAAAAATGTTTATTGTAAAAAAAAAGTGGCTAGAAAACAACATAAATTTCACTTCACGCTTTCTTCAAGTTATCTATAGATGCTGCTATAGGCAACAATTCACTTTCATTCATAACATATTCAGTCATATAAAAATAAAAATATTTACATTATGTCCACATACTTTACAAAATCATCAATAAAAAAGGCACTTGGAGGGGTAATGCTGAAAATATTGCATTTCCTTTGTGCATTAAAAAAAAAAATTGTCAAACTCCCGTGAACCCCCTCTCTTGCACTTATTCCCGTTTTTTAAAAAAGATTAAAGTTTAGAGGAACTATTCCATATTAAAAGATGGTCAAGCATGCACCAGGAATGTTTGAAGCTACAGGGTTTTGGTTTTTTTTTTTAAAAGGCACATGCGGTTAATTTGTGGCTTTTAATTTTTCATACATTCTCTTACATGGGTTGGTTTTTTTTTTTTCCTCTTTTTAATTATGCAGTTTTAAAGCATTTCAGATCATTAATGAAGGCCTTGGCTTCTAATAAAATAAAATAAAAAACACAGCAATGAATAATATTAAACATTTACTAAGGTAAACTTGGAATACTTTAAGGCACCTGAGATAAATGGTGTCTAGCGAAATTCACTTGGGTAGTATTTTTATTAAAAGTTCCACTTAAAATACTGTTTCTTTGGTTGAAATGGCTTGGCAGGAATGTAGTGTTAAATTTGCAGCCTTTTCTAAGCGAGAAAAGACTACGTACATTTGGCTTCATCTAGCGAGAAAGCTGACAATGCTTCTTCCTTTAGACCTACTTGAAATGTCATGCATGGTGTCTTTCCCCATCTTTCAGAATTCGCACTTAGGAATGAACTGTGTGGCTGAACAGAAACTACACTCAAAGCTACTGACATTCTAAGTTCTTCCACTATTTTGCTCGTTTGCTTGTTTGGTGGTGTTTTGGGTTTTTTGGCTGAAAAGTAGACCAGAAAACGCCTTTGGATTTCCACTTATCATTTGGAACAGGAGTGGAGAAATGCATCGAGTCCAGGTAAACATTGACCGCATGACTCAGTGTGCTACACAGCAGCCAGATTCTTCGTGTTTGTGCAGAAGAGACATTCTGGAGAAAGTTTTGGAGCAATTTTTGCACTGGTATTTCTTCACATCGGAGTGGGTCTGCAGATGAGCTCTCAGATTGGATCTGTCTGCAAAAGCCCTGTTGCAGTGCGGACAGGAAAACGGCTTCTCTCCTAAAAAGGAAACATCAAGGGGAAAAAAAAGAGGATAAAGCTTTAAAAAAGAAGTTTGTGCTTAGGACAGGTAGAACCCGCTTTTATGAATGCGCGGACAAGCAGAAAGGGTTTGTTAGGGTAAAGAACATGAGGTGAAGTTAATCAGGCCGCAGATAGGAACAGCTTTCAGCACTGCTGACTGCAGAACGCGGTCTTTTCAGAACGTGCTGCTAAGCACAGTCTCGAAAGACAAGCTGCTGACACCTCCTGCATCTACAGGTGCAGGCAGTACTTTTCGGTTGGGCTCCTCCCAACGTTGTCATATATTTTCATAGAACTTTTCCTGCTTAGCGCCGTGGGAATTACTGGAGACAAGGAGAGCAAGGCAGCAAGCAGCAGTACAGGCATTACATCGTACCCAGTGTCATACCTAAAATCAAGTTTTTGCCTCAATGGAAAAAAAAAGATTGCTTTGGTGGTGATGATGTGCTTCTAAACCTTAGGGACTTGCGACAATGTGTGCAAAACTTGCCAATTGCTTAAGGAGTTGGAAAGTGGCCCCCCATGCATTGCCTTTCTCTTTTGCTTCTTGATTTCAGTGTCAGCTAGAGCCTTCTCAAAGTTACCAGTTTCCAAAGTTAATGTCAAATCCTTAAAGCAAACCCTTTGGCTAGCAGAAAGGGTCTAAACCATCCTAAAATTATCAAGGGAGTAATGCTGATTTATGCCAATACCTGGCTCACCAGACCATGCTACATTCCACCCTCACCCACCCCCCAAAGAGGAGGAATTCTGCGGGTGCATTTCTAGGCTAGTAAAGAAACAGCGCTGGGTTTTCCATCTGTGGAAAAAGTTAGCAAAAAAGGCATCCTGATGTTATAGCAACAAGAAACTGCAACTGGAATGGTTGTTCTTACCAGTGTGAGTTCTAATGTGTCCTTGAAGTAGCCAGGGTCTAGAGAAAGCCTTGCCACAGATCTTGCAGACACAAGGTAGTGTGTGGGTCCTGATGTGCATCTTAAGTGCTCCCAGGCTGACATACTCCTTGTCACAGTACTTGCAGCTGAATGATTTCCTAGACTGGGCATCACAGTGCAGCTGCTTATGTTTGGCCAAGCCAGAGAAAGTTGAATAGGTCTTGTTGCATAAACTGCACTGAAACTTTTCGGCTTCAATGGCATGGGGGTCTGAAAGCTTGGACTGGATTCTCTCTTCTTCATCACTAATGGGACTTTCTGAACCACTGTGATCTTTGGAGGAGGTGTCAGAAGGTGGAGGTGGGCTGACTCTTCCCAAAGATGAGGGGTATCCAGAAAGCGGAGAGAGGTCATTGGGTAATGGAGATGGTAGCAGCCCGGTTGTAGTCCACACAGTAATGGGATTGTAAACTACTGAGCTCAGGATCTCTGGCTGTGGTATGATAGGGACTGGATAGCTTTCATACAGGTATGGGGATATAATCACTGGAGAAAGAAGAAAATTTTAAGGTAAGAGAACCGGTAAGTATTTCAAAAAGCAGTAAAAATAACATTTTGGGGATTAAAAGGCACATAAATTAAACACTCAGTACAGTCATCTGAATATAAGGAGGATTAAGGAAATACTATTTCATACATATATCCCAGTGGATATATGCCGGAGACATTGCCCTCTCAAACAGCTGAATCACAGCTCTGGAGTCTCTTCAAGGCAGCATGCTGCTTCTAAATCTGTGCAGCCTGATACAATGAAGCAGTGAAACGTCCCGGAGGCTTTCTATAAAAGTTTCTGTTTCACCACCAGCAGATACAGAACCGGAAAACTCCAAATCCTCTCCCAGTGACCGAGTTCAAGTGGATCAGCAAACTTTATGATTCATTCTGGGCAGCATTGCCATATTTCTCAAAACCCCCTCCTTATAAGCAAGAAAAAAAAAAAAAGAAGAAAAAAAGAGCTCTAACAAGGAACTAACCCTCTCCCTCCAGGCTGGAAAGCAATCCCACCCCTCCTCATTACTGCCACGCCACGACCGCAACCTCGGGAGCAAGGCGGTGGCACTGGGTTTTCGTTTCGCTACCTGTATGAGTGTCCAGCTCGCTGTAATTCGGTTTCTTGGATGAATTGAAATGTTTCTTGACCAGGAAGGAGCGTGGCATTTTGGATGCGTGGCTTGTCCGTTCTCCCAGGCTCTCCTCGCGGGTGGGGGGTAGCGGTGCCCGGCTGGTGAGCAGCACACGCGCGCAGTCACTGCGAGTGCATCGGTCCCTGTCGCGCCGCCCGCCCCGCGCGATCCATCCACCGCGGCCGTGTAGTGGCAGTGCAGAAGCGCCTTCAAAAGTGCTGTAAATACCCACTAGTCAGGTGCAGGGGGGAAGGGTTTTCCGCTCCTCCAATCACTTCGGGATGTTCTCAAGCACTTTTCCAAACAGGCTGGTTTTTTTTCTTCTCTGGGAGGGCTGCTGGCGGGAGGGATCCAATCCCCGCTTCCAGGGTTTGGTTCAGGTTTCAGCTCCTCCCGCTGGAGACAGCTGAGGACGGCGGAGCAAGCTGTGGGCAGAGCGCGGTTCCCGGCTAGGGAGCCCGGGCATGGTGCTCCGCTGAGTTTCTGCCCGGAAAAATGTGTTGGTCAAAGGGCTTCCTTTAAATAAATAAATAATGATTAAAAAAGGAGCCAGTTTACTGATTCAGCTGAATCCTTTTTTTTTTTTCTTTTCCTAAACCGAGTCTGGTTTCCAGATGTTTGATATAAGAATTACAATGGAACAAACTGTTCATTAAGGGCAGAAGGGGGGGAACATTACAAGATAACAAGTTAGCCGGCAGAGCTAATGGAAGCCTTTGAACTGAGTGTGTGCCTGCTAGGTTTGGGAGCTGCCTTTGAATAGTTGCGTTTAGGAAAGGCTGGAGATAAGCAGCCTGCCTCCCTAACCTGCGCCCTTCCAAGCAGAAGGGCCAGCGAGATATTGCAGCCGAGTTCAAGGAGAGGGAGAAGCCCTGGAAAAGATGACATTTGGGGCAGGCTGATAGGTTTTATGTAATGCATGTACCGCTTCAGACTGTTTATATGAAGAATGCTTTCCTTTTTACTTTATACATTTGCAGAACACAAAACCTTGACCTTTCCTTCCTTGGGAGTAGTTATGTCACTCTTTTGCCTATCCTCTTAGAGCGCTGCCAAGGAAATTTTCCTAATTATCCAAAGCAGTTAAAAGATGCATAGATAAGCAACCCCCCCAAAAAAAATTATAGACTGGGTAATTTAAATGTCTCTTAAATGTCCTTCTCCATTAGTATATTTAGGACCTCTTGATTTCCTATGAAGGTACAATCTGTATGATGTATTTCATTTAGGATGAAAGTCTCTTAAATGTGCCACAGAATTTTTTTGTTATCTAGATTGATTTAGAGGAGATATTTAGTCACAGATAGGTTTTTTAATTTGAAAATATTTGCATTCTGAAATTATGGACATTGAATGCTGGGGAATTTCTAACACAAATTACACTCAGATTGACTCTTGGTCTGCCCTCCCCACTCCTCCCCCCACTTTCCTCCACGCCCCCCGAGTGTATTATCTACACCTGCCTGGGCACATACTGGTATGCCGTGCTGGTGTGTCACTAGGGCTCTGTCCTGTTGGGAGGTGGCATGGAGGGGTGTTTTACAGAGACCACCCCAGCCCTTTTTTTTTGCAGCAGGTGCTGGAATAAACATTATAAAAAACCAAACCAAAAAGTGAAAAAAAAAAGCCTCTGGTTCTGTTGAGACCTGTAAGAGCAAAGTGCTTTGTCAAGCTTTGAGACTTCTTGATCACAGGGATGCCAAAACAAGTGCAGAGAAATTTAGCCATTTTCAAGATCTGATTAGAAAGATTCAGCTGTGCAGCATCTAACTCTGGTGTCTGGCAGTGAAAGGTGTCACAGGGACTTCCAGGCTGCAGGGAACACACCCAGGCTGCGGGAGGAAAGGGAAAGTGGCAGGGAAAGGGACTTCCCAGGTACCTGCTTCGCAGCTGGGGTGGAGGAACAGATGCAGCTCTTCCCAGAAGAGAGAGCAGTGCTCGCAGAGACACAAGCTGTCACTTTCCTCAGCTCCACAAAAATGAAGAAATCCACAAAGCATGTTTAAAAGGTTGCATTAGTGGTCCTGCTCCCCTCTCAGCTCTGTTCCTGTCCAAGTTCCTGTCCCCTGCCAACTCTGGGAAAGCATTGCATTGCAGGATGTGAGGCATTAGTCTGTATCTAAATTGTCACATGAACTGTGATTCAGCCCTTGAGCTGGTTTAAGTTTGTGTGTTGAAATGAATGGAGCCATGCAGATTTTCACTGGCTCAGGATCTGTTCTTTTGTATGTTTGTTAAAAGTAAAGGGTCTGATTCACCAGTGAGGTACTCCCTCTCGGGGCATTTGCACCAGCATAACACTGGAGTGATGCAGTTTAAATTAATTGCGCTTATATAAATCACAGGAGCGTAAGCAGTTAGCCCACTGGATGAGCTGATTGAAGGATGTTAGGAATTGGATAGAAGGCATGTTATTACATGGTCCTGAAAGGATATTAACAGCACATACTACCTGAGTGAGGTCTGCTGTCAAAAAAAGGGAGAGTCTGCATGAGGAGTGGGTGAGTCAGAGTAAACAGGTGTTCTGGGTGTTTACGGCAAATGTGGATGAGAGGGCACTCAGAGACATCCAGCATCCATCCCTGTTCAAGAAAGGAAACACAAAGGTCGAGTGCAGAAGGCAGGAGGTTTCCCCTCCTTGGGGGAGTCAGTGAGGCACAGGGATTGTGGAGGGCGGTGGATGGCTCTGATGGTCCCATTGCCTGCGAGCAAAGCCTCGTGCCCACCTCTGAAAAAATAAGGCTGAGAGCTTCCCTGTCACATCTTACAAGTAGTCGGTCTTTTAGGAAATTGTATATTTTCACTCTGAAAGCCCACGTAAAGCTGTCTTGTTACTGCCACTGTGCTGCAAATCGCCTCTCTGCAGAGCAGGTAGGAAATCATCTGAGATATTCTGTTGCCTGAAACCTTGGCATCTGCTGTTCATCCACTAAATGACCAAAGTTTCAACCATGCAGCAGAAATGTTTGGGTTTTTTCCCCTTCTTTAAGGTTTTGGTGTTTTTTTTTCTTTTACATCAGTCCACTAGTTCTTGTGACTAAATAACAACACATGAGCCTCACTTTACTCTCCCCGTTTCTGACAGCTTCACCAAATCCTTTTCCTTGTCAGGCTCTCTGGGAAAGGCAGCAACTTCTGTTACTCAGCTTTCTGGAAATGGAAGAGTGCCAGAGCTATGGTCGTTAAAAGTGAGGGAAAAAGGACCCAAGCTCAACTATCACTAGCTTAGCTCTTCTCATGACAGCATTTATGTCCTTACCAAGCATCAATTGCAGTTGCTAGCAAGATTGTGGAACAGAAAATGTTAAATGTATGGATAAACCACAGCAGAAACTAGAAAAACAGTTTCAGAAATATTAAATGAGTTATGCTGGATCACTGTTCCCAGAGAACAATATATTTCTCAGGCAGCACTGTTAAGCACATTTTGCCTGGACCTGCCATGGAGCCCATGGAAGGCAGCACAGCGAGTTTCAGAGGAACCCCCAGGAGGCACTGAGCCCAGCGGAGCATACCAAAAATAACTCTGGAGGTTTATTGATGCAGGTGACGACTTCATCCCAGAAGGGTTAAAAGCACAAGTAACTCACACTTAGAGTTTGGCTCTTGCAGTTCATAAGCCTCCTATATTTCAAAGGAAAGTGTGAAATGGTTACTATCAGGATAAAAAAATTCAATAGCTAGTTGAACACAGAACATATCAACTCAGCTTCAGCGTTATCGTGTGCTTTCTTATTTCCTGGAAAATAAAGAAGTGTTGTAACTTTTGGAAGAAGGAAAGGTTCGTTAGAGCTAGAAAGTAAGGAGTACCTCAACAGTGATTAGGTTGGATGTCAGAAAGTAATAAGCCCCAAATTAACAGAATAGAGGAAGACAATCAGGGAATGGCATTCCTTCCCATTGCCCCAATGCATAAGCCTTATGAATTTTTTGAAACTCATTTTTAGGATACCTTTCCTTTCATGTTCCACTTATCCTTCCAAATGCTGACCTGAACTGTTAGCAGAAATGACAGCAAATTTAAAGAAGGACCATGATGAAGTCATGTCAAGGAGCTTTGAATTAGGTCTCTTAGAGGTCTAAGCTCACTTCTAATTATATATATATCTCCATATACACAAACACACACATATATGTAATGTTATTTGCAAATGAACATGTGTTTATTAATAAGATACAAAAAGGTTCCTTTCGGATGGAGCAGTTCAGACAAGGCTGGCTTCTGTGTGCTCTCTCCTTCACACCTGGGGAACTTCACTGATTTAAGAGAGGTCAATTTAGAGTCAATTTAGCCCATAATGAAGGAACCTGGTTATAGTTCAACTTTCCTACATTGTTTCTACATGAAGATATTTTCACAATGGGCCAAATTCCCCTGTCATTCCCATCTGTAGTATCTCCGTAGGCTCCAGCTGAGCTATTTCAGATTTTCTCGAGCAGAACTGAAGATGTGAATCTAGTCCAACAAATGTAACTCTGTTTATGCATGCAGTAGTGTGACAAGTATTCATTAAACAGAAGCGCGTTACATCCCAGCTAAAGCTATTACACTCTGGAAAGCAGCGCTTTCTGCGTCGCACTGCGTTTTCCCGAACATCCAGTATGCCACAGGCATTATTCATGAGAGGAACAAAAGGTTTGGGAGCGCTGACCTCGGGGATGCAGGCAGCGAGGCGAGTCGAGGGCTTGCACAAGCGTTAGGCGATCGGAAAGAGCCATCTGCTGGGGACCGCCGGTGCCCGGGGCAGCCCTCCCGCCGCAGCGCCCAGCTCTGGGCCAGCCGCCCCACCGTGTGGCCAGCCGGAGAACTGGGGCTGCTCCAGGGATGCTACCGCCCGGGGAGGGGGGAACGGGGAGGGGGGCGGATTTCGGGGAAAAGGTGTAATTAATGCCTGATGGAAGCTGTTGAGAAATGGCTAATCCGTACCCGAATTTTGTACTGTGTCGGAGGTCTACGATTTCCTTTTTATTTATTTATTTTGTGGGGGGTCATTATTGTTTGCAGAAGTGAGACTTGAAGGCTCAATTCTCACACCTTGAATCTGAGATTTCCTGCTTTGGGGGATGCGTTTGTGAGTGTTTGTATTTGTGTGACAGAGATGTGCAAAGATTTTTCATGTACCATACATATATATTTTCAAAGTATTTATCTATCTCCATATACTTACATACATATATATAGACACACATACACCTACATATATGCATATATACACCTGTATATACGTCTATATACACCTGTATATACATATTTACATAAATTTATATAGACATATTTGTACATATTTTGACAGATACTTGTGACGACATTCCAAACACGGACAACTGAAGCCAACGACAAATATTTATGGGAGACAAAGCGTCATTATTCCTATTTTACAAATTAGTAACTGCAGCATGAAAAGATTAAGACTGAAAATTTCAATAGCTTAGTCATTAAGTGTATTTTAATTAAGACTTGTGGTGCTTTTCTCTCCAACAGTCTATATTCCTGTCTCCAAGTGATGCAAAAGTTGCTGTATAATTTCCTGTGTAGCAATTGTTATTGTCTTTTTTAAAAATAAATTTTCTGACAATAAAGGATTATACAGGGTGTAATTTGTATTATTAAATTATCGTTTATACTGACATGACCTTTACCCACAGCCTGTTGTAACATTAAAAATTTTCAAATTTCATACTTTTTTTTTATATACAGTAACAACCAGTTTGATATCTTTTAAAAATTATCTGCTTATCCCTTTACTCTTGTTGATGGACTAGAGTACTTGGATATGGCTATCTATGTTTTGCCTAGGTTTCACTTCTGATGTTCCCATATCAAATACTTCATGCAATGTTTGCAGTGTTTTTCACACTCTGCATAAGCCCATGGTCCACTCTCACGCATGCCTTACCTCACCACATATCCCCACTAGCTTGGTTTTATGACTGAGTACCCTCGAGGTAGTGACTGCCTAATGCAAACCCCATCACCATACAGTCCCCGATATTAGGTTAAACTGGTGGGTATCAATGATGTCCCATATGGCTATACGACACCTCCACTTCCTGACCACTCTTCCTACACACCCACATAACCAGCTGCATCACACATTTTCTGATTTCTGCCTTTAAAAGCACAGACAGTAGCTTGTTGCCCAGCAGGCAAAGCTTGCTCGGTGCCCTTGCCTCGAGGCATGTTGGGTGCAGGAAGAGGCAGTGGCTTGTGGTATTCGGCTTTCATTCCGCAGACAGCCCTGGATGGAGATGACTCCGGGGCTCCTTTGAGCAGCAATAAACATGTGGGGCAGCGTGCTGTGCTCTGGGACACAGCAGAGACCTTCCCCTCTGAGATACATGTGGCACATCTGCCACAAAATGCAACTCTCTTTGGCAGCCACTTTAAATTAATGAACTGGTGAATATCTCCTTTTGTTTATCTATCAATTTCATATTTATTTGTTCAAAGGATTCAAATTCATCAGTTGTTTTCTACATCTACCCAACTCTTGGTTATCCCAGTGGCATGCACTGTAGTTGCACAGCTAACAGCTGGGACACTTATCTTTGTGCTCAAAAATGAACAGATTATGTCACTCCATACAGTTAGTATCTCTATTTCAGCATAAATTCATAATTTTGCTGTGGTAACAGAAGGTGAGAGCTGCTGGCTTTGCTTCAGTGTTACTCTTCTGTTTCATCCTGAGGCCTAAGGACCTTCTGTAACCCCTGCTGCTCAAAACAGCAGCAGTGCCACAAGGCTGGTTCACCACCTGCATTGCCTATTCATCCCATCATTTAACATTAAGTATTACTTGCACACCGGGTCTCAGGCGATGGCTGTACTTTGCTGTTCTTATAATTTCTTGTATTGCTTCAAGGACTTGTTCTTTCCATTTTTCAAGGTCTGTTTGGAAGTTCCCAGGACCCCAGGGATTTCTGATAGGGAAGATCTCTCTTCTCCTGAGCTCCAGCTCCTTTGCATTTAGACTAGTACTCTGCTTTTGGCTCCGTTAAGCTTGATAAAGACATCCTGCGCTATCTTCTGCTATCGCCTTAGACAATAACCGTTGCCAGCTGCAGGCCTGATGTCTGAAAGTCCTGTTTTGTCTTTATCTGTTATCGCTGGAATAGCTTTGAGGGCAGGCTGATGTCTGGAGCCTTTTTTTCATTGTTATTTTAGTTCAGGGGTACCTGGCAAAAGGCACAGCACAGACTGTCAGGGGCTGGGTGGTTCAGCATGCCAGAACTTATTTTCGACATTGCAACCAGAGACCTTTTCAGCCCCAGACAAATCAAGCAGTATATCTTCAGGATTACTGCACAGTGACTCCTTTGCAGGGCTCTGTTCCCTGATGAGAGGTTTCCCAAGCATCCAAGACATTCTTGAGGGCTTTTCACCACCGTAAAGATGCTAAAGGCTGCAAAAAATGAAAAGGCACATCTGCCAACTCTGGTTTTCGTGAGTGTGAGGCTGTCTGGACTTTCTGCTCTCCCCAGTTCCTTACTCAGCAGCTCCACCAGGCCTGAGGGACATCTGCACGTTGTGTTTCTTACTAGTTCTTGTGGGAGCCTTCAGCTGACTACGTCATCAGCCGGAGGAATCGATCTCCTTACATTACATCGCTGTTAGGCTGCTAGAGAAGGCAGAGTGACTCTCATCTTCTCCTTTCATGGTGGGGACAGTCTGATATCGTATTTCAACCAAACTGGTGGCTGGCTTTAGTAATGTTCTCTAGCAATAGAACCACCTTTGAATCAAGTACTGTACATTTCAAGTGAAAGTACCTTCACTGTTGGGGTTTTTGGGGTTTTTTTTTGTTTCAAATTTCTGTTAGCAGCCTTTGTCTGCCCACTGGCTTCAAAACTGTCTTACTACATCTTGCCAGCACTTCTTCACCCTCATGTTGTGCTGCCCCTCGGTACCTGTGGGAGTGAGCTGCAGCTGCCTCTGCACATTGGCAAGAACTGCATCCGTCATTGGTCCCAAAGCCCAATTACAGCTATGGTAGCATAGCTGGTTTTTGAATCAGCTGAATTTTTGCTGATCTGTCTCTCTAACTTTCTTTTTCATGGTCCTGAATATTTCCTCTGCAATAGTGGCTGTCATTGCTCATGTGCTTTTCTTGTTCTTCCTGTTTAGAGGCACATGGGATTAGCATTTCTTTCAGTGATTGTCTCTGCAAGGTAGTATGGAGTGCACCATGAGGACTGTCTCTAAGGAGATAAATTTTATGCCTCCAATGCTACATGAAGACGCCAGAAATCTCAATTGTGTGAGAAAATATCTCATTTTACCTCCTTTTTTTAGGATATAAACCCATTATTTCTCCAGAGTCTTGTTCACCATGGTCTTGTTCTGTACTTGTTCTGCCACAGAGCTCATAGTGTGGTCTCACCAGCATTCCCCACAGAGGCTGTTGAGGATTTACCCTCATTCCTTCACCTCTGTTGAGACAGCATTTTGTGTCCCTGCATGTCTGTGCTTGTGGATCGCACGTATTGAGAAGCCCAGTTTCATGCTTTACTTCTTTTTTGTCTAGTTGTTGTTTGTGCTTTAGATCTTAGCCAGTTACAACTTTTATCTTCACTGCTATAAGAGAAAGAAGGATGGAGAGAGAGCACTTTCTTGGACTGACCAATGACATCAGAGTTTTTGGATCATTTGCTGGACAGTAACATTGAGAAGACTGCATCATCACAGATGAATTGTATATGTTTAGATATGTATGTTACTACATGGAAGAGGTTAGAGACTGCCTTGAGGCTCATCATCACAGTGGACTCATATCTTCAACTGATCTTTGTTTCACTGAAACAAGGTGGCTACAACTAAACTGCCTGTAGAAACAGACATAAAACTCTGAATGATGCCTAGGCCTTAGTTGGGAGGTCCAAAAGCCATGCTAGGAAAACACTAAAAATGAAGCAGTGTAGACATTTGTAATCTTGTGCCTTGGCTTTGTTTCATCTGCTCCAGGTATAGTTCATATTCCTGAAATCAGGCTGATTCTTCACTGTAGGAAATATTTACCAAGGTGTGGAATGGTTAAAGCAGGACGAATCTCCCTTGTGCCTGACCTACAGCCTTTTTTATACCATCTCTTTCCATCCTAACAAGTTCTATATATTTTGCTATGCATTATGTTCTGACATATATCTGTCCAGAGGGGAAAAAAGAAGAAAAAAACCCGAGTATCTTATTTAAGTCATGCTGCAATTTTATTAAGTGTAATTAAAAAACTTCTGAATTAGTCAATGAATTTCTAAAATTTCGGTCATAAATTTTTCCACTGACACCCCTGCTCTTTAAACATTTGTGTCAGCTTCATTTATGCATTATGAAGCATGTATCTCAGTTTATTTTGTATCACTTTGGTCCTAGCCTCTTATTCATTGCTATATTCCTAACCTCTTATTCACACAGCTACTGAAAAAGTTCTAAGTACATAGTAAATTACTTCAAGAAGATTTAGATATTAATGACATCTGGGAAACAACTACTATTGATCCCAAATATCTTCCTGTTCCTCATGGCAGACATGATAGAGGCAGGTGATAAGACAAAAAATTATGAGTCCCATATGATCCAAGCCTTACCAGGAAAAAGAATGAGTAACATGGCCAGCTGTCTTCTTTTGAAGTGGAATAGACTTGCAAGAGGAGAGGACCTGTTGCAAAATCACAACCAACAAACATTCTTTGGCCAGTCACATTGCAATAAAGAACAAAAGCGCTGTGGGAACAATGTATGTTGTGATAACCTACATTGCAAGTGGAGGGATGTTTGAACCTCAGAAGAGTCACATCCTTAAAGCTCTAAAGATTACCTTACATCCTTTTGACTCAAGAGTGAAATGAGCAGCAGTTCAAACAGCAGGATTTCAAGATGAGACATAACTTCATCCTGAGAAATATGTTTCATGTTTGTTCACCCTGAGAAGTAAGTCCCAGTTGTGCAGCAGATTGCTACTATTTGTGTTTCAGCTGCTGTTTCTCATTCCTAAAATGGGTCTTACGGCATTTTCCTATCTTCTAAGAAGGTCTCAGGACTACTGCTTTAAAGCACAAGCACTATTAATGAGGGCAGTAGTAGTGCTTTGGAGTGGATTGAAGTCTGGAAGAAAATTTGGAGCCAGAAGAGGCTGATGACAAGGGAATGGAGGGAGGAGGAGGAAGAAGATGCAGCTCTATATGCCCCAAAATTCTTTCAAGGCTGTGCCCTTTCCCACCCCAGAAGTAAAAGTTGGTGCCACATTACTGTGCGCTTGTCCTTCCTCCTCAGTTCATCCATTCTGCCCCCATACCTTTTGTGCACATGTATTTATCATTTTGCAGAGTAAATCTCTGAGGTACCATTTTGAGAGATTATGTGCTGGACAAAAAAAAAATCTCAAGCTGGAGCTGAGGCTTTTCGTTTCTCTGCCTCCTGGTGAAACAGAGATATGAATGAATTGCTCCCGTCATGTGTTATTGCATAATTCATGAGTTGAAATAACTATGAAATGCTTTGCTGAAATTTTAAAGATCAGTGGAGGAAATGTGCATTGCAAAATCCAGTTTAGAGCAGTGACAAGCACAGAATATAGGAAACAGAGGTCTTTAAGAAGATTGCTTTTCAATTTTTTTTTCCTTTATTCCAGTTCTGTTTCCTCATTAATTGCTCTTAATAAATGAGTCAATATTTATGTGGGTGATAACACCAGCTATGCTAACAGCTAGAAATTGCTCATTTCAGGCAATTACGTATTTTGAAATTGCCTAATCCCCAGTTTCTTTATCCCCATGTAGAGTAGATTGCTTTGATGTGAAGGTCAAGCTTTCTCAGTGACTTCAGCAGGCTGCGGAGGTTGTTTGAGGAGGTGAAAGGTAACTTTGCCTTAAGTTTAACTTGATCTATGCCCCCATCAGCAGTGACTACCAAATTACCTACATTCTCTCATTTGATCACTTTTTCCTTATGGAATGAAATGAGGTACGCCAGGATAACCTTGAGGTCTAAGGCAGTTTTAAAAAACCCCAAGACCTAGTAAAATAATACTGAAACAGCTTTAAAGCCTACAGAAAATCAGGCTGAATGGTCTATCATGTAAAAGCAAATATTTGCTGTTCTATGCAGCTCCTACTCCCCAAATGGATTTGATGTACAGATCAGACATTGCTTTACAGTTCATTTTTTGTGGGCTGCTTAGTTGCTCATGCAACCTTTTTGTTGGGGATTCTTTGAGAAATGTGTATTGATAATGAAGTTTCATGTAGGAGAGTCAGATAAAAAGAGAGAAGCATATCTGTGAGAAGGAAGAATGAACAAAACAAGTAAATGTCAGGTATTGATCTCTCAGATCATGCAAAGCCTTTGAAAAATCTGGAGTCTCAGATGTCAGAGAAGTCTTTAAGATTCTGCTTTACTGACCTCTAAGTGCTAGCATAGTAGTGTGATAGCTGACAGGACTATTTGCCTCCTGAATTGCTTTAGGAGTAGTGTTTCAGCTTGTTCAGATTCTCCCTGAACATCATACTTCAAAAATTTCTTTCTATTCAAGCACCTTTGCTAAGAATCTCTCAAAGCTTCTCTGTCCTAAACTGCCATACACTTTTTCATGCATTTCCTTGGTTCTTCCCTTTCTTTCTTTCTTTTTCTTTTTTTTTTTTTTTTTTACTTCCAGGAACAGTTACAAGCTTACACATATGAAAAAAAGATGACAAATGAATGTGCAACACTGAAAATTACTAAAGCCTGTCTTGACAACTTAGGTGACCTTCCTTTGCCAGAGTAGCCAGGTATATCTGCAATGTGATGGGAGAAGGATGCAGCAGGACAGCTTAGGGCTATTTTGCATGTGCTTGGCAATAATGATGAACATGTGCAGTAAATGACTAAATCTGGCATTTCTGAGAAGTATGGTGGGTTGCCATGCCAGCACAGCCCAGCTGATCTGCACGTGCATTGTAAGAATATCCAGGACTAGCAGATATATTGTGCAATTTGTCCTTCACCACCTTGGAGGTCAATAAATGCAGAGTCCTCACATTTCATCCCGACAGAGCTTCCTTCTGAGAAAAGAGGCTGCATCTGAGAGGATCCCATGAGATCAGTAGGCAGGGCTGGGAAGTCGGCCACCTCCATGTTAGTGATGGAATACTGAGGCATGGGGGAGCTAAAAAGGTACACTCAAAGCCATCAAATAAACCTGTGTAGGAGTGGAGCAGGGCTATTGAGAACAAGACTAATTATGGAATAATCCTAACTTTTACCGAGCATTATTTTTAAGCCAGCGCTGAATTAAGGTGATTCTGGCAGCAGGCCTTCAGTCTGTGAGGAAGGAGAAAGTCCCCAAGTTCAAAGATAGCTGAGAGGAATGCTGAATGAATAGCACATTTTGCTGTGAACCACATAATCAAGTTATTTCTTCAGTACATACAGTGTCAACTGACATTATGCCTCATGTCTCGTTAAAATCCAGAATAGTAAGATACCTGGAGAATCTGAGTAACATTTGAGAAGACATAATAACACAAGAGATCAAGGGGATTCACTGTTACATACTGTCAGGGCTGTTAACAAAATTATCAGTGAAGAAGAAAAAGTGAATCAATGGTGAATAATCATGTACTATATCAGGTAAGTCAGGCCATTGTCTTCACAGTAATTAACTGTTCCAATGGTATGGGCTGGCAGTGTAATGAGGAAGCAGCAGCAAACACGCACTAATTACATTTGCTTTCAAATTCAACAGAAGCTGAACAGCTGTTTGGTGCAGTAGGTAAATTAAGAGCACTAGTCAGATCCAATTTTGAAGTGGATCCTTGATGTCACTCAATGATTAATCTGTAGGCTGAATGTTTAAGGGCATGATTCAGCTAAAAAATATTGTCACTTGGTGTTTTATTCTATCTCGTTGCCTTGATCACACCTTCCCTCCACAAAAGTCCATTTGGGGGGGTGTGTGTGTGGAGTGGGGAAGGAGGAAGACGCTGCGCAAAGTGGATTTTGTTGTTCTCCTTGCAGAATTTTCTTGTCAGGTACTTGTTTGTGGGGAGCAGAAGAAAAGAACAGGATTTGTCCTCTCCTCCTGAGAAAACAGCTGCCAGGAACAGTTTGTAAGGCTTGCAGTTATAGCCTGTACCTGGAGCCTACTGCATTGGAAGTAAACTAGGGCACTCATCAGAGGAAAGAGCTGTCCCAGTTCGTCAGATCACCTTAAAAGGCATTTTTAAGCAGGAAAGTAAAATTTTAACTGTATTATGTTAACACATGAGGTCTTCAGGGATTGACTAAGCGGGTCCGTCGCCAACACTAATCGCATCCTCCTAGCTTTTTTATTACAGAGCTAAGGACACAGGTAAGAATGCTAAGGACTCAAGTTAGGAATAGTAATAGTACAAATTTTCTTGCTGTGTTTCTGTTATTGATGTCTGATAAATACATTCTGTATTCTAGCATTGCACAGTTTCTCCCCATCTTGTAATGAGACAATGATGGTGCTTCATTTCAGCTGATTTATTTCATGCTTCACAAAAAATCCTGATTTCAGGGTGTGATGTGGAAGTGGTTGGGACTGATCAGTAAAACCTGAAGAATCACCATAGCTGCTTCTTCTCCATGTAAATGTTGACAAGACAGTCAGAAATCAAGAGAAAACACATTTACTCTCTGCCAAATTCCTTGTTAGAGAGAAACAACCAGGATTTACTTATTTAAGGCCCTAACTTATTTACATTCAGCTTCTCATAATGTATGAAGGCTATTTTGCTGCTTCTATTTTTGAAACCCAAAGTAAATCCATAAAAAAACAGTAAGCCTCATGAATGGCTCATACTCAATTATCATTGTATTATCAAAGGAGCTTTCCTGGTGAGTGACATGTGTCAAATCATTGCCTTTTGTAATCTGAAGCTTAGCTCTTGGTCTTTCTCCATGCCTTGAGCAGCAAGTAAGTTTCCTTTATCCATTTGCTTCAGCCAGCACCCTTTTCTGTCTGACACAGTGACAGATGCCTTTTGATAACTTAAAATATTATTTTAAAAAGGAAATAAGACTCTCTATGTTCTGTCAATGCTGTTTTTGAAATTGAATTAGTTGTGTACAGATATTCTTGTCTCAGGGCAGCAGAGGGAATATATAAGGAGTTACGTTCAACATTCTTCTCTGGATGTTACTTCCCTCAGAGCTCATCAGCAGTCCTGCTCTGAAGCATGACTTTGATTTAGGTGCATTTGTTAGCTGCATGAGAATTAGTTTTAGGATTATTAACGAGTCTACAAAGACAGAATCATGGCAGCGAAAGACAGAAAACAGCCTGTCATCCTCCTTTCAATGAAAGATTTTATGGTTTCCAGAAATGAAGCAACTTGGATGAGTCATATAATCAGTACTCACAGGGTCACATGCAAATTTATGGTCCCTAAGTCCTCTCTAAATGCAAATACTGGGGCTAGAACCAGTCCTTTGCTGAAGAATCAGGTATTGGCAATTTCAGCACGGACTGAAATAGGCTTAGTTAAAACATTTCTGGGTGAATCAAGCTGCATTTTAAAAAACATTTTCTGTGTCATAAAAGTGTAGTTTCTCTGTCCAATGTCATAAAAGTACAGAGAGCCAGGAACAAATAAATTGCTACACTCAAAACTTCCTGGATCTCCCTTTTCTGGAAGCACAACATGGTCAAAGAAGAAAAGGTTATACAGACTTGTTCGATAAACACAATGTTGTAGTTAGGGCAGCACTGGACCATATCACATCCATCTCAGAATATAACTTCCAGTCACTTTGTGGAACTCCTTGAAAGTTAAGCTGAAGGTCTGCAGTTATCACCAGGCATAATGAAACACAGCAAAACTGAGTAACCACCCTCTCTGTGCTGAAACACAAATACATTGTCAGCTGCCTCTTAGAGGTGTTCATGTGTAGATATGTGTTTGGGAGGTCAGAGAGAACAGACCTTGAATTAAGATGGCTCTCTCAACTTCAGAATCATGAGCCTCAGAGTGGAATTTCCACCTGAAACCCAACCCTTCACTGAGGGAAAGGAAAAAAGTACCTTCAGCCACATATGGCCCTGTACACTACTTTCATTTCTAATCTGTGACATAGACACACTTGGAGTAATACTGGCAAGACAGACAGTCTAAAGTCAAGAAGTGTGTGTGTGTGAAGGGTGGGGAGGGAGACCAGAAGGGAGAAGCACCTTCTTTTACTTCCTTTACAGTTATTCACTCCATCATTTTTTATTGAATCTTCTTTGGCTCAGTTACATTTCAAGTCTACCTTTAAAATATTTGTGTTATTTAGTTTCTCATTCATTATATATTATTATGACCCCCAGTGTCATGAGGAAGGCATTCACCCAGATGGGTATAAAGCCTATGTACCACTTCATACTCTACTTATCATATGATTCAATAGGGAGAACTAATAAATTCTCTATGCCAAAAGAAAAGGCTTTACTGACATCTCAAAAATCCTTCCCTTAATCTTTCCATGTCAATATTATTCATTACAAGGAAAAAGATTTTTATGGAGATCAGGATATAACATACAGCTTTGCTTTGATGTATACAGAAAATACGGAGACCAATAGAAATCAAATGGAATTCAAGGAAAAGCACATAGCATCTCTAAGTCAGCAGAAATCCTTCTGCTTAACTTCCTTCTCAAGGGCTGGACTCTTCTTAAGGAAGCTAATATACAGTTTATGAGGGGGAAATGGCTTTATCATATTGTCAAAAGAACAGCTATGCTATAAGCTCTGTTTGCATATGTATACATATACTACCCTACTCTCTTCTGTTAAAAACTAGTGACCTATTTTCACTCATTTGTATGGGTGAAATCTACTTCTAAAACTGCTACTAAATCCAGATATTTCTAAGTTACTTTGGAGATTCTAATTAGGTTTGAATTTTGCATGAAAGTCTTGATATTTTGTCTTAAAATCCAGGGGAAAGATTAGATGAATGACAAAAAAACCCCTAATTTAAATAGTTAAAATATTCTCACATATGAATGTACCCCCTTCTCCCTCCCCACCACAAAATGCTTTGAGAATGAAATTGGAAAAAAAAAAGATAATCTGAAAGGAAATGCAAATAGAGTCTTCTTAATCTAAACCTACTCTCTTCAGTTTAAGTTCATTACCCCTTGTCCTGTCAGTCCACTCTCTGACGAACAGACCCTCTCCAAGCTTTCCTGTAGGCCCATTCAAGTATTGGCAGGCTTCACTAAGGTCTTGCTGGAGCCTTTTCTTCTCCAGGCTGAACCACCCCAACTCTCTCAGTCTGTCTTCAAAGGAGAGGTGCTCCAGCCCTCTGATCATCTTTGTGTCCCTCCTCTGGACTTGCTCCAACAGGCCCACGCCTTTCTTGTATGGGGAACCCCAGAGCTGGATACAGTAATGAAGTGAGTAAAATTGCACTGGAGAGAATGTAATAGAAACTAAAGGAAAATAGAATTTAACAAGATAAGGAAAATTATGTCAAATGAAAAATATAGACAAAACCAGAAAGCACACGGAGTGGAATAATAAAATAATAGTTGAAAATGGAACAATGTAGAAGCATGTAAAAGTGAGCAATGGCAAAGAGTAATTGAAAGGTAAGGAGTAGGCAAAGAAATTTAGAATCATGTCTCATGCCATTAAAAATGAATATTTTCAATCAAAATGTTTAAAAAATCCATACATGTACACTACTGGAGAAAAGCATGAAATGGATATCGCAATAAAGAGACTATGTTCAGGAAAGTGACCTTCTAATTTGAGGTTTCAGAAAGAGACACAAAGACAACTGTAAAGAAATTAAATGGATCTGTGTGTTTCCCTTCCACCACCATAGTTAATATTCTATAAGTTTAAGTTTGTATATGGCTTTTGCAATAAAGATTTTTGTTAGCAGCCATAGTCTGTTAAATTTCAAAAGAAAAATAAAAAGTATAGAGTATCACATTGTTAATAGTCCAATTTCATATAAATTGTGCTTCTCAGCTTTTACATTACATGAAATGAATTTTGCAGCCTGAGGGTACTCAAGCACAGCAGATGAATTCCAAGTTGGGTAATGTCTGTGTAACTGTGACCACTCATCCCACTTGGGAAATCCAGCCTTTATCAGACCTAAGAGTGTAATAAAAGAAGGGAAAGAGACTAGATCTAAGCTGCTGTATGAGTTGTGCATTGGACAAATCTCGTATAATATTGCCAAATTGTGTCTACACTGGCTGTTCTTTCATGACTTCTTTATTCTAAGCTCTGAGAATCACCAAAATTATTCTCTAAAGATTCCAACAAAGACCCAGGTGTCTATGTTGTATGACTAAGAGGAAAACCAACAGGAAGGCAAAGATTTTTTGCTGAAGTTGGAGTCTTGTTAGCAGAAAGACCATGAAAAAGTTGCAATTGAACTTTTTCCTATTGAAGAGTTGAAATCTTGCATTTAGTTTTATGGAAGTGAGATACAACTGCATCTGCCAGCATATGACTATCTTGTGATTCTGATATCCAATACCTTCTGCCTAAACTTTGGAAAATCACTTAATCTTTAGTACAGTTTTAAATGTCTAAAGAGACTCATGACTCATAAAATACTTCATCCATTACCATTGATATACAGAAGTGATGCATTTTGCTTTTCCATTCACATTGCCATACTTTCCATGTATTCACCATAGAAAAGTAACTTTCTGTTTGGAAGCCTTTCATTCTAGAGCAAAGCATCAAAGAGATCCAAAACAAATGTGTAATGTTTAAACCAGAGTGTAGTATTTACATATGTCTGTAACATTGGCCACCTTGAATTCCTTATACTTTTGCTTTTCAAGAGACAGTGAGATCACTTCTTTAGATTTTAAGCTGCCTTCAAAACAGAGACAAATCAATCAAATAGACAGGTCACGTATTTACATATAAAACAGAAGACAAATGTTTTGTTATAAAACTAGTAAAAGAATGATGAAGAAATAAAGCTAAGCCACTCAAGAATGTGTGTGACTAAAATCCATAATCTGTCAAATTCACTCATAAAGTTTTGCCATTGTTTACAGTGTAGAGATGACAAAAACTTGCTTTTGCTCACTATCTGCCCGTCTGACTCTGCTTTGAGAAAAAAACAGGTCTATCTTCTACTAAAATAAAAACAACAGATATAAAAGAGTGCATTAGTTTATATTATTGCTGCAACATCCAAAAGTCTGAAGGAAAAAAAGGCTGTATGATGTACATGGGTTTATTATAAATATAGTATAGCGTATCCTAACTATAACTTCTCATACTTTAAGAAACAGTAATTTCAAGCTTTGTATCTTTGCTTAACAATTATTTTGTACTCTTCTGAGTTTTTTTCTAAGCTTCCATTGTGATATGCTGAAGGTTTGCTGCTAAACTTTTGTCAGGTCTATCAGTAATACGTCTGGGTAGGACCAAAGAAACACAATATAACTCTTGAATGCCTTTTCTGTTTTAAGAGTGATTCTCTTTCATCCGAGGGAAGGATGTAGAACTCACAAGAAGGGGCTCTGTCAATTTGTGCCTTTGAGCAGAGATGCAATTTATTTTTGAGACTCTCAATTTCATTGGTAATAGCGGAAAGTAAAGTGGCACTTGTCCCCACTCATGCATGCTGCCAGGGGCTCTAAAAGGGGTGTCATCAAAAGGCCACTTAGACTGGGTTAAAGTACATACTGTGGTCACATTTTGTGGACCCTAAGAAATTACTTGCTTTTCATAAGAGTATGGTATAAATTTTGTAATATTTTACAGAGCTTTTTCAGTAAGTCTCCAGGTTTTGTGTAGCAGCATCAGAGCTGTATGTTACTCTGCCAGCATAGCAGTGTACTCACTTAAGGTCCCTGGGCTTTGTTTCTTCAGGATTTCTTGCACTGCAGTCTCATGCATTTCCATCTGCTTGCCTTGTCTTTCCAAAACCCCCTAGATTTTATTAATCTTCTATCCAAAAGAGGTTTTTCCTCAAATTTTCCTGTTTGAAATGCTTATGAGCCGCTTACAGCTATTATGTATCGATGCAAGATGTTCCTGCCTTTCATAAAGTGCGCTTTGAAAGCCATCCCGCCAATTTTGGTTTTAACAATGAACTAAAGGAATACCGAAGAATAAACCTAAGAGGAACTGCAACAAATGCTGAAATGTGGTTGCATTTTTCAAGCCAAATAGATCAAAAAGAAACTTTAAAAGGCCCTCTGCAAGGCTACTGGCAAAAAGATGATTCACAGCATTAAAACTCACAGCTGTTTCAGCATGTGACAGGAGCAGCTGCTGACCCACACCAAAATGCTACACAACACTATATTAAAAAAATGGAGTTCAAATGTTAGCAGCGTAGTCTTTTCAGTGGCTCAAATAATGTGATACTGACCTTTCAATATGCTTATAGAGAAAACTCACAGTTTTTTGTAAGGCTTCTCTTAAAAAAAATCCTTCATACTCTGAATAAATTCACTACTCTGTTCCAAAAATGGAGCATATGAATGGTCACAGATCTGACAGAAATAAACACAGATCAATGAAAACTAAAGTTGTGTAATGACAATTATATGCCAAAATAAAATGAAGAGACTTTGACACTTGAAAAACCTATCACAGAATCACAGAATCACTAGGTTGGAAAAGCCCTTTGAGATCATCAAGTCCAACCATACCTGCCCTATGCTAAACCTTATCCCTGAGCACCTCATCTACCCATCTTTTAAATACATCAAGGGATGGTGACTCAACCATCTCCCTGGGCAGCATGTTCCAATGCCTAATAACTCTTTCAGTGAATAATTTTTTAGTAATGTCTAATCTGAATCTGCCCTGGTGCAGTTTAAGTCCATTGTCCCTCATCATATCACCTGTTGCTTGGGTGAAGAGACTAACACCCATCTCTACAACCTTCTTTCAGGTAATTGCAGGTGGTGATAAGGTCTCCCTTCAGCCTCCTCTTCTCCAAGCTAAATAACGCCAGTTGTCTCAGCCAATCGTCACAAGGTTTGCTCTCCAGCCCCTTCACCAGCCTGGTTGCCCTTCTCTCAACACACTGCAGGACCTTGTCCTGTAGTGTCTTCCTTGTAGTGAGGAGCCCAAAACTGGGCACGGCACTTGAGGTGCGGCCTCACCAATGCTGAGTATAGGGGCACAATCACTACCCTGGACCCGCTGGCCACACTGTTTCTGATACAGGCCAAGATGCCATTAGCCTTCTTGGCCACTTGGGCACACTGCTGGGTCATGTTCAGTCTGCAGTCAACAAACACCCCCAGGTCCTTCTCTGCCAGGCAGCTTCCTAGACCACTCATCCCCAGGCCTGTAGCGTTGCATTGGGTTGTTATGTCCCAGATATAGGACTCTACACTTGGCCTTGTTGAACCTCATCCCACTGGTCTCAGACAATCAATCCAGCCTGTCCAGATCCCTTTGAAGAGCCTTCCTACCCTCAGGCAGATCAACACTTCCACCCAGCTTAGTGTCATCTGCAAATTTACTGAGGGAACATTCAATCCCTTCATCCAGGTGATTGATAAAGATGTTGAACAGAACTGGACCCAGGACTGAGCCATGGGGAACACCACTTGTGATTAGCCTCCAGCTGGATCTGGCTCCATTTATCACAACTCTTTGGGCCTGGCCATCCAGCCGGTTTTTTACCCAGCAGAGGCTACGCCTGTCCAGGCCAGTGGTAGCCAGTTTCTCAAGCAGAATGCTGTGAGAAAGAGTATCAAAGTCTTTGCTGAAGTCAGGGTATACTACATCCACAGCCTTTCCCTCATCCACAAAGTGGGTCACCTTGTGATCAGGTTAGTTTTGCAGGACCTGCTTTTTGTAAACCCATGTTGACTGGGCCTGATCACACGGTTGTCATCTGTGTGCTGTGTGATAGAACTCAAGATGACCTGTTCCATGATCTTCCCCGGCACTGAGGTCAGACTGACAGGCTTGTAGTTTCCTGGATCCTCCCTCCAACCCTTCTTGTAAAGAGGTGTAATATCTGCCAGCCTCCAGTTGAGTGGAAATTCCCCGGTCAGCCAGGATTGCTGGTAGATGATGGAAAGGGTTTTGGCAAGCCCATCAGCCAGCTCCCTCAACACCCTTGGGTGGAACCCGTCTGGACCCATAGACTTATGAATGTCTAATTGGCCTAGCAGGTATCTAACCATTTCCTCCTGGATCATGGGAATTTTGTTCTGCACTCCCTCCCTGTCTTCCAGTTTGTGAGGCTGAATATCTCGGAAACATTTTACCTTACTATTAAAGACATCCTCCAACTGTCACATCTCCCACTAGGCCTTCTCTATTCACAAACAGCGGGCACCTTCCCTAGTCAGTTCACTCACCAGTTGTGTCAGGAAGTTGTCATTTGACAACTTCGAAAGGTCTTTTGACACATCTTTGACACTGAAGTTTATATGTGAAGTCTAAACCCATAATGACACTGGAATGCTACTAGTATATATCAAATGACCACATATTTTTTGTTTGTTTGTTTTTCAACATTTTTTTCCTACTTGGAGAAGGTAGAAAAAAACACACACAATTTTAATTTTATGTATAATTTAAAACGGATTCAAAATTTAAAATTAAAATAAACTGTAAACTAACAGGCATTTCAATGTCATCAGTAGTTTACTACTGTAATGCCTTCATGGAAAAACAAGCAGCACCATGGAATTCAGAAGTCAAGAAGGATAGTTTTTAGATTTGCTGTCTCTGTTTCATTTGCTCATGTCAAATAAATGGTGAGTTCCACCACTGGAAATGTCATAACATCTCTCTTAGCTATGGACACTTCTGGATGTTTTTTGAGAGCTCATTCTCTCAATGAAGGAACAAAGAAAAATATCCTCCTCCAACTGGCTGGCTGGGTTTTTTTTCCCCTTTAAATTTTAGAAACTAAGCACATTAGGACTTGTTCTATCTGTCAAATTTAATATTGTATACTATAAGCAAAATTTACAGGACATGTGGAGACTCACATATGCTATGTATACATAAAAGATGATTGCATAAGCCTTTTTTCTTTGGATAAAAAGGAATTATGGCATGCCAGAAGCATGAAGAATAATTTAAGGGGAGTAAGAAAAAAAAAGAACACATTTAAACTGCTTAATCCATCCACTTGCTGGTGTTTATGTGCATAATACCATATACAGAGCTAAGGATTAGCTCTTTGAATTTCAGCACTTTCAAAGATGTCTAAAGCAAACTAGTACATGTGAGCATATTTAGCTTGTAACATAATAGGAAATATTTTTCATGACACTATAAAATACTAACCAGTAAATCATGAAAGAAAATATGTTTATGTTCCTCACTTAACACTCTGTAGTATCTTTTCTACTTATTCAAGATGATAGAGGGTTGCAGTGTCTTTGAAACTAGTATATCTGCTCTAAAAAAAAAAGACTTTGTCACTCCAAAAAGATAATAAACCCAAGGAAGAATTTTAAGTCTCATCCTCTGCTTTACATTTAGTAATTTGATTTGTGTCTGTAAAAATGAAAATCTTCTTACAGGTTAGTTTTCTGTTTCTTTATTTTCTAACACAATTATTCACCAACTGTCCAGCACTGATGCTAAAATTACCTATGCAGTAAGATGCAGGAAGGATGTCAAGGTTATTTACAAACTGAAATATTTGAAGGGCAGTCCAAATTTAGCAGGAAGAGAACATCAGGAAGAGAAAAAGGGTTCTTATCCTGAAATTTTCTCTTTGAAAACTGTATATGAAACAGGCTTAAGTGTTACACTTGGAATATTACATTTTATGATTCCCTTGAGTGGATATTTTTGCACTAGTAGTAAAATCAGTGAAAGAAAATTGGACATTTCTGTAAATTAAAATGTTCATGATAGATACTAATTAATTAGGTTTTCAGTTCAATTCTTTCTTCTGGTTTCCCAGTTTCCTTAATTCCTTCCTTCCTTGCTTATGTTTTTTCTAATTATGGGTAAGGTTGAATCTGGTAAACACAATGAGAAATCCTTCTTAAGTTATGCCTTTGCAGTTAAATGTTTTCACTGATCAAAAGAATAATTGAAAACCACCAACAGCATTTTGTATCTTCCCATGATTGCCTGTGAATCAGTGAAGTTTGAAGACTGTGAACTTGAGGTATTCTTGCTAGTTTGCAGTGTATTGTGTAAACATGGGAGATGTTTAATTAGACAGAAAGAAGTGAAGACTTTGGGTGAGATACCGCCCTACTGCCACCTTAGGTATTTCTTTCCTTAATCTGCTACCCCAATGCTGAGGAACAGTAAAGGTGTTTCCTACCAACTCACTTGATGTTGGTGAATTCTTGAGTTTATTGCAGGTTTTTTTCCCACCATTTTCTGCATCTGAGAGGCAGCTTCCACTCAGAAGACTGGGTGAGAGGGAAAACGTGGGAAGGGCTGGGTGGGGCAGCGAAAGTGGTGACAGCTGGCTCTGCTGCAGGATGGACCCCAACCCTGCTGTAGTCCTTCATGAGGACATGAGTGACACCAGAGTGTGGCCACCTTTTGTGGCTGCCACGCATACACTCCTGTATCCCGCCTTACAGCAGGAGGAAATGCAGGTCTGGAGACCTTGCTCAGTGCCCGTTTGGAATGAAGGAGCACAGATGCACATATGGGTTGAGCACACACTGGCAGGATGAATAATTTTCCTCAATTCTAGGTGCATTTGTTGTTAAACATTGAGCCTGCTATTCTTAGGGAGACTTGGTGATATATCTGAATATCTATGAATAACTGACTTAAAAAAACCCACATTAAAAATTACCATTGATTAAAGAAAAAGTTATATTAAATTATTCTTTCAATGACAGGAGCAAACTTCCCCACCCTCCCACTCCCCAGTTTTCAAATAGTTAAGTGCTTGGAGAGAGATTTTGATAAACAGACTAAGTAGATAGCTTGAATAGAGGCGGAAAAAAAAGACATCACACATCTCTAAAACATCCGTTTTGTCAGATTGTTACATCGGTAGCATTTTGTGACTGTTTGAGGTTGACTGTAGTGGCTAAAACGACTAAGGATATTCCTAGGGTAGTATTATTCTATTGCAGATACCTAATCTGGCCACAAGAGAGCATTGTAAATCCAAAGAAGGCCCTTTTCCGCAAATGAAGTTCAGCAGACCTAAATGTGTTGCTTTTCCCCCACTGCTGTCAGAAAGCTGGAGAAATGATGACTATGTTTATTGACGTTAGTACCAAGCAGATAATTAATTATTTAGGGCTTTTCCTGAGAAGTGAAAAGGTCACCTTCATTATATATAACTTTGAAAAATACCATGAGTGATATTGCAGATCACGAAGCATTAAAATGCAAGCAGTGATTGAGAATTTCAGAGCCCCTATATTTTTTCCCTTGTTCTTTCAGGTTTGAAATGCTTGCTTTTCTATATCACTGAATGGTGTGTTTTAAGAAAAATACCACTAATGAACATTACCTTGAAAAAGCAAAGGTTGAGGTCTTTCCTATTGTGACTGTGAGGAAGATGAGAAATATGGAGAGAGATTGCACAGTACTTTTTTCAATTTAAAAAAAAAGGAATAGAAACCTAGTAAACAAAGGGTCAAGATCATAGGAGCAGGAAAAGTGGAAATCAGGAAGGAAAAAGGAGAAATTATGCTTAGGCAAGAAATGTTAAATTATAGTCTAGAAGGTAACATATGTAACTTGATTTCCAGTTGTGTACCCTGCCAGCCTCTGGGCATGCACACGACTGCCCACTGCATGTCTTTCTTTCCAAGCTTCTCCAGCAAGCAATGACCATA
Source organism: Zapornia atra (assembly GCA_013400835.1). Lineage (NCBI taxonomy): Eukaryota > Metazoa > Chordata > Aves > Gruiformes > Rallidae > Zapornia > Zapornia atra. Next base: position 61,933 of record VZTU01003076.1, on the reverse strand, counting down.
TTCCACCCCTGTGAATGGGAGACTGCCAAATCCGCTCTAACAGCTCTCTCCGAGTTTAGCCTTGGGAAATCCCACACCCTGCTTTGCACATTCCACTGATGCTGCACAGTGAGGTCACTGAGAGAGTCTCACCTTATTTTCTCACCTTCCTTGGGTGCTACTTCCAGATATGGAGTTATTTCTTGTGCAGGTTTGGAAAAAAGAACAACACCCTCTCTCCACATAGCCTTGCAGCCCCATTCTCTACAGCCATGGCATTGCACTGCTGCAGAGACCTGCCACAGTCTGCAGGATGGGGCTGCTCTCTGGGACACTTGGTGTCCCGCATGGCCTTGCTGCTGAGAAGCAGACATGCAGCTGGGGAAATGGAAGCAGAGCACAGTGGTACAAGTGCCTCTGACCAGAGTTTGTGTCAGAGACGCATGAACTGTTTGGGGTGGGATAAGGTGGCATAAAAAGAGTGGGCTGAAACAATAATGGAATGGATTTCAAAAGAATAGGACCTCATGTGTTATGCCAGCCAGGTTAATAAAGTCTGTTTAGGAGGGTTGGCTTTCAGGAAGTGCCTGCCAATCATGCCAACTGCAAGGTCACCCAGCAGTGAATCTAGTAACGTTTGAGTGGACAAGCAGCATCATACTTTTATTGATGTACACCCAATACAAACATCTGAAACCAACTGAAAATAAACAAAGAAAGATCAATATGAATAAACAGATGATTCTATGATATCAAACAATTATGTTAATTTTTTAGTGATTTTATTTTAGCTATCAGAGAGAGCAGATTAAAATAGCCTTTAATTAGCTTCATACTTTATATCTCTTCTCTGCTGGCAGGGTCTAAACCTTTGGAAGTACCTTGACAAGGAGAAATGTAAAGTATGGGACTGTAGGGCTGGAGCTGAGGCTGAGAGACACAGCTGTAGTGATATGGCAAAGACAAAGTTATGCATTATATTTCTTGGTAATCTTTGTATCAATCACAAAATGAAACTCGTAATGATCTTAGACTTGCCATCCAGAGTTGTTTACAGTGAAGCTGAAGGATGTGCAGTGGGTGCTGAAAAGAGAATTTCTTAATAAAATGGCAACTTTCATGCTTAGAACGGTGTTTGACCTACTCCGCATGCAAAGCCACATTTTTATGACCACAGCTGCAAGATTTGGTGGTCTGATCCTGGCCCAAGAGGCAGATTGGAAAAGGTCCTCAGTAGCGTGTGTGGTCACTTGTTTGGAAACTTTTTCGCCCCTCCAGTCAGTCGACAGGATACATTGTGTACTATATTAATCATCTTCTTCCACAAAAAGAAAGTATAGACAAATTTTCCATGTAATGGTTGTATCTAGAAACAAGGTTGTGTAAGGAAAGGGTACATTTTGCCACTAAAGATTGAGCAGTAGGGCACATGTGATAGTTAAGATCGATGGTACTTTTGCTTTAGAGCTGGTATATTTTCCTTTTTACATTAGGCTGGAAGTTGGCTGGAATTAAGTAGCTTTGAGAGGGAGCTTCATAATGGAACATGGAAGAACCATCATTCATGTCTCAAGAAGGTAACAATATTTTCAATATTTACGGAAAAGAAGAAAATCAAATGCAAAGTGAATTTAAAAGTGACAAGTGAAGGACTTGCCTGTTTTGTCTGCTGGTGGGATGAATGCTTTGAGGCACTCTGATACCACATTGAAAAGCTGGCTCGGTTGCCAAGTTCATTTGTCCAGAGCATAGAGGAATCCTTTAGAATTAGATTTGCAGAGTAAGATGTGAAAATAAAATTGTATCTGTACCTCCTTTATACCTCTTCTTTTAGATGCTGTCAAAAATCTCACTTGGAATTCTGTTTGGTTATAAACTGGGCAAAATACCAACTAGCTATCCCACTTCCTTTGCTCTTTGTCTTGTTCTTAATACATCAGCAGGTGTATTACTTACAAATCCTTTATGAAATAGTTGTTGGATTTTGTGGGTTTGGTTTTGTTTGTTGGGGGTTTATTTCCCAGTGAATTTTCTTATATTTCCCTTGCTAACTGTCTCATGAGGGAGAATGAGAAATTTGGTGCCTGTTGGCAAATTGAAGAAGGCAGTGGAGGAAAGAAGAGACCTTGGGGAGAATCTCTTGGACAGTAAATCTTTGACTGTGTCTTTTTATTATTGTTTCTGAGTTGCCATGAAAGGCAAGCCCTGAGGGAGGGTGTAAGCCAGGTCTGTGTGCCCTGCTGAAGGCAAGGTGGGGACTTGCTGATCAGACATTTGTTTTGGCTCGAGCAGTGAGAACATGGCATGGATCACTGGTACCAGTGTTTCAATGAAGGAAGCCCTAGGGCAGATCTCAGTGTGCAAAACCAGGCCAACAGATATGTCAAATCCACCTTTGTAACAACAAAAAATACCAGACTCCTGTCTAGTTCCCTGGCTATAGCTGTGGTAAAGTGATAGTCAGATAGTCCTAGCTGTGGTATTTTCTTGGATGAAAATGGGGAGCACATTTGGCTTCTTGCAGTTAATCCAGGACAGAAACTCAGGATTATTTGACTGCCATCTTTTTTACTATTAGATCCCAAATCTCAAACAGTGATTCAGCTCCCAGAACACTACACTAATTTGATACTAATCTGTGAAAGGTCATTGCTAGCATAACAATATCCCATAATAGCAGAACAAGAATATTCAGTGGCATTTTACATGTGCTTGGTGTTGTTAAGCTAGCATTTAGTGTCACTATAGATCCTATTCAGTGGTGAAATAAGGCTCTTCTTTCCTTAATTCTACTGCTTGATACAAATGCAAATACAGGCTAAGACAGATACAAATGGAAAACATTGAGAGGGCCGTAGATGCATTGTGAATGTATTGGTAGTCTAAATCTGATCTTTGACAAGATGCTATCTGATGTGGCAAAACCAAAGCTCTGGGTCGTGATGACTGAGCCAGAAGGGTCTGGCAGAGATGAGACTATGAAAATTGGGATGTCCCCAGAGCCCTAAGAGTCTGGAAAAACTATTCAAAGTAGAACTGACAGGGATGTTGATTTCACTGAGGCATTGATTTTGCTACAGGCCCAAGAAGCTCCAGTTTTATGAGAAATGTCAAAAAATGTTGGCTTTGGCCTGATCCTAGCACTTCTGGATTTTCATCCTCACCTTTTGAATAGATGACTGCATGCTCCCTGATTAGCACATCTAGATGGCCAGCAGAAATTTTGGGCAGGACTCAAAACAACTGCATGTCTCAAATTCATTACATGCCCAGCATGGAATGCTTTACATGAGACTTATTTTCATAATGTTTGGACTATTATTTGGGTAAAAGAGTGAATCTTTTCTTGTATTCATGGTGAGAGAATGACAGTCATTAAAATGAACAAGTGCCTGTTACCTACGATTAAGCCTTGGAGCAAGTCTCTGATCCAAGCATCCAAGTGAGGGAGGAGACAGGAGAAGGGGAATGGTAATGAGAAACTGCATTGAATTTAAAAAGCAGTTGCCTTTGGCAAGTTTTTATTAATTTTTGGTTGATATGAGGAAAAGGGTTGCTGTGTTTAGTGAACTTTCAGCACTTCACAAAGTTATGATGAAAATAGAAGTTACAGTAAATAAGCATTGAAATAAAAATTGCTCAGGCAATGTTTATATGAAGAGTGAAGAATTAGGCAGCAAATATTTTTCAAATGCTAGTCCTTTATGCAGTTATCTCTTTCATAGTAACAATTAATGCCCAACTGTTACCGAGCAGCACTTTGTGCTGTTGTATGTGAAAAATGTGTTTTCTTGTTCAATAAAGCCATTAAGAGAGAGGGAAAGCCAGTCACTTTGGTGGTTGTTTCTTTCCAAACCGTGCCTTTGAATGTGAGGAAAAGCTAGCCTTGCCCTTTGCAACTGTCCTTGCCCCAGGCTGTGACTATATTTGTTTTGAACTGCCTTCCAATATGTGTTAAAACTAAAGACAACATTTTGATATTGCAAATGTGAGGGATTTTTTTTTTTTAAAGTAAACTTAGTGTGTCTGAGCTTTCTTTCACTTTTGCCACTGTTATATTCACGAGTTACAGGTCTCTGAGACAGGCTTTTGTTGTTGCATGACAGGAAATCCACTTACATTTTTTACACTAGGGACCTCCTCAGAAACATCAATTGAAAGTTTGATCTTGTACTTATTGTTGCAATACCACAAGACTGGAGCTTCTTCAATGCTTTCTGTTCCTAAAACTCTTGGCAAGAATTTGAACAGCAGTGACCTGGTAGTCTGAGCACAAACCAACCTGTGCAGCTTGCCATCAAAGATCTTTTCACAGCATTTTTTTCTTCTTCAGATAACCAATTCCTTTGAGCAAGAGCTCCTCTTTCTATCCTATCTGCATAGCTTGTGCGTCTTTTGCTGTGCTTGGGAATTCTTGTAAATGGGAGTTACCTATTGCAATTCTGGCAACCTTTTTTTTTTTCCCCAAATAGCACACATTGCCTTGATCTGTGAATTTAGATATCTGACGCTTGTCAAGGCCTTTGTGGTTAAGGTATCCTTTCGTTGGTGTTGTGGATTCTCTATGTTCGTAAGTAGACATTCATTGTCAGAAAAGAATGATATGAGAAAAAAAAAAGCAAAACAAGAACAAAACCCCCAGTTGCATACTCAATAAGCCTGTAGATTATCTAACAGACAATAGAGTAAATCACCTCTCTCAGGACTGGGATTTCATTAGAGCCCTAATGGATTTTTTTTTTTCTTATCTGAGGTTTGAATTCGTAATCTATATAAATCACATTTTTTGTAGAGATGAGATGGACATGAATTGCAGCAAGGAACTTTTCTTGTGTTACAGGAGAAAAGGGGGTATACAGACCCTCTTCTAGTTTAAATACACACTGATGCTGGACTCTATGAATAGGCTTGGTTCACATTTTGAAGAGTTTACAAAGGTAAATTCTATGAAGGAAGGGATTTCACAGAGAAAAGTATGTTAGGGACTTCAAAATGAACAGCAGCCCTCTCAGATGAAAGACAATGAGCAGCACAAGGACATATATTTCATGTATCACTTTCCTCTTGGAAATAAGCTTGTGATATTTTCCTTGGCCTTAAACTTTTTACCGTAAATTTGTGTGTCTGAAGGTCAGTCTCCCTGTGTGAGCATTTATGCAATGAGTAGCTGTGATGAATCTACTAGATATATTAAGACTTCATCTGAGCAAATTTGTAACACGAGAGTTCAGTATGAACATTATTGGCCAGTTGGATCTTTTGTGCATCTGTATAATTGCACACCAAAGATTCATTAACTTTTTCTCATATTTAATTGAACGTAATTTAACTTTAATATTGTAGGGTCATTTACCTGATATTAGTATGTTGAAAACACTATACATTTCCTAATTAAATGATTATTTGATTTATTTTTGAATAACCTCAAATTCCTCAGGACAGGAGTTATTGCACTTTCATACCTCAGAAATCTTGAATACTCTTAAGAAACAGTCAATGAAATAAGTGAATAATTATAGCAAATTATTATTTATTTTCTTTGAGAATTCCAGGAACATTTGGCATCTTTTATGTTAATAAGGCGTTCAAAACCTTTCAGACACAGGCACCAATACAGAATCATAGAATCATTTAGGTTGGAAAAGACCTTTAGAGTCATCAAGCTCAACCATTAACTTGATACTGACAATTCCACCACTAAGCCATGTCCTTAAACACCGTGTCTATATGTCTTTTAAATAACTTCAGGGATGATGACTCAGCCAGGACTAGGCAGCCTGTTCCAGTGCTTGACAACCCTGTTGGTGAAGAAATTTTTCCTACTATCCAATCAAAACCTCCCCTGGCACAACTTGAAGCCAGTTCCCCTTGCCTTGTCATTTTTATCAGTTCTGACCTATACTACATCTTAATTTTTTGCTATACCTGTAAGTCTATAGTTTCTACCAGCACACAGTCACTGAGTCCAGCATCCTGATTAAAGCAGATCCATATACATCAGGTTGCTAAACAACTGCATAGTTGTTTTAAGTATCTTTACGGATGGAGATTCCCCATCACGTCTTTAGTAGAACAAACAAACAGACAAACAAAAAAAATAGGAGAACAATCCCATATACTTTTAAAATTTATTTTGAGGAGAACAATCCCATATACTTTTAAAATTTATTTTGGAGTGCTTCTACTCTCATCCTATAGACTGAGTACCCATAAGTAGCAGGACATTTTAGGTTGCTTATAGAGCAATTCTTCTGGCTTAGCTTTATCTAAAGAAATTGAGTTCACATACTTCAAAATTAGTTTATCATGTGTGGTGGTTTTACCCTGGCTGGAGGCCAGGTGCCCAGCAAAGCTACTCTTATCAGTCCCCTCCTCAACTGGACAGGGGAGAGAAAATGTAATGCAAGGCTCAAATACAAGAATAGGGAGAGATCATTCAGCAATCACCATCATGAGTAAACCAGACTCAACTTAGGAAAAAATAATCTAATTTAATTAAAAAGTAGAGCAATGAGAAATGAAACAGAACCTCAAAACACTTTCCTGCACCCTCCCTTCTTCCTGGGCTTAACTTTACTCTCGAGTTCTCAACCTAACCCCCCTCTCAGTGGCACAGGGGGACGGGGAATGGTTATTGTGGTCACTTCATCGTCTCACCTTCTCCTTCCTCCTCAGCGGGAGAACTCCTCACACTCTTCCCCTGCTTCAGCGTGGGGTCTCTCCCATGGGAGACAGTCCTTCATGAGCTTCTCCAATGTGAGTCCTTCCCGCAGGGGCTTCAGTTCTTCATGAACTGCTCCAGCATGGGTCCCTTCCATAGGGTGCAGTCCTTCAGGAACAGACTGCTCCCCTCATGGGGACACAAGTCCTGCCAGCAAACCAGCTCTAGCTTTGGATCCTCTCTCCATGGGTCCAAAGGTCCTTCCAGGAGCCTGCTCTAGCATGGGCTTCCTGCAGTGTCACAGCCTCCTTTGGCTGTTTCCACCTGCTCCACTGTGGGGACTTCATGGGCTGCAGGTGGAATCTCTGCTTCTCTTTCCACATGCTGCAGGGTGACAGAGTGCTTAGCAATGGCCTTCAAGTAATCATCAGGGAGTACAGAGGAATCTCTGCAGTGGCACCTGGAGCATGTCCTCCCTCTCCTTCTTCACTGGCCTTGGTGTCTTCAATTTGTTTCTCAAATCTCACACTGGCTGCAGAAGTTGCCACTAGGTTTTTTCCCCTCCCTTCTTAAATATCATAGAGGCACTACCACTGTCACTGATTGGCTTGGCCTTTGCCAGCAGTGAGTCCATCTGGGACCTGCTGGGTATTGGCTCTGTTTGACTTAGGAAAAGCTTCCAGCAGCTTCTTTCTGGGCTACCCCTGTAGCCCCCCACCCTCTGCTAGCAAAACCTTGCCATATAAACCCAAACCACCATGTGAACCAAGTGAAGACAATCACTTCAGAAGAGCTCTCTTGAGCTCAACAAAAATGCTTATGTTGTCACACAAGCTTTTCTTTCGGGAAGACAATCCTATCATGACCTCCTCATAGTTAATTTATGTTTCTTCATCTTCTCTATTGACAGCTTTAATGGGAAACACAGATGATTTTCTGTGTAATAATCTGGTAACAAGGATGGCTTCTCCAATTTTCATGGTTATTTTTAGCAGAGTTACATAGGTCTCAGAGCTTCCCACAAAGCCATAGAAAATCTGGCATCTGTTAGAGATGAGACAGATTTCTTGCTTGATAATGATATCTTCAGAAAAGTGGTATCAATATTTGATTCTCTTTCTCTCTAGAACAGCAGGTTAGAGAGAAAATTCTGGGATATGGTAAGATTACAGGTAAGTGTAGGCTTACATCAAACAGAACACCATTTTAAAGTTAGCCATAAAGAGTCTTTTTTTTAATCTTTCGTGCAACATAAGAAACTTTGCTGCACAATGAATTTTGATTATATATACCTTTTTACCCCACACATGTCAGTGAGAGATGCTAGCTTTTGCTACCATAATGTAGCCATGGTAGGGACCAGAAGAGTCAAAACACAGAGTTTACAGGAAATAAAATTTTTCCGTTTCTCACATTGATTCTCAAGAAAGTCCTTATCTTGTAATGTTTTAAGAAGGTGAGATCTTGCCAGAGTCCTAATTGAAATTTGGCATTTTACCTGTTAGTTGAAATCTGTAAATTAGAGTCAGTGAACAAGCTGGTACAGCCAACCAGTAACTCAGGTGCTGTTATATTTCTGACAGCTAGAGAACACAGTCGTTTTCAATCTAAATTCAATTTAAAGGAAAAAAGCAAAACTAAGAACAAATCTGAAACTTCTATGGCAACATACCATGAATTTTCTGTAACATAATATAAAATTCCACTTCACAAATGGCCTTTGCCCCTGCAGAAATGGATTTGTGAGGATTTATAGGTATGATACCAAAGCAATCTTTACAAATATGTAGCTACATACACTGTGGTTACACTGTGGTAATGTAAACCTCACAGGCATGTTTGTACATTGCTCTTTTTTCCTGCAGTCTTTTAAGAAGGTTTAAAAGTTTTGGTGGTTTGTTACTTTGGTGCTGAGCTCTTTTTCCTCCCATTTAAATACACATCCCATGAATAGTCAGGTCTGGTGACATGAGGCCAATCTGTTTAATAGATAAAGCTATACTACCCTGGAAACAAAAACCTCTTAGCATTCAGTGGAGTAGAATCTGAATGGAGGCCTGTGACTAGCGGTGTTCCCCAGGGCTCGGTGTTGGGTCCAGTCCTGTTTAATATCTTCATTGACGACCTTGATGAGGGAATAGCATCCACCCTCAGCAAGTGCCGATGATACAAAGCTGGGAGGGGTGGCTGACACGCAGGAACACTGCACTGCCATCCAGCAAGACCTGAACAGGCTGGAGAGCTGGGCAGGGAGAAACCTAATGAAATTCAACAAGAGCAAGTGTAAAGTCTTGCACCTGGGGAGGAATAACTGTCTGTGTCAGTACAGGCTGGGGCATGACCTGCTGGAGAAGAGCTCTGTGGAGAAGGACCTGGGGGTCCTGGTTGATGACAGGTTGGCTATGAGCCAGCACTGTGCACTGATAGCTAAGAAGGCCAATGGGATCCTGGGATGCATCAGGAAGAGTGTGGCCAGCAGGTTGAAGGAGGTGATCCTCCCCTCTACTCTGCCTTGGTCAGGCCTCACCTGGAGTATTGTGTCCAGTTCTGAGCTCCCTGGTATAAAAAAGACAGGGACCTCTTGGAGAGACTCAAGAGAAGGGCTACGAAGATGCTTAAGGGCCTGGAACATCTCCTGTATGAGGACAGGCTGAGTGAGATGGGACTGTTCAGTCTGGAGAAAAGAAGACTTAGGGGGGACCTAATTAGTGTTTATAAATATCTTAGGCATGGGATGCAGGGGGAATTGGCCAGCCCCTTTTCAGTGGTCTGTGGGGACAGGACAAGGGGCAATGGCTGCAAGTCAGAACACAGGAAGTTCTGCACCAACATGCGGAAGAACTTTTTCACAGTGAGGGTGACAGAGCCCTGGGACAGGCTGCCCAGGGGGGTGTGGAGTCTCCTTCTCTAGAGATATTCAAGACTCGTCTGGACGCCTACCTGTGCGACTTGTCCTAGGGAGCTGCTTTGGCAGGGGGGTTGGACCCGATGATCTCTAGAGGTCCCTTCCAACCCCTACGATTCTGTGATTCTGTGATTTTGCTGTGGGATTTTTTTTGTGGAGTTTTTTCCTTTCTCTGTATTTATTCCATGTCAAACATGTTCCAGGCCTCATGGTAACTAGAATGCAAAGTCTAATGAATATCATGGTAATGCATTATGTCTGTTGCCCTTTCTCATCTTAAAAAAAGAAAGAAAACCAAACCAGCTCAAATTCTCTTCAGATGAAGAAAATGTTATTGATGGTTCCTCCTAGTATAGATGGTTTCTCACACACTTCATATACCTGTGACTACTTGTGGCATCTCGGAGGAAATGGCAAAAGATGAACAGAAACAAACAGAACAGGTTGATTATAGTTGAGCAGGAACGGGAAGAAATATTTCAACAGTAATTTCCCCACACTATCAAGTACTGTGTCTCTAACATTGCAATAGTAGCTTTTCTCCATGTCCAAGCAGTCTACAGTACCCTGCATAGACAGATGTTTTGTGATACCTGGTGTATAGAAATATATCTAACATAAAAATACACAATTTAAGAAGGCAAGCAATGTAAAAAAAAAAAAAGATTGAAGGAAGATATAATTCATTAAAAGTACTGCAATAGGGCTTCTATTGATGTCACTTTTTAAAAATAAAATCAATTTTACAAAGGTGTAGGATGGTCATACTCTAGCCTATTTTATCTGCTGACATAAGTGGAATAGCATAGGGATAAATCTGGTTGTAATCCTCAAGCAGCACACAACCTCTCTTCATTAAAAATAAAACATCCCATTTAAAAGAAGACATCAATTATCCTATGCTTTACGTTAAGTGTAAATCAGAGATAATTCAATGGAATCAACAGAGTGGCACTGGAGTTAAACTGTTTGGAGATTAAATTGTGCCAGATTGGTTTATTTCAAAAATTTCTAATCATTAGCATATTTTCATGATCTTTCAGTTCAAATTCAACTGGCACAGAAACTGAGTAGGGTATATCATGTTCTTTAGTTTCTATGTAAACACAGAAAAGAGTATATGACATTTCCTAGACTTCATCCGTCTGTTTCTTTTAATGGAGGTTATAATTACAGGTTATAATTATAATCTCTACTGACATGACCATTATGTCAGTAGAAAGCTTTTTTTTTTTGGTGTGTTTCTGTGACATTTTTTCCTACAAAAAACCCATTCTGAACTCTTGACAAAATCATTAACGTTGCAGAGAACTAGAATTACAAAAGTATTGGTTGATCTGGAGAAACATTGGCATCCCAACAAGGAATCATATTCCAGGACAGAGCTTAATGATGTAGACTTACCAAACAAGCTTCTTGATGTCAAAGGCTGTGGCTCAGCACTCATACATGGAGTTACTTTTGCCTTTTCTGGTATCTAATGGGTAGTGTGAGTACTAGTTCAGGACTTGAAAGCAATTCTACATTTTATCCAAAATAAATTACTTTTCAAAGGCCTCAAATTGTTCCTCTCAAGAGGCAGTAGATAATAAATCTGACAAAGAAAAAAAGAGCCATAGAAAATGATATACAGGTGAACACCTTACCTAATTTGTACTTACAAGGGAAGATTTTTCATACACAAGGTATTTGACTTAATGTAGATATAATCTGCTTAAAATGTTAGTATTGTATAATACAAGAAAGCAGAACAGAAAATATGAGGCTCCTTACATTCCTCTATTCTTATACTCAGTAATACATTTTCTCTGTCATTTTGATATGATACCTCTTTAGGGTCGTACCTCTGGTCCACTGATCATTCATTCTACATTAATGCTATTTTTTCCTGGGGGGGACTGGAAGAACTAGCTGTGTTTCAGGGGTATGGATACACAGCATGTGAAACAGAAATCTGTCTGCCTTTTCTCAGCATGTCTTTAGTTCAGGGAACCCCCAAACACCCCTTGTGTGAAACACCCACCACAGGATGCTGAAGGCTCACTTTTCTGGAAGCAGCAGTTTTAGCACTTGTTCCTTTTCTTTATTTTGTGTTTGGCTAGTTCCCCTCAGGAACACAAAATACTTTTATTCAAGAGATCCCAAAAGGCTATCAGAAGAAACCAGCAGAGGGTTTCTTAAAAGCATTGCTGGAGGTGGCTGAGCATCTGGCTGCTTCTTGGTATTACAGATACGTAGAGCAGTGCAGGCTCAGCAATAAAAGGCGGCAGGTGACCCGTATGAAAATTTGTGACATGAGGAAGCAGTTATTTCCTCAGCGTGACAACTTTTGACCACAATGACACCTTGCTACCACTCACTGTCCTCAGTTTTCTGGGCATGAGGCCAGATGTGATCAGGTAAGGATGTTTTTATGCTGTACATCAATCATACCCATGTGTTTCAATGTTGTTTAATAATGGCGTTATAAACTTTTGTACTTTGCTCATATAGGAGTTGATTAGGTTTCCTAGATGATAATGAGTACAATAAATATAAGCCCATGCTACTGCTGTGTGTATTTGAAAGCACTAAATTGCTCATCATTATTCTATTGCAGGAATGAAATTAGAAGACTCTGCCATTAACCAAATGATGATGGCTATCACTTTTTAATCAAAACATATAATTTTATGGCTTATGAGTTAACTAAAGTCTATGATGCCTGATTTGAGGTTGATACAGTGATTGTAACACAGGTCTCAGAGAAGATCCTGGTTGTTATGACAAAAAATACAGTTCAAAAGTATGGGTAGCACCTTGTTTTGCACAACCAGTAGTCACCTTTTACTATTTCTAGAGGCAAAGATGAAGAAGGATACATCTACATGAAGAAGGATACATCTACATTTATACTGTGATGATGTCTCTTCTTAATGTAACCTCCTCTGAGAGTAGTCCTCTCTGTAAAATATGGGATGGGGAGAGCTTCAGCTGTTGATGTTTCAAGTTTTCATGGTCCACCCCTGAAATATCCTGTCTGCACAGCCTTGGCTGCTGAGAAAGTTGCTAAGTTGAGACAAGGCTGTGACAAAGTCTGTCAAGTCTTTAAAATAAGAATTTTTGAGATGTGGATCATAAGGAGCTCAGTAATTCAGGAAGAAAAAATACTGGCCCAGCAGGGTGTAAAATCTTAAATGCAATAAGAGGGTGATAAAGATTTGTCCAGCTCTCAGTGCCCCTGCTGCATTGACAGTGATTGATTAATGACCTGTCACAACTTGAGGCTATTTCCTTCAGTCCTACCACCTGTTACTTTAGAGAAGAGACCAACACACACCTGCCTCTCAGGGAGCTGAAGAGAGTGATAAGGTCTTCCCTGAGCCTCCAGGCTAAACCACCCTAGCCACTCCTCATCAGACTTGTGCTCTAGACCCTTCACTGGCTTTATTGCCCTTCTCTGGACACGCTCCTGCACCTCAATGTCTGTCTCGTAGTGGGGGGTCCAAAACTGAACAGAGCACTTGAGGTGTGCCTCACCAGTGCCTCACCAGTACAGGGGGAAGAGCATAACACAGACCTGTCTGCTTCTAATCAAGAAGAAAACATGCTGCATTTGCCTAGAAAATTATTTAAGAAAACATACTGCTTAGGGACAATTTGATAAACTAGATTTTTCTCGAGGTGCGGGAAAAGACAATGAATTGGGGTAAGCAAGCACGACAGTTTATAAACAGAAGGAAGATAAGAACAAGGTTGCGTGTGTTACAGAGCAGTAACCCCATTTTCATCCTTTGAGCTGGTACTGAATGAGGCAAGGCATGACTTTCCAACTTTCTTGTTTAAAAGAGAGATGCATGTAGACTTCCGTGCTGTATTGCAGAATTCTTTGCTTTTGCAGCACTTCCTTCTTTCTCCTGACATTATGTCATACTTTGTTTCAAAATTCTGCTGCTTTCTGAAGAAAAGCTAGAAGATTTCAAAGCCCATCATGCTTACTGAAGGGTCTTGCTTGGTGCAGTGTGCTCTGAGGCCAAAACCACAGTGAGGAAGCTACAGAACTCCAGCTGGAGTGGTGATGGGTGAAACAGGTCCTCTTGTCCAAGCTATGGAATCAGAGAAACTACAGTAGCACTCAGAGAAACTAGACACCCTGAAACGTGACATTCTTAAGCATAATAAAAGCATATAGATTCTTCAGGGACCCATCAAAAACTGCAGCAGTGCTTGTTTTTATTTTACTTCTGTAGCTTTTAGGGAATACATGTGAATTCCTCACATTTATTATTATTTCATGTTTCCACAGCTGAGAGATAGAAATGCCATTTTATCTAAGATATTTTCACTGGGACACAACTGCTAAATTTTGCTAAATGCACCATATCAGCATGCAAATGAAATTAGAATCTAAGGACATCAGCAAATCTTAGGTAAACAGGAAAGTGTGAAAATCCATTTCCTAGTTTGCAGATCCACAGAGTATTTAAATAAATGAGACCAGACAATGTTTCATTTCCTTCACCTGAAAACCAGAAAGAGAATGAAAAGCTAAGAAAATGGAAGATTTTCCTTAGGACTCAGAGGTGGAAATAGGAGTCACTAGGTTGATCTATGCCTTTAAATCAATTTTGTGTTTGTTTCTTCCCAAGTTTGGGTCACATTTCCTGATTTGGAACAAGTTTTAACTCGCTTGCAAGTTGAGTAGCAGTGTAAAAAGGATGAATTGCCTATAATACAGAATCAATACAGATATTGAATTGAAGTAAGGGAAAAGATTTTATGCTTTGGCAAATGTCAGATGAGTTCAAAGAAAGCTTGGCTGTAAATATGCAGGACAGGTTTTTACCTTGTTTATAGAGGTGTGTGTGGCATAAGCAGTCTAACTGTTCAATGTGATATGTGGAAGAAGTGGTTTCTGGTTTTTCCCACTACCTTTAATATTTCACTTCATAACATTAAAAGTTTGGTCTCTCTATTTCCAAGCAAGCCACACAGTTTTGGAACTATACAGTCTCTTCTTAAAATCTGTAATTAAAATACTGTAGGAGTGCTAGCTAATGAGAGTACTGCTTATCTCTCTCAAGACTTCTTGCTGAAGGGTGTGGGCTCCAGGGCACCTGTGCTGCAGAGGACAGCGAGGAACTGCTGAGCGGGCTGGATACCCAAACTTTACCCTGTGGGAAATTCTGACATTCTGTAATATTTTCACCCTAAACAATAAAACTTTACGTTTTTCTTGGGATATAAATTTCACCAACAATTTTGATTTGGGAACATCAAAATGATCGTGCTGAAATGCTTTCTTCTCCATAGCTATGTCCAAATAATTAATTTGAGTAATGCCTGCTGTAATGAAACTACCTAGGAATTCCCACCTATGGCATGGAATTTGAGATTTCAGATGGAACTGTAGAGAGAAATCAATACTACACACTGTGTTTGGAGTTTGAATAAATCTAATAATTTCCCACCAGAAACATGCTCAAAATGAACATTTTGTTTTTTGACCAAACACCATTTTGCAATAGACAGCTGTGCTGTAAAAATAAACATTTAAACAGTTCTGTTTGTTATTTCTTAATTTCAGTCCCATATTGCACAAGTCAGCACTGTGAAAAGCTCGACAATTTCTAGCATGCGGGGATCCGTACTAGCTCCTGCCTTGCTTGTTATTGCATTTTCTGTTTTAATAATAAAAAAAAAGACAATCAAAAGCTAAATATAATGAAAACTCAAACTATCTTTAAAATATCAGAACAACTGCAAACTAATACAGCATATAAATGATACACACAAATAGAATTCACTCTAGTATAGATTTCACTGTAGCTTGCATCTGCCATCAAGCTTTGTATCTGTATTGTGGTCCTTTTCTCCTCCCAAGGCTCACTCTTAACTGCAACTTTTTTCTTAGCTTGAGGCTGGTTCATCATAAAAAGCACAAGTGGTCTTTGTCACCCTTAATCTTTTAAAGGTTATTTATATTTATACTGTTTCTTTTTTTTTTTTTCCAGGAGCATAAGGGACAAATAACTGTTCCATATACCCAAGAATCTGGGATTTTTTTCTCATCCTCTAGTTCCTGAATGGATTTTCTCCATGCAACCCTGATGAGAAATATCTGTCCTTTCAGAACTGATCAGGTACATCAGTCAATTTCCAAAATTCTGTTGTTATTTATAACATGTATTGTGACTACAGGGAAATGAGCTAAAACCACAGAAGCACACAAAAACATAAGGTATTCAGCTTGAAGATATGGGAGTTGATGTAAAGCATTTCATTAATGCTAATAAGAAGAGTGCAACTGCATTGCCACATGTTCTGTTGAATATGTATGCTTTGAAGGCTAATAACCCTAATTTCAAAATTGATGAGCACAGTAGTCTCAAATTGAAATAACAAAAAAATTATTACATTGCTTAAATTATTTTTTTTTACCCCAATTATTTTGGTTCTGCCAAAAATTCTGACAGAAATTGAAAGGGAAAAACACTTTGGAGAGTGATTAAATGAGAGGGGAACATAGTTGAGTTTTTCCTTAATTGTTAAAGTGCAGGAAATCTGCATTACTGGCATTAAGTAAATGATAACAAATGCAGTTTCTTGGAAAATTTCAACTGCAGTTTCTCATAATAAAGGAGCACAAGATTCCCAATCAGCAGTAAGATAGAGATTGCACAGGTTTTTTTTTTTTTTTTTAAATAATACTAAGCAATACAAATACAGACAGCAAACTCTGAAGTATTACAGAATGACCTTACCTTGACTAATGATGGCTGTGAAGAATAATCCTGGGGCTGGAGAAGTTTACTGGCATGTACCTGCTGGTGATGGCTCCCCCATCATGGAGGTGTGCTGCTATGCTGCCTCTCCCTGAAAGGGAAAAGAGCAGCATTTGGCAAAGTTCTGGGTGGGACACAATGGGAACCAGAAAGGGAAGATCTATACCATGTAGGAAAGCCTTTATATGGTGTTAAATTTTAAAATATGTGTGGTTTGGTAGTTCAGAGGGTGGCAACTTACCTTTTATAAGACCCACAGCCTCAAATTCCCCACATGGGTGCATTAGGGGATCAAAGCCTTTACCTATTAGATAGATGTATAAAGTAGATAGTATGAAGGTGTTTGTTCAACTGTTAATGTAACGCGTATTTCCCATTGTGAACTAGTAAATCAATTACCAATCTTTATTAATTGGTTTATTATCCAAGATTCCTTACAGTAATAAAATTGCTCATCAATATTCCATTGTGTTAAAATATCATAAAAGAAAGCAAAAAGTATCTGTTGAATTTCAGGTATTATACACTCAGGGCAATGTCCACTCTGGAAAAAGAACTGTGGTACCTGCCTGAAGATCAGACACTCATTCACTGTAACTTTTAAATAAATTGCCTGGTTGTAAATTGTCGGGTCCTTGGAGCAAGCCTGTGTCTTCCTTTGTGTTTGTACAAGGACAAGTAAATGGAGAGATATAGCTCATATCAGATACTGCAGATGAAAAAGTTTGTGGGTGTTTTTCCTGCATTGGGTTTGAAATTCCTGTATGCCTGTAAATCCAATTAGGCATGGTTCTGTCCCTTAGGTGTACATCCTACCCACAGTGTTGATATGCATCCAGGGAAAGCACTTCCCATGAGAGAAAATGGTAGCAGCAGGGTTGCTGCTGTTACTATGGTTGAGCTCTTTTATGTGCTGTTAATACAAAATTTTGTGTCCCTTCTAGCATTTGTGTCTTAAGCAGAAACCGAGTCTAAAGCTATTCAAGTTAATGCACAAGGCAAGGAAACTAGATCAATAATTGTCATATAATTATAGCATGTTGTTGAATTAAATAAAGAATTTAATTTAATTGTTAGCATGCTTCCTGGCATGGTGTCAGTCTGAGGCAACTAGTACCTCCCACACAATTCCTGGGTGAGGTGTTGACGCTAGCATAGACCAGGACTTCTATCTATAGGGCAGTGTAAATGAGCTCCGGACGGAAGATAGTATATCCATACAGTTATAAAACATGCTATGCCCCTTTCAAGAAAACAGACCCTGTTCTATTTTATTTGTAAGTATAAATGTAGCCTGTGATCTCACTATAGTTCTACTTGCAGGTGCCAGCTGACCTTAAATGACATGCCCTCTTCAATGGGTCATGCATATGAAACGGGCTCTGTCTTTTCTCCCACTTGACGCCAAGTGTTATGAGCCTTTGAAAACAGTAACTAAGGACATGACACAAACTTAGGCAGAAAAAGAGCAAGGACAAGCATTAATAAACATGCCCTGGCTTTAATTTTCTTTGGCCCACACTTGCAGAAAGGTGGGAGGGAAAGTTTGTTCCCAACTTCAGCAGCTCCCATGTATTTCAAGGACCAGAAAATGTTTGATCTGTAATGAAAAGGTCTCATTCCAGTCAGGTGAAATCATGGAGAAAAAGGTAAAACAACAGAATTTCTGTACGGAGTGAAGTTAATAGCTCAGCTTGTGCTATGAGTCATTACACACCAATCAGTCCAACTCTGCCCTCTTTCCTGTATTTTCAAGAAAATTATGATAAAATAGTTTCCTAAATTCTAAGCATACATATGAACATGCATATAAGCCTATTTTAATTTTAACATAAATGTTATGGAGATCTACACTAGATGTTTCATAAACAGTTATTATTAATGGGTCACAGTTACTCTTAACATATTATTCCTGGCATTGTTCTTCTATTAATAGAGCAGAGATGTCCTGAATGCTTTCAAGAAAACAGTTGGGACTAACTTATGCTGAAAGTCATGTCTCTCTCTCGAAATTATAAAAAGATATTTTATGTGCTTGGCAGGGACAAGAGATTTTGAGCAGAAAACACTCTATTACTGTGTCATCAGTTAATTTGTCAACATGTTACAACTATTTCAATGGCACACAAGAATCTACCAGGATATCCTGTTTACAAAACACCACCTGAATAGCATACAAAATCTGATTTTTTGTTCTGAGAGTGAACTGCATGATGTAACAGAGAATGCATTAAATGTCTAACACAAGCTAAGTTGTGAACAGTAGAGAAAAGCTGAGACAGGATTAATAAACAGCCAACAGAAACTGCTAATTACTACTAAAAATCCCCTGGCCATCTTTGAAGATGGTATGATTCAAAGATAGGTGATGAACTTGAGGTTTTGCCTATGGCACTATGTATTAATGCAAGATTTATTTTTGCTTTCAAGATCTTTTTGGCAATATTAAAAGTTACTCGCTTGAAATAGTCTACCTTTGCCTATCTCACTGTGTAGTTGGGACAAACAATTTAAGGTGACCTGCTGAATCACTGTGTTGATGAGAAAAACAGGGTCATCTTTCCCCATTGCCAAAGATGCTGTACCCGATCATGTGGCAGTTTGTTTTCCAGTCATTGCAAAAAACATCTCATGCATTGCTTCTTTCCCATTTGGTGGTGCCACAGCTTCTTCTTATGTTTCAGCTTGGCTTTCGTTTCCATCTTCAACTAACAACATATGAACAATCATCTTTGTTAGATGATCAGCTTTATCCTTCACCTTTACTGTTTTGACAGATTCGAGCAGGGTCCTGACCCTGGACTCTGGCAGAGCTTTGAACTGCAAATTAAAAGGAAAGTGAAGAGTGACTATATTCCAGACTGCAGAGTTACAGATTAAAGAGAATACTGTATATATAGGATGAAAAATGTGCATTAAATCGCCATTACACTTAATGAAACAGAATTGGTTTCAGGAAAAAGATAAATTATAAGAGTTAAGGGTTGTTCCCCTCAAATACAGAGGAAATACCGTATGCAAATTCACACCTACAGAAGTGTCTTAGCATGAAGAATCACAGAAAACAGGTCTGGAAGGAATCTGAGAAGGTCAGTTAGTCTATTCCCTGCTCCAAGGCAGGATAAGCTATATACATAAATCATCCCTGAGAGATGCTGTGTTATGTCCTGCTTAAAAAAAAAACAAAACAAAAACCCAGTGAGGGAGAAACTATAGCTCCCCAGGCAGTCTACTCCATTACTCAATGATCTTGCCATTAGAGAGTTTCTCTCTTGCCTCAGTGTAAGCCTGGCTTCCTTTCCTGTTGTTGCTTAATAGACTAAAAAAGAGAAAGGATTATTCCCTTTCTCTTTGCAACAAGCATGTATTATAAAAGAGCAGAATACTGTCAGGAGAGTGCTCTACACATGGAGACTGTGATATGGGCTATACTCTTTTCCCAATTTCAGCAAAGTCATTGGTCCTGTTTGGTAAATAATGTAATGAGTTACCTGTCTATATGAGGTACTGAACAGAAAGCTAAAGTGTTAATTTAAATCATGGTAGTGATCCCTACTCCCACTCTCTTGTGTGCTTCTAGCTATGCCTACCTGACATGCACACACACGTAGGCTGTACTCGTGCTGCCCGTCCTCAGACCATTGCATGAGCTATGTGTAATGAATTAGTGGGTGTCCTGGTTTTGAGTGGGATAGAGATATTTTTCTTCCTAAGACCTGGTACAGTGCTATGTTTTGGATTTAGAAATTAGTGTTGATAACACCCTGATGTTTTAGTTGTTGCCAAGCAGTGTTTGCAATTATGTCAAGGACTTTTCAGCTTCCCAGAGTTTGCCATTGAGGAAGTGAGCATGAGCCATATGCAGGAGGTACACAGGATGGGAGGTGGCACAGCCAGGACAGCTGACCCAAACTGGCCAGAGGGATATTCCATACCATATGACATCCTGCTCTGTATATAAGCTGGGGGTAGCTGGCCAGGGAGCACTGGAGCTCAGAAACTAGCTGGGCATCAGTCAGCAGGTGGTAAGCGATTATGCTGTGCATCCCTTGGTTTGTATAATCTTTTACTATTGTTGTTGGTTTTGTTATTATTAATCTTCTTTTTCTGTCCTATTAATCTTTCTCATCTCAACTCATGAGTGTTATTTTTTCCACATTCTCTCCTCCATCCTACTGCAGGGGGTGAGAAGTGAGCGAACACCGTGTGGTTGTTTTAGCTACCTGCTAGGTTAAACTACAACAGCAGGACACAGTTATTAAGCCTGCTAGTTTGTGGACCAGCTCAGAAATAAGTCAGAGAAAAATCACAACCCTCTAGAGCTGTCTTTTTTAGTACTAAAGGACCATCTGTCTCGGGGGATGACTGTGAGTCCAGCCAGGATGCAGACACGGCAGGACATGAGCTGCTCCATAAGAAAAGCCCGTATATGAAGTATGTGCTGAACATCAGGTACGGAGGAGTGGCAGGTTGTCCTTATTTTCCTGACCCAGCTATAAAGGTCTGTGTGTCGGGTAACGCCATGGCAGCAGTCAGGCTACTGTGGACGGCAGGTAGGTGATGTGGCAGGAGCCCAGCTACAATGTGACATGGAAGAGACACAGCCTGAGCTGCACATGGAGACAGGCTGGTGCCTAGAGGGGCCTGCTAGTTGCAGGGCCTCTTGTATTTGAAGTGCCATTGGTTGGTGAGTCAAAACATGAGTGGAATCAATGGGAACAGGGTTGCCAGGAGCAGGATGTATGAGGGTCTCTGTGCAGGGAAGGTAAAATCCTCTAATTTCACACATACTCTCACTTCTCCAAAATGTCACTCCCCTATCTTGGCCCTAAAAGTATTGTTGTGTGAAGCTTGCTTGATGTTCAATATGTGGCAAATTATCTCAGACTTAATGTATAGTAGGATGAGAGGAAACGGTCTGAAGTTGTGTCAGGGGAGGTTTAGATTGGATATTAGGAAAAATACCTTCACTGAAAGAGTGCTCAGGCATCAGAACAGGCTGCTCAAAGAGGTGATAGAATCATCATCCCTGGAGATCTTCAAAAAACATGGATGTTTTTTGCAGATGTGGAACTCCAGGACATGGTTTGATTGATGTGGTAGTATTGGACTGACGGTTTGACTTGATGATCTTAGACATCCTTTCCAACCTTAAGGATTCTATGAAGTGGAACATGACATACCTTAGCATGCTGATTTCCACATGTAGATGTGCACAACTAGGTAAAAGTTAGTCCAAGCATATTTATCTTTCACCTGATAATTTTTCTTCTTTTCTGTCTGTTTCACTATATTTCTAATTGACCCTGGTTTCCTCAAAGTAGGGTAAGAATTCAATAGCTTTCACATGTTATTGAAATTAGATAGAGTTGACTCTTCCTTAATCATAAAATCACAGAATAATTTAGGTTAGAATGGACATTTAAGATCACCAAACATTAACTTAACACTGCCAAGTCCTTCACTAAATCATGTCCCCGGGCACCACATCTACACATCCTTTAAATACCACTTCCCTGGGCAGCCTGTCTCAATGCTTGTCAACACTTTTGGTGAAAAAATTTTTCCTAATATCCAGTCTAAACCTTGCTGGTGCAATTTGTGACTGTTTCCTCTTGTCCTAACACTTGTTACTTGGGAGAAGACACTGACACTCATCTGGCTACAAGCTCCTGTCAGGGAGTTGTAGAGAATAATAAGATCTCCCCTCAGCCTCCTTTACTCTCGGCTAAACCACTTCGGTTCCTTCAGCCACATCTCATAAGACTTGTGCTGTAGACCCTTCAACAGCTTCATTGCCCTTCTCTGGACACACTCCAGCACCTCAATGTCCTTCTCGTAGTGAGGGGTCCAAAACTGAACTCCAGGTGCATTCTCTCCACTGCTGAGTCCAGGGGGACAATCCCTTCCCCAGTTCTGCTGGCCACACTGTTTCTGATACAAGCTGGGATGCTGTTGGCCTCCTTGGCCACCTGGGCACACTGATGGCTCATATTCAGCCAGCTATCAAGCAATACCCACAGGTCCTTTTCGACTGGGCAGCTTTCCAGCCACTCTTCCTCAAACCTGTAGCATTGCATGGGTTGGTTGTGATCCAAGGGCAGGACCCAGCACTGAGTCTTGTCGAACCGTATACAGTTGGCCTTGGCCCATCAATCCAGGCTGTCCAGATCCCTCTGTAAAAACTTCCTACCCTCAAACAGGCCAACTTCATGTTGCCTGCAAACTTACTTAGGGTGCACTCAATCCCCTCATCCAGACCATTCATAAGGATGTTAATGACAACTGACCCCAGCACTGAGCCCTGGGGAACATCACTTGTGACTGGCTGCCAACTGGATTAAATTTTATTTAAAACTCTTTGAGCCCTGCCATCCAGCCAGTTTTTTACCCAGTGAAGCATAATATTAGAGGTAAACTAGAAAATTACAAAAGTACAAAACTTTAGTTTTAATACCACCTCTAATACCAGTTCATCCTTTGTAGCATATATGATTCATGTAACTACGGACCTATACAAGGCAATTTTAAGAGCAAGAAACACCACTGAGTGATGTCAGCTTTGGTCCCAGCAATGAAGTTTCTGGGTTTTATTGTTATGTCCATGATAAAACAGCAAATACATTATTCTGCTGAAGACTCCCCATCAGCACCAACCAAACAAAATGAAAATCATGGAGCAAGCTAGGCAGAACCGTGAGAGATGCACATGTGCAAACTGATTTCTTTCAGAACCCTTGCAGTTATTTCCTTTACTTCTATGCATATATTAATACACGACACGATAATGAAAATAAGACTAATGGTTTGCAGTAGGATTCTAAAGTTTCTTCATAAAATTGAAGAAACAGGTGATCGCACTTAATTGCAGAGTGTGTTTGGAGTATGGATTCTGTACTGTTCTTGAACAAGTCTGTAGATGACTCTATTGATAGACATACAACAGGTATCAGAACATACCTCCTGTATGCAGAAGCAATCTACCTCAGTGCTTTAAACATAACCATCCAAACCTTTGCAAATTATATTATTCAGTCAGTGAAATAGTGGATATTTTTTTCTCACAGAATATGTATATTTCATGAATGTAGAAGATTGGCATGTCTATACCTAGGAAAAACATTCCTGATGAAAGTTTGCCTGAAATCCATCTTTCTTTTCTTTCACATCTGGGCATATGGCTGGGGAAGAAGGGTGGATTTTTTTTTTTTCACTTTCTACAGAGTATTTTGCTTTCCTCTGGCAACTTGCTGATTTCAGTCTTATTGTGAATTTTTAAAATGTCACTTTTATTAATGAATAATTAAGTTATATGTATGTATCTGTGACTTTTCAGCATTTATCTTTAAGGTGGGGTGTATATGCAAGAATATATAAATACAGAGAGAGTATACTAAGAGAAAAATTTGTATCTATGATATTGTATATTTAAAAGTTACCCATGCACATAAGGATAATGGAAATGGGGTATGTACTGTATAACAGAAAATAAATTAAGGACAGAATTCTCCTAGTGCTTCTACCAGCAGAGATGTGTTCTTTCTCAGGTTTAAATCTTATGTCAACAGAGTTGGTTAAGCCATTAAAATCCACAGAGGTCTGGGATTCTTCGTGTTGCTAGGAATCCCAGAACGTACACATCCTTAAAACAATATGTTTTTGAGACACATCCCAGCTTGTTTTTCTATGAAAAATAGATTAAAAAGCCTAAAATGGAGAAAGAAAGAGATTAAAATATGGCTTTCAGCCACCAAGACAAAGAGCGTTGCATGAGGCACAGCATAATTAGGAATTTGCAACACACTGATGCTCAATGCTTTCCCAATCTGCAGGCTAATCAGGATGGTGCAGATCATTTATTCTGTGGCCCAATGCAGTTTATTATTGTTACCTTTGGGCAACCTTTTCCAGTCTGCAATGGTTCCTTTTCTTACTGGTCTTTTGGGACACAGCAGTTAAATCAGGGAATAGTTTTGAATTCTGAAATTGTGACTGTGCCCTTGACCGTCTTTTTCAGGGTAAATACTCCTTTCAGTCTAGTCTACAATGACTTCTTACATTCTGAGTTTTAGTATTTATAAAACCCTTAGACAAAAGGTGCTGCATATAGCAAATCAAAGTTATAGGACTATGGCCTGAAGTCTTTTTTTCAGCAGTAGGATTGTAGTTGAATTAGTGCTTAGCTTGTTTATTGTTACTAATACATACTAAAAGAACTATTCTTGTTTTGCAGAAGGATTAAAGCAATTCCAAGCTGCATTAAGTAAGGTAAAATCAGAATAACTCTTTTTCTCATACCTGTGTGGAGGTCCTGAAGCATTTTAACTTAATGCACATTAAAATTCCTTGCTTAGGCATTAAATCAGAATATAGAGAATTTATAGGGGATAAAAAAAGAGATTGGATAGAAAATGTGTTAGATGTGACTCATGATCATGAGTGTTCAGTTCAGAAATCTGAACTCAGGCTTGCCGAAATGTCAGAGGATGTTGCTTGTATGTTGAATTGAACTTTCAACATTTCCCTTGTGCTGTTTATCTGTATTCCACGGGTTACCTTTGCCCCATAAAAGGCTGTTGGTTACTACACACCAAAGTATACGTGAACAGCAAATTAAAAGCAGAGAAACATGTCGACAGCACAACAGACTATTTTAGTCTGCAGTGAAACTAGGGTAAAGGTTGCAGCTGGTTAACAAATATTTTGGCAGCACATATAAAGGAATGAAAAAGGAAATCCAGAATGCTGAAGTTTGCACTATCAAAGGCTTTTCAATTTGTATTAATTTTTAAACACCATAAAATGCTTGGCTTGAACATACAGGCATAAAATAGCATTCATAATGTTTTTTAATATGAAGGCTTGAAACAAGGAGCTGCTGACACAGACCTTTTGAAGACAACTCTAGCATTATATTTCAATGAAAGAAATTTAATTTTGAGTTATTTCACATCAAGGCAACTGAATACCTTGACTGGAAATATAAAGTAGGATGAACCTCATTTATTCCCATTGCTGTGCTCCTAAACACAGTTCAGCAGAAACAGGATAATCTTTTAGGGCTTGACTTCACTGCACAGGTCAGCTTAAATTACCACGCTTGAACAATACCCACAGGGTTTAATCATGGGAATGTAGAAAGAACAGAGAGATTGCAGAACTGGTCTAGAGTGCAGCAAGTGTCAGTATTAGCAGAGGGATCAGGTGAGCTCACCCACCCTACATGAACATCAGCTGTATAGGAGTGCAAAGCTGTCCCCCAGACCATCTGCATAAGCACTACCTCATGTGTGGCTCAGTTTGATCTGGAAGGCTTTGTAGGTTTGGATGAGTATTCAATTAGACACTGAGGTGGCCTTGTACTCTGGGCTGACATTCTTGTGAAGACTGGCCTTTTAGTCCTGAGTGTGTCTCACAGCACAGGAACACCTCTCCTCCTGCCCACCTTGCAAAGCTAGGCTTGAGGAAGGTGTGAACCTGTCTGACTGGCTCGTGCTCAGTCTGTGGGGTGGGGGAACTCACTGCAAGTGAATTCTACAAAAATTTACAATAGCTTATGGAAGGTGCACTCGTTCTTTATGAGTTTGATATTCACTGGAGCCTGTGTTTAGGTCAAACCAAGTATTCCTTAAAGAGTATTAAGCATAGATTATTCACAGAAGGCTGGGTAGATAGTAAAACTTTTTTTCCCTGCCTCTGAAGAACAGAAATTTTCAGGCAAAGTGTGTTGTTTCCTGTTTCTCAGAACATCAGTGGACTTTTACCAGCGCTGTATGTAACTTGGCACGCTGTGTATCAGGCGCTCTAGTGTATGTTTGCTGGTTCTTCTAGAAATCCTTTGTATCTCCCTCACTTGGCCCTAGGAAGAGAGGCAGAAGAGGTTACATCTGAAAAGTACACGATGTTGTTTTGAACACATTTTTGGAAGACACTCTGGAACTTTCTCACCAGTTCAGTCCTTCTCCAACTGAATCAATACCAGTGGCTGGCAGCAGCAGTACTTTATACACAGAACCAGCGATCGAGGTTTTGTGCCAAATAAAATAAAAGCTTTTTCCACAAGAATCTATAAGCAATTTAAAATGTATGATTTGGCCCACTGTACGTGCTTTATATGGCATCATATAATATGTTAGCGGAGGGACCTTTTGACACATCCAGCTAGACGAATATTCAGTCCACGGTCCAAACAGACTTTCTTGTAATTACATCATGTGCTTTTCAGTCACCACATATAACATAAGGCAACTGCAGAAGGGATTGCACTTTAAATCTGAGCAAATATGAACTGCAGGCCAAACTATGCAAGAGTTGTATGCTACTACAAGACCTCCATAAAATACTTTAGCATGCTTTCAACAGGTATTTTATTCCACATATATCTTGGAAGGTTATTTGCATAACAGACTCTGGGTGTACACAGTATCTAGTTGTTATCATTATGCTTTTTATCTTGCTTTCCTGACTTTGAAGCATGAAGGGTGAAAATTCCTCCCTAACAGCACACAGTGATTGTTTCAAAGCAGGGCATAGCCACAAATGTTTTTCTCTGAAGATCAATCCGCTTGTGGCAGCAGGTCACACAATTGTTTTGTTTTATTCTTTGGGTAGTTTTAAATTAATTTAGCAGATGTAGAAGTTCATGGATTTTGACAGATGACGCTGTGTTCCAGGGCTTTCTTTGGAATGAGGTACACACAGAATAACTAAAAAAAAAGAATTGCTGTAAGATGTGTTTTCCCTTGAATGTGCTATAAAATGCTAGAATTTTCTCCTACATCTGTAACAAAATTAAGTATGTTTACAAGAGAAATGTTGCATAAGTAGTTGAAAAGAAGACTATGCAAAACTTCAGCTGTTATAGAGCGGCCCTAGGAAGGAATTTTGACTTTTGAGGACTACAACAAAGTCTTATTTTTTAACTCTCAGTATTAGAAACCATACCAGGTAGGTACATAGGATCAGCTTTCAAAGGATTTCGTTTTTAGGTCTCAAAACCTTCATAAAGATGGTACAAGTTTTAAACTTCCCATATAGACACTAACTTGGAGTTTGAGCAGCACGGAGGGACTGCCACACAGAAGCAAAGCGTTGCCTCAGTCCACACATATCCCTTCTGAGATGAATCAAACGGCACAAAAGATGCCTTGCTGTGCTGAGCATCAGAGTTAGAGAAAAAAAATGTACAACTCAGGCTCCTTCCTGTCCCCTTGGAGTCTTGCATGTCCCAGCAGAGGAGTGGATGGTGCAGCCCCATGTTCCCCGGAGAGTAAAGCCTGCAGCCATACTAGGCTTACTTGCAGCAGAGGGAAGAGCTTCTTTGAAAAGAGCAAAGAGATTCTGGCCCTTTGAAAGTTTTCATGAAAGATGACCATGCTTATTCTGTCCATATCACAATTCAGCCAGAAAACTTTGCTTTCTTTCAGTCAGTTCAGTTAAAAACAGCTGCTGCTGATTGTTGATGAGATTGTTACAGTATAAAAGGGTTTTGGAATCCAGATCCTTTCCTGAATATCACCTTTACTAGAACTCAACACGTGCTTAACAATTAATTAACAGTAGCCAAAAGTAGAGAAAGATACCATTTCTGGTGATATTGTCTATGAGATGGGAAACTGAGAATACAGGAAAATGCAGACAGGTTGGCAAAGGAAGGGGGAGTCTCCCTGCTTTGACGCCTTCAGAGTGAGACTAAGTGCTTCCTGAAAGATATTTTTCAGCCAGATGGAAGTTACTGGATTCAGCAGAGGCCAATATCCTGTGGCCCCTGTAGTACAGGGGCTTGTATAACTTTATTTACCAGTCTTTACTCAATGAATCTACAAAACACAAGAGGAAAGGCTCCAGCTTAATTTGCATGGGCTGTATGAGCTGAAAGAAAGGCAAGGGAAAGCAAAGACAGCAATGAGGGGAGGAAAGAGATAGCACATTTCCAGTCTTACAAATCAGAAGTGGATCCCTTGACACTGACAGTCTTACATCAATATAACAACAGAACAGGACCTATATGCAGCTATATTAATAAGCCTTGCAAGGGAAAGTATAAAACTTCTCAAATTTGAGGCTCGCCAGAGGATTTGAGAAAAAAAATTATGAAAAAGGCACCCATAAAAGACACATCAGTTTTAACAGTATGCAGAGCAACTTAGCATATGGTTTAATGTGCACAGGTAATAGTGTTGCGTATCTATGTTTTCCCCAGTGTCATACGCTCTGTGGGAAGTATGTTTTCTTGTTGCTGGTAGCCTATGAAGCATTGATAGTAATATACGTGAGTAGTGCCCTAAGTACTAGAAAAAGCATTGTAGTGCATATAGCAGAGAACCAATAAACAGCCAACAACGTAGGGCTAAATGTGAAATTACTGGCTGCTCTTCAGCAGCGCTCTAGGAAAATTGTGATTTTCAGATACGATCTGTTCAGTCAAATTAAAGTCTGATGACTGCCTCAAGACGTCCATTTATCACCCAAAATAAATCAAACTGAGAGAACAGGCAACAATGCATGATTATATTCAAAGGCAACGCATCAGCACCTATGGGTAAAATTTCTAGCAGCAGTCAGATAACAGGGGCAGGAAATAAGAGTACAACAATAGATCACGTCAGGACAGGATATTATAGAGTCTCAGCTTGGTTCATAAATACAAAATAATGAACTACTGCTTTCATAGCCTTACCTGTCAAACTGTATCAAAAAAACTTGAAAAAATATTATTGTTGTCTATTACAGCTGAAGATTTGGTCAAGTAATTAAATAGACTATACAGAAACAAGTACACCTGCTTTTTATGTATGCAGACCTGAAAGCAAGAAAAAGAAAGATAATAGAGCATGCAATGCTCATTTTTAAAGTGCAATTTCCCCCTTGATTTTGTTTTTTGTGTTCAGATTAAAATCTTATGAAACCTTTTGGTGATCTTCAAATTTGAAAGCTTTGCCAGCAAACCTGAAAGGTTCCCCCGAGCAATGGTTAGTTCCGATGCAAAAAATTCAGGAAAAAATAATTTGAAAATTCAGGTGAAAATCTGTGTGGAATTACAATTCTCCAAGCATTAGCTGGAGAGCGTGAAGAATATTTGAGCAGAAAGTCTGGTCACCAGATGGTGGATCAAGGTAATTGGAGGTAATGCAGATCAACAGATGGAAGCCTGAGAAATAGCTGAAAATAAAAACCTTAAGAAAGCAATTTGTTGTTCTAAGGGCTTTACATTTTTCTTTGTCTTGCAAAATGTGCAAATTGCAGAACAAATGCATGCCTGAAGTGGGCATGTTGAGTGGTGAGCTAACAGTTAGAACCAGGAAAGAAAGAGACTCCTTCTCTGCATGTCAGAGAGTCTCTAGGCAAGTTGAGACAGCTCTGTGGGCTGTGCCCCAGCACAATGAGATGAGCCCTTGCACAGCAACAGCTTCTCAGCCTCTGCTCCGAAGGCCTTCTACCTCATTCCATTTGAATCACAGCATTATCAGCACTGAGCTTCACAACAGGAGGAGGCCTACACCACTGGGCAGGCATCTGCTTTTATTTACACAACCCTATTCCTTGCAGCACTCCAGAGGACAAAGCCTCATTTTCCATGCCACACAGTCTGTGAAATGCTCCTGAGGGTGGACTGAAAGCATCCACTGGAGGAGAAAACTCTGGAGGCACTCCCACACCAAATCTGAATCACTCACCAGCTGGACTTTCCCCACTTTAGGTACCTAGGGCTCTCAAATTAGAAACATTTTTGAAGATTGCTGACAAGAAGGCCCAACTGAGATAGAGGTGATCTAGAAACTGCTCCCAGATAAGGCTGCACAGTGAGGTAGGATGAACGGGTGTGTGTTGAGGATTTGCAAAATAAGGAGCTAAATGTTTCTACTTGTGCAGCCACTTAGGCTAGAAAAGAGGTCCCTATTCTAATTGTACATACTCATTAAATTGCAGTGAAAGTGAAAGGATTTTAATAGAAAGGACATTTAATAAAAGGCCATATCAGGCTCCCTTGTACCTCAATTGCCATTCAGATTAAGCTATGTCACTGAACTCTCTGTGAATACCAGAGTCAAGAGGACAGAGTTGCATATGACTGGTAGAAGAGGATATGACTATGTGCACCTTGTGGATGAGCACTTAACACATCACAGATATCAATTTCATTACGATGAGCGTGTTCTTTCCTTTGGAATAAAAAAGTGCAGTAGTTCAGAAAACAGCAGTAGATGTGCACATGGCTCACTCATAGGCATGAATTGCCTGTGGGATCTCAGCGATTGTGGAATATGATGGATTGGCAGCCCACGTGATTGCATTAAGAGCAATCCCTTGCCCAGGGAACACTGGCTAGGGGAAAATGTCATCCTCACATCCTACTTAGCACAGCTGAGTGTGCTATTCCCCCTGAATACATCAACGATGTCCAGGACGATGCAGATTTTCACTGGAGAGGAAATGAGCAGATGGTGGTGGCCTGCAGATTTTCATTACATCCACAACAAACAGATTTACAACCACCAGATTTCTGTGGCATGGATCTATAGGAGTCTGGCAGAAACAGCTTCCAAGGAGAAATGCCCATGCATTTCTAGACTGGGAAAAGGAAAACAGAAAGAGGTGTGAGGCATCCCCAGCACTGAGTAGTTTCTGAGATAGACTGTACTGGGTCTGGCTGGGATGGAGTTGGGTTTCCCCAGAGCAGCACTCTCAGTGCTGTGTGTTGGTAGGCAACGAGGTGTTGATACCACAGTGGTGTGGTGGCCACTGCTGAGCATTGCTGGCACACATCGAGGCTGTCTCTCCAACAGTCCCCTCACCCACAGGCTGGGGGTGGGCAAGATCTTGGGAGGGGACAGAGCCAGGACAGCTGATTCCAGCTGGCCAAAGGGACATCCCATACTGTACCATAGGACATCTGCCCAGCTATAAAAGCTAGGAGAAAGGAGGAGCAAGACAGGGGCATTTGTTGTTTATGATGCTTGTCTTATGGAGTAACCTTTATGCACACTGAAGCCCTGCTTCCTGGGCAGGACAACACCTCCTGATGGGAAGTTGAGAATAAATATTTTGTTTTTCCTTTTATTTTATTAAACTGTCTTTATCTTGACCTACAAGGGTGTTTTTCCATCTTATTTTCCCCACCCTGTCCCGCTAGAGAGGGTGTGGGGTGTGATAGAATGACTTGGTGGGCACCTGGCATCCAGCCAAGGCCAACCAAGGCCAGCTCACCACATAGACCCATCAAGGAAACCTTTTGCATCTAGAAATCAGCAAAACATGAATGTAAATCACCAGGAGAAGCTCATGATACATGTCCAGAAATAAGACTTGGCAAAACTGAGTTTGATGGTGGCATCTGCCATGCTTTTGGTGTATCAGAAAACAGCAGAGATTCATCTGATGCTGGCCCAATTTCTGAAGAGTGCAGTCTAGAAGATCCAGTAGTCAAATGGCCTCCAGCAACTATCCAGGGGGATTGGTTTTGCTGCCCTTGAATCTGGAGATACCTGGAGCTCTTTGCTGCCTCTTGTCCGTTAATCTCCAAAGCTGTAGCTTGTTGCCATGCACTGAGTACAGAGCAGATGCCACAAGATGGCAGCAGGCAGTGGTCCTACAGGACCTGTAGCCTGTGCAAGAGTAAGAGGTGTCTTTTGAAGGAGAGGAAAGAGCTTGCATGATTGTAGTCATGTCCTTGAGAACTTTGTCCTTGATAAAACAGTAATGTACCTGTGGCAAACAAGCAAGGCACTGCAGCCTGGGCCCTCCTTATTTTGGTCATGGGAACAGTGTAGACATGGCCTAATTCCACTTTCTTGCCTTGTAGCACAGCAGATCCATGGAAGAAACAGCTGAACAGGCAAATAACTGTGTATAAGATTTCCACGTAGCTCAAATATGTGTATATATAAAAGGCCAGAGCTAATGATGCATTTCCAAGTTTTGTTAGGGGGTTTCTTAAGGTTTAAACACTTGCTTTAAGATCCTTACTTCTGTAAAATAATGTGAGAGTTTTTTAGGTAGGTGCTAAGATTGTGTCTTTTTCCTCCTACAATCCCAAAATGACAAAATGACTCTAATGTCCTTTGGCAAGATGCTACAAATTTGCAGAAGATGGAATCTGGAGACATAAGGCAGCCAAGAGATGCTCCTTTCCAAGCTGAGCCTGCTGCCAGTGCAGAGCACAGGGTGAGACAGATTTCATTTAATAGCTGAAATAGTACATCAAGGAAAGCACAGGGAGAGGAGTTCACTTATTGGGAACACAGATGCTTTAGACCTTCTTGTGCTTCTGAGGTGCTGCCAAGGACCACCCTGATGGTCTCCATGAACCCTGCTCCTCAGGCAGCCACCTCCAATAGTCAGCTGCTGATTATTGAGCTCCAGTGTTTGTATGCATCCTTTAGCCTCCAGTGAGGGGTAGCAGGACTAAATTACACCATCAGCTCTGAATTTCTGATCTTCACTGTGACACAAATGAAATGTTTGATGCAGACGAAGTGCTTGAGTTTAAACAACTTAGTAGAGAAACCCTAAATATATGAATCAGGGGAGAAGAAGCAGTGCTTTCAAAATTACTGAGGACTATCCATTTCAGAACTATCAAAGCTATTCTCAAATTGAAAACCATAAAATAACATATGCTGGCATGCAAATTACTATTAGAACAGTATTTTGCAACCATATTTTGCATGAAAATTGTGAAGTTATGTGGTAAGATTTTCTGATCTTACATTTGCCCACTTTTTGTAATTCTGGCCTATTAAAGAAGTCTTACGGGGTAAGAAAAAAAGATATAATTTTGGATTGGATTATAATTAAAATGAGTGAGGTCAATGAACTGTATCTGAATCGTTGATTTCATATTCAGAAATACTGTTTGTATCAGGTGATATTTTATGCCTCTCTTATAAGTACTACACTTTCAGACAAACTGAAAAAATCCCAACCTAAAACTGTATCTGTGAAACACAGACAAAATCACAGTAATTATGCACATGAAGTTGAATGTCTGACCATAGGATTGTTCTTACTTGTTGGCTAGCCCTTCTCCATATGCTGGTGTGATTGATGCATAACCATCTTGTGTACGTTTGCTGAAATTCTCCATACTGCAAACTGCATAAAGGAATATGCTTAAACACATTTGAACTGCTCCCAATTTATGAATACTTTTTTTAGTAAGCTCATGAGAAAACAGTGCTTTGTAAAATGACAGGTTTTAAGAATTAAAAGAAAAATAGACAGGCTTTTAAGAATGGATCTCTCAAAGAACACCAATAAAAAAAGCTATAACATCAGGTGTTTGGTGTCCTTGGCTCTCCCTGATGAGACTACAGATACAGAGATCTGTTGAGAAACCAAGAAGCACTCATATCCAAATCACCAGAAGCATTCAGAAATACTCCTCTTGATTTCTACCCAGGCACTGGTCCTTCTAAAGGCCAACAGTACAAAGCTGCCGAGTTATAGAGCAGACATGTGAGAGCTGAAGCCAGCACTGAGCAAAACCACTGTTTTCTGGCAGCCTGCCTGACTTTAACCTCCTGAGCACGTCCCAGCTCCAACACCACAGTTCTCGCAGACACACAGAACTGCCTCTTCCCAGAGGTGGATTATAAGAAAACTGTAGGTATAATGACAAGCCGTTCTTTTTAACAGCCGCTTCTCAAACTGCAGGCCAGTATCTTTCTGGCACTCCTGAAAGGGTTTAAAGTGGGTTGGTCAAAAACCATGTGGCAGCAGCTCCCTGTCTCAGGTTGGCAGCAGCTGCTGCATTAACAAGCAAGGGCTGCCGATGATTAGTGGCTGCAGGATTTCATTCTACCCAGGGAATTGATAACCACCCTAAATTGCTGACAGCAGTTCATTTTCTCCAAGGTGAAGGAGTGAATATGAACACTTGTAGCCAATTATAAGCTCTGCTCTCCTGACTGATATGGAGGAGCTAAGCTTCTGGGAAGCCTAACTGAAGGGAAGTGAGATGGATCAAGTGGAGGTGATGTTTTCAGGGTTGTATAACCTAGTTCTAGATATTTCTGTATTTTCTTGCTGAGTTCAAATACTATATTCTCTGCATTTGTGCTGGCAAAGATATATGAAGCTAATCCAGCATTTCTCCCAGCTTCTGTTGCTCCCACTTTTGTTTGGCCATGCAAACAATTGGAGCATTATATAAACCAGAAACAAGATGGTTACAAAAATGGCAGTAAACCACAATAAATAAAGATGCAGAGATGAGGCCTCAAACATTCGTTACAGCTTAGCACTTCTTATTTACAGAGGATTTACAGAATTTGTCAGTGATAGAGCTGATCATGTCTCTTCTGTCCTGAGTACAGCTTTGCTTCTGCAAGCACAGGGTAGGTCAAGACTCTATATGGCTGATTTGTGGGTGATAATGAGATCTGTAAGCATTTAATGGAAGTTGTAGATAATTGCAGGTAACAAAGGAAGGTAAGTGTTTCAAAAGCGTATTTCTATTTCCAATTAAAAGTGTAAGACAGCCTTCTTTTCATAGGCAGAATAAATGTAACATGGATACTGACAGTGCAAAATTCCTGTCCTTTGTGGATTTGCGGGGGGTGGGGGTGGTTTTTTTCCTAGAACAATTAGGACTAGATGTGAAATGATAGCATCTTTTCATTTCTTTAGTCATTTACTCAGGCTGTCAAAATGGATCCAGTTAGTATCAGTTGCACAGGTGAATTTTATCTGCAGTACCACATGAACATTTATTTCATGTGGAAGGAACCAGTGACAGTGACGCATTTTATATGTCAGCAAGTAATCATTTGATCATAAACATTATCATCATTGTAAATGGTAA
Organism: Zapornia atra; assembly: GCA_013400835.1. Taxonomy (NCBI): domain Eukaryota; kingdom Metazoa; phylum Chordata; class Aves; order Gruiformes; family Rallidae; genus Zapornia; species Zapornia atra. Next base: position 26,819 of record VZTU01003076.1, on the reverse strand, counting down.
CTTTTAATCAACAGCAATATATCTGTCGCTCCTCTTGAGCTGACAATCTGCAGATAACAATTTTCATTCCATTATCAACCACAGAGTGTTCCTGTGTTATTAAATAGACAGTATTTTGCTTTCACTGACTGAAAGAATGAAATGTATGTGTAAAAATTCAGAGCTGAGACCCACCATTATCCCTGATTTCACCATGCCTGGTGCCTGTGTTGCACCAGAAAGAAATGGAAAAAGGAAAAAAACAGTTAACGAGTTTGATATGATGCATATTTTTTTTTATGAATACTGAGTGATTAGTTATTCTTAAATTGCCTCTTCCTTCAATTATTTGAGGGTTTTTATTTGGTTTGATTACCAACTTCATAGAAACTAGTAGAACAATGGCATCATCACACCTGTTGTGCAGATAATTCCCATTCCCTCAGAAGTATCTAGATTTCTATGTACTTTTCAAGGTTCACAGGTCAGGGTGTTGCCTGTAAAATAATAGATTATTTATCAAACTTTATGGTACAGGAGCAAACATGTGCCTTCATTTCATAACACTGTAAGCAAACTAAAAGAAACTAAAAAAACCCCCCCTCCTGCTCACCAAGCCAAACTATGGAAAAGGAGAGTCAGTCTATGCCTTGTAGTATTGTTTTTTTGGACAGCATATATGTTTTATAATCCTATTGCTCCTACAGCAAATATTTAACTACATCTTTTTAATTTATAACACTGACATAACCTGTTGAAAGCTGGAGCTCTTTCAGTGAAGTGTCTCTTCAGAAACTGTAGATAACACTCAGCTAGACATGCGCAGTTATAGTGAAACTATGTTTTTAGGTATACTTCCTCCAAATGACCATGAGCAAAAGGCAAAAAGGGCCCAACTGAAATTTCTCTTTATATGTGGATATGATTTGGTATCATTTTATGATTAAGTGATCACCTAAGCAGACTATGTAAAAGATTTAGTTTGCTTCAGGAAGAGCTGGAAGTCATTTTGGCAAGCATGCATAGTAAAGTTAGTATTTGCTTTGAGATCTTCTGATACAGCTTTCTGGCATGGTAGCTGTTTTTTGTTTTGCTTTACTTTTCTCTGCCAACATGACCAGATTGATTAATCCATGAATTCTTATTTTCTTTGTCACTGGGCTGGGCTCATGCCCATTGCAGTTTGAGGGGTTGTTCGTCTTGTCAGTTTGAGGGGTTGTTCGTCTTGTCATTTGAGTAATCATTTTTCCAACTTTTCTCTTATAATTTCCTTTGTCATCTTTGAAGATGCAGTCTCTGTTAGGCCATTCAAAATTGGATGATGCCTGGAAATTGAAACAGGTTTAACAATAATCTTGGGTTTTGTGTCATCCTCCTCCTCAAGGCAGTAAGCCTCCGTTTTTCACCGTAATGCTTATTCAATACTCATCTTTTCATTTTCTGGCTAAGGGCCCAAGCTGGAGGCATCTATGACATTGGGAGATTTCATAATCATGAACTGGTAAATCAATTTCTCCATAGGAGGAATAATCTATAATGTTTAGAGGCATTAAAAAAACTGCATTTCATACATTTGGTCAAACTCTCTGAATGCAAATCTATACAACCTTCAATACCACTTCCACTGCAATTGCTTGTTCTATCACTTTGAGCCAGTCATATTTTAATTCTCTAACTATTGCCACAAAAGAGACATGTGTCCTGTGTCATATCCTCTAGGACATTTTCAACTGTTTAAAAATCAACTAATTGTTTCTGGCTTTATTGGAATAACTGTTTCATGTTGCCTTTCCATTCCATTATAAACTCATTCTCAACTGCATTCTTCAAAGGGAGTAGGTTGGATTGTCACAGATATGAGACGATAGGGAACAGCAGGAGGGATGGAGGGGACCAATTAAGGTACTCCTAATCTGTGCTCTCATACATAATAATGTGTACCTTTTCAGTTGCTACCATTTCCACTGTTCTGCCAAAAGTCAACTTTCACATTGTGTGTGAAATGCTTTCCATTTCCAAATTTATAAAAGATCTGTTGGACTTGAATTCACTCCAGAAACTTGCAATTGACTTAACTGGATTGCAAGCAAAGAGAAGGGAAAACTGTCAGGGTAAGGGAAATGAGCTGTAGGCTTTCTGTCTGAACAGACTCCTTGTGGCAGAGACTGCCCCTTGTAAGTCCAGTTTGCAATGGTTGTGCTTCAGTGGCATCAAGATAAATGAAAAAATGGTCTGTCATTCTTCTCACCGATAAATCAGAAAGTGGTTAAATTGAACCCTTTATACCAGATTTGAGGATAAGAAGCATATAAAACACTCAACAAATTACAATAGATACAAAAACTTAATTTAGCTGTGTTGAACTTTGACTACTCTGTTGATGCTATTCTTTAGACACTTGTCTGAGTTTGGTTTTTCTATATTCGTGTTTGCTAAGAAAACCTACTATGAACCTGACCAATAAAATTCTTTTACAAGTATACTTGTGTTCCTGAAATCATGAAGCTATTTATAGACCTCAGTTCTCATTAGCTGTAGAGAAATGGATTAAACTTCTGCAAAGCTGAGAATATTTTGAACTACAAGAATCGAGTGAAAGTCAAGGAGCCAGATGTTTTGTGTTAAGCATCTGTATGCAGTATCAAGTCTTCTGGAAGGACAGTTTAGTCACTTCGAGGAGAGGTACCTGTAGCATCAGCAAAGTATGTCAGTCTCCCAGTTACCTGAAGGAGATCCCCTCCATCAGTAGTACATGAATCTGAACATCCATTTCTGTGATTCTACATCAAATTCGATATGATTCAGTGTAATAGTATGTAGACAAACACCTGTCTGTTCATCCTGCCCTAAAGGGTAGAGGACTGGAGCAACACACCTCAACTGAATTGGTCTTAGAGTTATTTAGCATCTCCAAGATTCACTAGAAAACAGAGCTTTATGGTGAGAATGGTTCACATGTTTTTGTAAGTCTCTTGGTAAATTGTGCCCTACAGATTAAGAAACCCTGGATTAAAGGACCACATGACATTCTCTTATTTCCTCTTACATGTTTCTAGGATTGTAAATCTGTACCTATGCTATTTTAAACCTGTATCTATGCTGCATTTGTAGCACTGACTATGACCTCAGGTCCCCAAGGCTTACGGTATTCCAACTGTCTATCCAAACACAGACCAACCAATTGTGTCCACGTTATACTTTGGTGGGGTGTTTGTGTGTTTTCATTGCAGAATTTTGTAGTGTGTTTACTAATCCAAACCTGTCTGACTCATCCACACCTTGGGATCATGAAGTACATCAGAAAGAAGAGGCCCTGTCCTCTACGGTTGTTCTGGATTTGCCAGCAAGGAAACCAAAACCTACAATTAGGAATCTATGTCCCTATGAAAGAACTAGGCAAGTCAAGATTTGTGGATAAACTCCTCCTTCTCCCACTAACACACTTCACCAGGGAGGATTTTCCAGATGACATCAAGTTGAGTGAAGAGGTTGACATGCCTGAGGGACAGGAAGCCATCCGGGGGACCTGGACAAGCTTGAGAAGTGGGCCAGTGTGGACCTCATGAGGTTCAACAAGGCCGAAAGCAAAGTCCTATGCCTGGTTCAGGGCAACCCCTGGTATCAATACAGGCTGGGGCAGGAAAGGATTGAGAGCAGCTCTGTGGAGAAAGACTTGGGGTACAGGTGGGTGAAAAGCTGGACATGAGCCAGCAATGTGGGCCCACAGTCCAGAAAGCCAACTAAATCCTGGGCTGCATAAAAAGAAGCATGATCAGCAGGTCAAGGGAGGTGATTCTGCCCCTCTGCTCCACTCTTGTGAGACCCCATCTGGAGTACTGTGACCAGCTCTAGGGTCCTCAGCACAGGAATGACATGACACTGTTGGAGCAGGTCCAGAGGAGGGTCACAAAAATGATCAGAGGGATAGAACATGCCTGGAGAAGAGAAGGCTTATTGAGGGGTTTGCAGTAGATGACCATTAAAGGTCCCTTCCAACCCAAACTATTCTATGATTTTATGAATCATAACTTTTTCCTGCCTTGAAAAGAACTCCTTTTGGAATTCCTCTCTCTGGTCTTTATGCTGTTTTCTAGGTTTGGACCCTTAACTCCATGGGAGCCGACTGTGCTGCCTTGCAGAAGCTAGACATACAAGGAGTTGAAGCCTTAGGGCTCGTAGAATTACCTTGAAAAACAAGATAAATCAACATACCTTTAACAGTTTCAACATGTTTATTCAAACTGGAAAGGGGAAAACTAGGTTAAAGAGCAAAAACAAACTTAGAAAAGCAAAACAAGATAGGAAAACTATATGCCAACTGTGTCCTAGGTTGCATCAAAATCAGCATGACCAGCAAGGTCGCAGGAGGTGATTCTGCTCCTCTATCGGCTCTAGTGAGATCCAACCTGGAGTACTGCATCGAGCTCTGGGGTCCCCACTAAAAGAAAGGCATGGACATGTTGGAGCGATTCCAGAGGAGGGCCAAAAGGTTGTCAGAGGGCTGGAGCACCTCTCCAATGAAGACAGGCTGCAGAAGAGAAGACTCTAGGGAGACCTTATTGCAGCCTGTCAGTGCTTATGAGGGACTTACAGGGAGCGTGGTGATAGGACAAGAGGTAATGGGTTTAAACGAAAGCAGCATAGATACAGGTTTGAACTGAAAGAATGTAGATTTAGACTGGATATTAAGAAAAAGTTCTTCCCTGTGAAGGTGGTGAGGCACTGACACAGGATGCCCAGAGAAGCTGTGGCTGCCCCCTCCCTGGCAGTGTTCAAGGCCAGGTTGGATGGAGCTTTGGGCAACCTGGTGTAGTGGAGGGTGTCAATGATCTTTGAGGTCCCTTCCCACCCAAACCATTCTATGGTTCTAAAGAGCATGCAGGTATGACGCACAGTACATAGCTAAACACAACCTGTAATAGCAATTAACCCAGAAATCATGTCAAAAAGAGTTCACAGATATAAACATGAAGATTCATATACAGGGGGACCTCAAGAAACCCCTCATCTTCTTTCCTCAGATCCAGCAAATTCTGGCAGCCATGCCTTCTTTGCCAGTGCGATGAGTTTGTGGTTGGTGTAAATTCTTCTGGGGTGCTCGGAATTTTAACTTTCAGTGGCGCCCAGCTTGGCTACTTTTGCTTTTTCACAGAGGCAACTTGAAGTACAGTGTCTCTATGTTGTGCCTAGAGACTCAGCAACAGTGTCAATGAGGATGAAGACTGGGACTAATGGTCTCTCTGAGAAGTTACTCACTCTTTTCTCCCCATTTTGCTCCTAAGTTGTCACAGAAACAGAGATTTGTTGTGCCTATTCTCTACTTTTTCATTGCTGACATGTTGCGTATTTCGGGCAGAAAGCCATCCCTAGCTGTCTGAATAGGACTGCGTACCAGGTCTGGCTGTGCTGGAAGACTTGGCACTGGGGCTGTAGAGGCAGCTTTGCAGCAGCCTGAGCTTCCCACCAGTCGCATCTGTGGAGACAGAAACACACAGATTCATTATGAACTTAAGAAATGCAATAACTGGACCCTAATTAGCCACCTATAGCCTCTTTTACACGGTAAATTTACAAATGGATACCTAGGACAGATATGTTTGCAAGCTAATTGGGCTCCAGACCACTTACACCAGGCACCAGTGACATCACATTAAATTAGCTAACCCTTATGTTACTGCCAGGGAACCTTGTCAAGGACCAGAACATAATTGTCCATACTATTAAAATGTTAGAAAGGTCCTGGAATGGTTTAGAGTTTTCCCTGACCTCCTAAACTTTCCCAGGCAGCTTAGGATTCAACACAAGCATGAGACAATTCCTCACAGACCATTTTGCATGTAACCATATTATTTTGCAGTATAAAACAGTGTGGATGTAGGCCATTCTATACCAGTTGTCTTCAGGGCCAAAGAATGGTCTCAAGCGTATTTAAACCAGTAGTACGGCCAAAATCTAAGGGTGTGGGAATCTAGAAAAAATGCCAGAGTCCCTGGTCAGTCCTAATGATTTTTGCACTTCTGAGGCCAAGTTAAAGTATGGGAGAAGAAGGAAATAAAAAGCATAATGAACTGAGGATCTGGCCTGACAGCATTGTATAAGATGTCCTACACTGCCAGTGTTCCTCCACTGTGTCTCTCTGCAGGTTGGTCTGATTTGTGAATGGATTAAGACATCCATGCTGCTTCAGGGGTCCCTGTAGAAAACAAAACAGGTATCCGAGATGTGTAAGGACATTCTGGGTGTGTTTATTGCAATGGAGAAGATTAGGACATACAGAGACATGCTGTGTGTGTTCACTGTTGTGTTTTTATGTAGCAAGGTTCTGGTGGAGAAGGGGGGGCTGCAGGGGGGGTTCTGCAAGAAGCAGCTAGAAGCTCTCTGCAGGCCCGACAGCGTAAACAGCAGCTGACTCAAGACCCAAGTCATTGTTGACTGAGGCCAAGCCCATCAGCAATGGTAATAGCACCTATGGGAATCACATTTAAGAGGAAAAAAAACACTAGCAGGCAGTTTTTGCCACCAGAGAAGGGAGTGAGAAGGTGTAAGAAACTCTGCAGGTGCCAAAGGACTCCTTTGAGAGTCAATAGAGTGATAGAGCGACCAAAGTCACTCTATCACTCCCCTTTTCAGCTGGACAGGGGAGAAAATATATATTGAGAAGCTCAGGAGTCGAGATAAGGACAGGGAGAGATCATTCCGCAATCAGCGTCATGGGCAAAACCAACTCAACACAGAATAAAGGAAATTACCTACTTTATTACACTACACTACACACACAGTGACACCAGAGTCGGATAATGAGAAGTGCAACCAGACCTTAAAACATCTCCCTCTTTGCAGACTTCACTCTAGTCATGATTTTGCTCCCTTCTCCCCTGCCTTTGTGGCACGGGGAGGGGCAGGGAATGGGGGAATGGGGGTTTCAGTCAGTTCCTCATGAGTTGTTTTCCTTCTTAGGGGTGGGAGGGGGGGCCTTCCTCACACTCTTCCTCTGCTCCAGCATGGGGTCCCGCCCACAGGAGACAGTACTCCACCAACTTCTCCAACATGGGCTTCAACTCTTCACCAGCTGCCCCAGCGTGGGTCACTTCTGCGGGGTGCAGTCATAGAATCATAGAATGTCTCTCAGTCTCTCAAGCCCAGACTGCTCTAGCCTGGTCCCTCACAGAGTCACAAACCCACTCAGAAAACCTGCTCCAGTGTGGGTCTCTCTCATCTCTCTGTCTCTATCTGTCTCTAAAGGCTGCAATGCTGCTAGAGGCTTGCTCCAGTGCAGGTCACAGCATCCTTCATGTCTCCACGTGCTCCAGCATGGGGCCCTTCCATGGGCTGCAGGTGGGGTTTCTGCTCCCCATCCTCTTCCATGGGTGGTGGGGGGCACCTGCTCCACTGTGGTCTTCTTCACGGGCTGCAGGGGAATCTTCCCCCGCTTCTTCCCTGGCCTTGGTGTCTGTACAGTTTCTTTAATTTTCTCACTCCCTTCTCTGTTGGCAAAAAGCATCTGTTTGTGGTTTTTTCCTCCTAAATGTGATTCCCAGAGGCGCTGTGACCATCGCTGATGGGCTTGGTCTTGGTCAGCAGTGGGTCCGGCCTGGAGCTCAGCTCTTTCAGGCCTTCAGAGAGCTTCTAGCTGCCTCTTGCAGAAGCCACTCCTGCAGCCCCCCTTCTCCACCAGAACCCTGCAACACAAAAACAGAACAAGGGAAGTTTTCCAGCGGCAAAATTGTGAACTTGTGCTTCTTGCTCACAAGCTTGATTCCTTTTGCACCTCCCGCTGTTCCATTCTGAGCATCTGGCCTGGTGACAGAGCAACTAGCCAAGAAATGAGGATGCCAAGGGTGTCATATCTCAGTGTTGAGGAATGGTGTGGGGCATGCTAGGCTATAAGCACCTTCTAAGATGTCTTTGCAGAGTTGCAGAGGTGTCAGGTTTTGTCAGTTTGGTTAGGCTGAGTCCTTCCTACTTTCAAGGACAGAGAGTAGGTACAGAAGTGAATCAGAGAAGTCTGTGTGTTAAATTAAAACTCACAGTACTGTTTAAAGCAATTGGAAAAAGAGGATGATGCTACGCAACAAACTGTTTATTTGAACCAAAATAGACAAGGATACTAAAATATACATGGTTTTGGACCTACATCTCTGTACTGGATGTGAAATTGAGTAACAAGCCAACTCTTCTTGTCTCTGTAGGTCAATCTCCAGGGACATATTAAAGAGGTACACAAACATGCCTATAATCTCCAATTTTGCTTTATTCAATTACATTCTATTCAATTACACATTCTATTTTGTAGGAATACAATTCATAACCAATATATTTGGTCATGTTCAACCTTCAGGCTGCTTCTTTGGAATATTTGAGAGACAAAAGTAACAAAAAGTCCAAGTATTCATCTGCCTCCTTAGAAAGATGTAAAAGATGTAGCTTGCTGGAAGAAATTTATCAAGCTTGTGCAGCTGCTTGTATTTGGATGCAAAGAAAATGTATTTCAATAAAATGCTAAACTAAGGGTAAAATCACACACATTAAAATCTCTTTGTTTTCTTATGAGCGTAGTGCTACACAGGACATGGAACTGAATGAAGAGAAACTGGTAACAGCTTTTGAAAACTTGACGTACTTAACTGTAACTGCACAAACTTGCACAATTCAGCAACATGTACAGCCTTTTCCAGTATTTTGGCAATGCAGTCCATAGGTCAAAATACGTGTTTTCCCTATTTTTACAATGTGGAAAAATTTTCAGGCACCATTCAGAGGAGTGCTGCATGGAGTCTAGAGTTCAGTAGTTACCCTTTGCTTTCAGTTCATCTCGTCTGCTATCTTAAATGGTCAGGAATACTAATGCTAATGCTAATACTATCGTCTTTTTATCTTCAGTATTTTTTCAGAGTATTCCATTCACATTTTTAGTATGGATTAATATAAACAAGAATAAAAGGAGTGACAGAACTGCCAGTAAGCAATCACTTTGCTACTGGGAGTACCCCTTACTACAAAGCTGATGATTTGCAGGGTGCCACACACTGCAGCATTGAAAAGAAAGGCTTTTTCTGTGTCTTCTGCACTCAGGCTCTCCCCAACAGCTCTATGGCCCTGTGTCTCTTTTGCAGGCTACAGAGAGTATAAATTTCCATTACCCTGCTGCCTCGAACACTGCCATTTAACTCTTCATCAATACCTCAAATCATCTTCGTTTGATAAATGAGCCCTGCATTCTTGCTGAGCTGTCTGGCTTGAAGGAATGTTTGAACAGTAAAACAAATGAATAAGTGATGGCACTTGGAAGTCACTAACAAACCAAATGGGTTTTGATAACTTATTTTTGCATAGTGAAGGTTTATTACTTTACACAGCAGAGCTACTTAATTTCTTTAATGCAAGCCTCTTTCTACAGACTCCTTTCAAAATTTGATAGAACAAGTATGCAAAACAATTTGCTGAGACAGAAAATAATTAGAGTTACTGAAAGATGTATGATGGAAACATTTCTGAAAGTTCTCTGAAAATGTTAATACACCCATTACAAAACACTACCCAGGGAAGTTCAGTCTTCTCATGGAGAGTCATACTGTCAAATTAAGACACAACTCCCTTCACATAACAGTGTTTTATACTTTCTGTACATAATTTGATTGAAATGTTAATTCTGAATGGGCAATAAGACTGGGCTATGAAAATATTCAAAATCTGCTTGCTATTCCAGAAGCTTGAGAGGAGGGAATGCTCTACCCTCACTTGCCAACAATGTACCTTTCTGCATATTCATGTGAAAAGATGCCTTCATTGAAACTGTTTACCTCTCCTTAAATATTAATGTCTGAGTACTCATACAGTCATTCAGAGGATGCAGCCATGAAGCAACAATGTACAATTTCCAATGCCACACTACTCTTCCACAAGGTTAAGAAACATGAAAAAGTAATAAAATTGTCATAAAAGTGAGTGGAATGAAACACCCAAAACAAGCCTCCAGAAAGATTGGCATCATGCTCACAGATATTCCAAGAACTGAAAGAGTAGCTAAGTTTATTAGATAAACCTTGTCTAGTGAATAATTAACAGGTCAGCTTCAAGGTGAAGCTCAAAATAGACAGTTCTTTAGGTTTGGTTGTTGTGACTGGGGTGTTTTATTGCCTAAAGAAAGGGTTATACCAGGTAATCCTGGCAGAGTTAGGAGGGAGATTTATTCATTTAATGGGCCATATTGACTTAATTTTTAAATCTGTTATACTTTTGATAGATATCCATGATTCATGGGATGACATATAATGCAGTGTTTTGCCCATTTCATAGTAATGCATACACAAATAAATGAACACTGTTGTCAGGGTCACAGTATTAGTCAACAGGCTGAAAATGTTCCTTCTGTAAATACATTTAGGTACTGTTTATTTCATAGGGCCCCTGCCTCTTTTGGCATGAAGCATGGACATGAACTGAGCTTGTGAAGTTAAAGAGGTTATTACAGAGAGTAGGACTTCTATGTTTGTCACAGAAGTTGAGTAGTGAATGCAGCAAAGGCTTCCAGGGAGAAAAGAACAGGTCAGTGGTTATGGCAATTGAACGCTGTCTTGAAAGCGAAATTATAACCTTGCCCCTGAGTTTGTAATTGATGCTATGTGAGTTAGTTACATTTATCATAGGTGGCCACTAACCAATTTTTTCAATGTCTGATGAGAATCTGATTTATCAACGTGCTGAGTACTTAAATCTGAATCTTAAGTGAACGAGAGCTGTAAGTGGCTAAATGAAGTGTGGCATAGTTATTAAAAAAAAAGTCCCAGACTGCTCTCGTGTGAGACACCTAAGCTTTGTGGATTTTGTTATCTTAGCTCATTTGGATCTCAGAAAACCCACTTGTTAAATGAAGATAATAGCATGTCTTAGTTTTGCAGCAATACTTGAAAATAAACGTGTTAGTATTTTAGAAGCACTCTGTCAAAATAACCGTGGAAGAAAACCCACTGGCAAAATCTGTAGTTCTGTATTCAGAGCACTACTTGAAGAAAATATGATAGGAGGACAGAATGCTAGATCAAGAGGGAGAAAAGGTGGAAAACATCTCATTAAATAAGTATTTTCTATTCCAGTGCAAGGCATGAAGCAGTGCTCCAGAACAAAACTAGTAAATGACCATTTAGACTAAATGATACAGTAAAATAATATGCATACAGCAGTGAAGCAATTTGAAGGTTCACAAACCTGGTACTCTTCAGCTACCCAGTGCTTTGGTATGGTTCCAATATGGATGGATATTTGTAGGGATCGCAAGAGAACCACTAATGTCTGCTTTCTTGTCAAATACAATGCCCAGACCATGGGCTTAAACAGAGACCAAACAGTTTTTCTAACAATGTCCTTGACAAAATTCTGAGTAGATTAAAACAGGAACTTGAAGCTGAAAGAGTGGCAGATAAAATAAATGATAATGCTTCTAGCTCTGTCTAAGGGACAGTGCTATCACTACAAATACCCACCCTCACAGCCCAAGAACAGCAGTTGCTACAGCTCTCTGGGGAGAAGCTTCCCTTCTTTCAGGAATGGATTTGACAATTCAACAGCGTGCCCAGTGTGTGGGAATTTGTGGTGAGCTTCAAAATGCAGATGCGTTATTAAGACAGGAAAAGGAGTGACTGATACAGGGAGTTAATAGTTCCATTAGATTTAGGTATCCATAAACAAGAAGCTGCAATGGTGGGTAGTATGTACATTGTGAATGGGGTATCAAAAGACGTGTAAAATTTTCTACTCTGACAGTGCTTTTTAAAGTAACAGGATAAACATACAGTGTAACTGGTGCTAGTGCTTGGTACCAGCCCAGCTGCAAACTATTTTCTATGTCAATCTTGCAGATTTCACAAAGGTGAGCCTTCAAGTCTTGCTCGGGAAAGACAAACACGGTGTCAAAACTCTGACAGCAGGTCAATAAAAAGGCCCAGGAAAGTACACTATGCTAATGTGTCACAACTGCTGTATGAGTATTTCTTTACAGTTTCCCTGCAGTAGGCTTTGCATCCTTACAAATATGGTATTATGAGCTACGTCCTTATCATTTGAGACAGGACGCACAATTCATAGAAGGATAGAATCATTAAGGTTGGAAAAGACCTCCCAACCGTCCCCCTAACACCTATATTACTCACTAAACCATGTCCCTAAGTACCTCATCCAACCTTTCCTTCAACACCCTGAGGGATGATGACTCCACCACCTCCCCAGGCCAATGCAAACCCACTTTTTCTGAGAAGTCAGACTAGATACCTTTAAAGGTCCCTTCCAACCTAACACATTCTATGAAATTCCTCCTAATTTCTAACCTGAACCTCCCCTGGCGCAACTTGCAGCCATTCCCTCTTGTCCTATTGCTACTTATCTGCTAGAAGAGGCTGCCCCCAGCTCACCACAAGCTCCTTTCAAATAGTTGTAGAGAGAAATAAGGTCTCCCCTGAGCCTTCCCTTCTGGCTGAACAGCCCCAGTTCCCTCAGCCATTCCTCCTAAGCCAGATACGTAACACTAAGACAGCACACACAGCTGTGTTCTTACCCACAACTCCTGCTATGAAAAACAGTGCTCAAACATTTCCCCGTGGAGCAGGAGCAATTGAGATAGTCAGAACTGTTTGTTACTTCTTCTGTTGACAGTTCTGGAAGGTGAGGAAGCACACCGTAGGAGACGTTTTGCCATCAGATAGGATTAAAAGAATTCACAGAGAGTTGTGCCTTTATCTATTGGAAGAAAAAAGCTTATTTGTTTATCTGTCTGGGACTCACTATTAACTTTACCGAGACTTTAGATTATCACAGCTTTCACTTGTTACCGTGACAGTGGAAAGCGTTCCTTTGACTTCACTTTCTCTAGCGTATGCGCATAGAAATGTGTCAATTTACAAACAAACCTAAAAATCTCTACTGAAACAGGCACCTGCCTGCTTCATCCCCCTCCTCCCCTTCCCCACAGCGGAGGGAATGCACTCCGGAAAAGCGCTCGGAGGTGACACCCGGGAAGAAGGACCGAGGGGACCAGGACGGGGACTCCGGTGCCGCTGCTGGCTGGCTGGGGCCGGGCCGGGTCGTGGCTCGGTGCCAGCCTGCCGGGGGCTGGCTCCGTCCCGTCCCGCCCCACCGCCCTCGGGGCGGGCCGCCCGCCGCCGCGGCCCATATAGGGGCAGCCTGGGGAGCCACCGGTATCAGCTGCGGCGGGGAGTGCGATCTCGTCTATATCTCTCCCTCGACGGCTGTTTTCCCTGGGTGAAGCAGGTGAGTCGCCGGGGCGGGCAGGGACCGGGGAGCCGCTCGCCACCCTTCTCCGCCCCTCACGGCTCTCCCCACCAAAACGCGTCGTTCTCCTTGCAGGCTCCTCCCGGAGAGGACCGGTCTCCTCAACGCATCGCTGCCATGGCCTCAGTACCCTCCGCCGGCTGCCTCCTGGCCAAGAACCAGTACTACAGGAGTAAGTGCGCGGGGGGCTGGGTCGGCCCCGTGCTCCCCTCGACCGGGGGGGCTAGACTAATGAGCACCCCGTCCGAGCCTATGTCCGGGTGGTTATCGCTCATGAAACAGTCAGAAAGTGTTTCGGGTGATTCCTAGCTGAGATAGAGGCCAAATGGTGTTTTTTTGCCTGGTAGTCTTTAATTGCTTGGAGAGTTTTCTTTATTATGTCAACTTAAGGTTTAATGAGCAGCTGCTTCTTGCTGTTCATCTACTTTTTTTTAGAGTTGTTCATTAGGGATATCTAACTCCTTGTAGGAATCTATGTAAAATGTGGCATTGAAAAGGCAAAAAGGCATTAATCGAGCCAGTTCTGACTGTTAGCTGTTCTTCATATCTACTTTGCTGACTCGGAGCACAAAATCAACTCACTTTTATTTCTAAATATGTGAAATAGTCACCAGTTTGAGGTTACATCTGGTGTCTCAAGATATCTTTACACAGGATGGGTACTATAATGTGACTTTTAGTATTTAGTTGTATCACAATTTAAGGTATAGCAATTAGGTTGGTCCTTGAATATTCAAGAATAAACTCAATTATTTTGATAGCAGTGTGTACATCATTGAAGTTTGTCACTGATCTCAGTGACAGTTATGCAAATGCATCTAGGTATGCTATTAAGTGAAGAATAATGGATGGAGAGAGCAACTTGTTTATAAGTTATTACATAAGCAACTGTAGTAGGCTGGTGTATAAAGCACAGAAGTTACACTTTTCAGCAAGTAACTTGGCTTTTAGATTGCTTCCTGCAAGATAGCAGCAGGTCTTAAATTCTTGGCGTACAAATACTGTGCTCTCCTGAAGCCTTTTCCTTTGTTTTTAATCATGTGTGTCTCTGTTTTCCATGAACAGCAAGACAGAACTCGGAGTCCAGTGTTTCTTCCAGCTCCTCCTGCTGTTCAGATGCTGTGAACGTTACAGACCAGGACAAAGCATTTCATGGTACTGTTCCCTTCTTTCAAACAGTATTCTGGCTTTGCCTGTTTGTTATTCAACCAGTGCCTGATGGTGTGGGCTTTTTGTCCTCTGGCAGGGTTACCTGAGTTAATTGATAAATGCTGGTGGATAAAGAGTTTTTTCCATAGTGAACCATCTCCACCAACTGTTGGCAGAAAAACACTATCAGCAAGCAGGTTAGTCCTGTTTTTACAATGATGGGTATAACTTACTCATTCTGTCTTCCTTTTAGTAAAAGTAAAAAGTCATGATCAGATAAAACAATATGGGAGATGTGTGCAATGTCATTTTGGTGAATTAAAAAAGACTTTAAAAAGTACATGGCTATGGAAGCTTCCCATGCGTTCATTTCAGTAAATGAACTCATACTACTTCACATCAAGCAGGTTTTAGTGACTGTAACTGTTCTACATTTTAAAAATAATTTTATAATTACTGTCTATATACAGTTTACTCACTTTATGCTAAAACTGATATTTGTTGAAGCATTTTTAATGCATTCATATTTTTGAGGGGGAAAATATAATAATCCTATTAACTTTTCTAATAAATATTTTGCAGTACCAACAGTTGAATATGACAGCATGCTGGCTTTACTGACTGAGATACCACGCACGGACTTGTTTTTCCAAGAGGCTTGTGATCTTCCTAATGTCTGGGTTCAGCTGCAAGAAGAAAACAAAACCCTTAGGAGGGTGGAAAAGTGTATTTTTGAAATATTTGTCAGTAGCTTGAATAATTGCTTAATGGACATGTCCATGGCCTACCTCGTTCACTGCAGTTGCTGTAATTTGAGATGCCTCTCTAATGGAAGTTAGTTGGGTTAAATATCCTGATGACTTACTGGGATAGTTAAAGAAAAATGACAGTGAAAGTAAAAAGATATTGTAGGCTTAGAAAAAGCATGTGTGTTGAATGACTCTGCAGTAGAAGATACTGTTTTACCTTTAAGGTGTCAGCTCTATAGGTGGTCACGGTGGTGTAAACAAGATTCAGATACAGTCTGGAGTAGGACTGCTCTGTGGAAATGTCTTATATCAAGCACTTGTGTACCAGTTACAGGGAATAAGTTTACAATAATGTTTGTTACCGGGCTTTCTAAAAGCAAAGCTATTTACAGGAAGAAACAGTAACCAGTTTTCTGTCTGGAGTGTGTAAATCCCAAGCTCAAATGCTAAGGTACATCTGTTATAACTATGTGAGTTGGCATTAGAGGACAGAACAGAAGACATAGACAAGAAATGGGTAAAACTAAAGGACACTGAACATCTTTTAAGCAGAAGAACAACCCTAGAACTGATACTCCTAGCTCTGTTTTAGATTACTGTCACCTGCTTTTCTGTAGCTTTAAAAGCTACTTGTTCTCAAGTGACTCATCCTATTGGTATTGTCTGTCAGCTTAGTTGTGCGCCAGACCTGGCGAAGTGTTCAACTCAATCACATTCATGTTCTTGTTCTTTACCAAGTCTGTCTTTCAAGAGCATAAATCCTGGCAAAGGTATTGTAACAGCTCCATTTGGTCTTCACCACTGTGAAGCAGTAAATCAGATTCTTCATTCTACCAGGTCTACCTGAAATGAATCAGAGGTTGTAGAAGATAACTAGTATTTGGCTGGGTGATGGCATTTCTGTAAATTACCTATGCAGCTTTTGTGCTATCACTAAACCTACTTGACCTTTGTCAGTCACTGGGTGAAACTTAATGGTAGAAAATGTCAGTATAGCCAACACTTCTCATTATAGGTTAATGATTGTCATGGTTATGCATAGGACTCAAAAGTGTATTGAGTGGCTGCTTTAGGAAGCTTACAGTTTTGGTGGAGACAAATGTGTGACGCGTGACAACAGAAAACACAATTATGAAAACAATTTCAGGAATCTTTAAATTGATTTGTTACGCATTTGACTTTACTGCTCTTGTGTGGTTTCATCTTTGTCCTTTTTCTATTCTATTTTTTAAGACCTTTATTAATAAAAAGACTTAATCAGTACTTGGTTGGACTGACTTTTGGCCTCTAATAGCAAACTGGTGTTAAGTGTTTGTGGTGTGTGTGGCTCTTTTGGGGGTTTTCTCATCTTTTTCTGTATATGAAGTATTAGTGAAATCTAAAATTCCCACAGCAGACTTCAGAGGTGTATGTACTATTTTGTTCCTTTAGCTGCTTTAGAGTCTCGTGAGGTGAAAAAGGAATGGAGGAATGTAACCTCGGAGAAGGACCCTAAACTTCCTTCTGTAACACCTTGTAAGAAATGAAAAAAAGAGCGGAATGGTAGTTGCAGGAAAGTGGTTGTGGGTCTCTGAAGAAGCTTGAAGCTGTAGAAGAAAGAAATGATGTAGCCCTGACTAAATGAGAAACACAACACTCAAACTATGACCAAGCTTCTGTATTGCTCTCTGACCTTAAGTTGCTTCTGCTGTTCTATAGTGGGAAAGTAGGGCACCGAACATGCTGGAAGAGCTGGTAAAACGTACGAAACAATTCCACCCTTGTTCTTTTACCCTCTTCTAAAGTCTGTTGGCAGACTGCATATTGTTTGCATTCATCTGCTTAGGCTCAGTGAACTACTTCTTATAATGGCATCATAGTGATTGGGAAAAAAGCTTTTCTGGAGAGAGTGCTCTTTGTGCCACCCTCATCTTTTACTGGATCAGCTCAGCAGGAGCAGCACCACTGCCAGCCCAGAGTTATTTATGCCAGCTGCTCAAATCACAGTTACCCTGCGGTGGGTCAACTCTATTAAATACCATCTTATGTTGCTATGACAGACTCCTGAGAGGATATGGGTAAATGGGACACTAGACTCCTTGCTATAAAAGGGACTCTTGCTCCATCACAGTAATAAGGAAATGTCAATTTCATTAAATGTCAATATAATGTAACTTTGGGGTGGGGGGGGAACTCTGAATGGCTTAGAGAAACTGAGAAATGTAAAGGATAAATTATACTTGTATAGCTTGAGTGTAGCTTAGAATTAGGAAACCATGAAAAACGTAATATGCATACCTGAGTAAGGTAGAAATACTTGATCAAAGACTAATTGTGATAGAAAAAAGTTTTTCTATTAGAAGGGCTGTAGGCAGAGATTTATTTTGCTAAATTGAAGTTGTGTATTATTATTACCCATGTAGAAAAAACCCTAAGTGTCAGAAAAAGGACTTGGGCTAGCATGTAAGTACTAACTCAGGTTAGTGTGAAATGAAGAATTGGATTTGAAAATTGTTACTTTGCTCATGCCTTTATAGCAGTGATATTCAGTAACAGGCTTCCATTTCTGTCCCAGAAGGAAAACTGAAGTCATGTCTACTGGTCATAGTAGTATCCTATTTTAGGAGCTAAATACAAGACAGATCTGACTATATAATTTTTTTTAGTTCAAGAAGGATGAAACCTTCCTGTTGAATATGTGAAATTAATTCCCCTGAAGTAATTGATGCTGTTGCTACAAATTCTACCTTTTAAAGTAACATTCCAGTTTTGTGGCAAATAATTCAGTAGAAGCGTCTCTGTCCATATGCATGTTCAAGGCTGACTCAAGATAGAAAAATTCTTAGACTTCTAAAGAGACTTTTTTAATCACATGAATTAATGTAAATCGCATAAATATCCTAATTATGGCAGCTGGTGCATCATTGCCACAATATAAGTAATCTTAGATGACTAGGGAATATTGTTTTAAAGGAGTTAAATTGGTATTCTGGTGGGACAAAATTTCAGAGTGCATGTACTGAAGTGATGACTTTACAGATTCTGCTTTTCAATGCCAAAGGATTTTCTTGCCTGTATGTGAACTAGGCAGAATTTATGAAAGCATGGTATTTAATAATATTGCATTGCATATTGTGGATGGGCAATAGTAAGGATTATCTATATGGACTATAGCTATTGCTATGAAGTGACTTTTTTTGGTATACTAGCCTTTTCTGCAGAAGCAAGAATGATAGATGAACCCATTTAAGAAACTGGTTTCCAATATAAGAATAAATAGCAAACCAAACTCAGTTTGAGTTGTGAATAAGTAATTCTTTTCTCATATGTGCAGTGATTAAGGCTTTAGTACTCCTTTGTAATTTCTTAGGAAGTGTCACTTCTGTTTGTGATAGTACAACCTTCTGATATTTTAAAATATGTGCAAATCCTGTTAGGGTTTGGTTTTTTATGAACTTAACTAATCATGCATTATTTCTTCTTGAAAGCAGTCTATATCTTATTGTCACTTCTCAATTCCTCTGCAAAGGAAAACCCAAGCAGGGTTCATTCAGCCATTTACACCAGGACTAATGTTGTTTGCAAAACATGCCTTGGATTATTGCATGCATGGCTGGTGATTCTGAAAATTTTGACCATGACCATGTTCAGTGTCCTGGCAGCCTCCTCAGTGATAGAGGGATTCTGCCAGATTTCTCTTGTCACACACTCTATATGCTGTTCTGAGCTGTTCTGGCAGTAGCAGATGTGAAATATGTATGTAATCATTGAAAGATAGGTCTCTGTGTTAGAGAAGCTATCACTAATAGGGAAGAGAATCTTAATAGTATATTGGAGGAAGTTAGGGGAAAGCTTTTATTTTTTTTTTGCCCCCCACTTCTACCTCTTTCAGAAATAATTCACTGTTTCCTAGACCTATACCAAAACAGAAAATTCAGCTCCCACTTCCAACACTCAATGGTATTTTCAGAGACACTCTATTGACTTTTTCCTCAAAAGTGTAAAAGTGCTTGTAGTCACAATGGCAGGACATGATTTGGAGAGAAAGAGAGTATTTTTATTAGATTGATTCAGAAGTAGGAAGGAAAGGGCTGGTACACTGGAAAAGTTGTTGCTTTTCTTAGCTGTCTCAGTGACTACTCAAAGTTTTAAACTGTGCCATCTTTGGCATCAATAAAAGAAAATGTTTTCTACTCATATAGCAGTACCCATAGTCTCAAATTACTTGTTCAGCTCAGGTAACAGTAATGATAAAGATAAAAATGTTTTGTCACTTTCTGAGGTGCACTGAGGTTCAGCCTCTACTGTAATAGAAGAGGACTGACCACTGGATGTGAGTGGCACTACTGGGATCATCTCCTGGACAGGCTAAGGAAAGCATGTCTGTGATAAATATTTATTCCCAGTACTGATGCATTTAAGGATACGTTTTTCAGTTGTTTGGTTGGTTGTGGCTTGTTTTCCTTCCCTGTTGCTGTTCTTGCAACAAGTGAAAAACCATCTCATCTGGACTTTGAGGTAGTTGGTGATGGAGAGTCTGTAATATACCCTAGTAAAACTTTCAGCAGTTGATCACACTCACCTTTAAAGATCTTCCCTGTTGCTGCCAACTTGAATTTCTCTGTGAACAGCAGTTCATGGGTTAGTCAGGAACGCATGGCTCCACTAACAAGCAAAAAAGCTTTAAAGCGCTGATTCCACCTCCTCTTCGAGTATCTTGACAGTGATTTCCAAAGAGGTTGTATCATTTTGTTTAATCCCCAACTATACTGATTTCAAGAAGTATTTCAGCACAATAGGAGTGGATCAATAGGTGGAAGCAGCTGGAGATAGGCTTTTTGCTTTCGTGAGTGAAAGCTAAATTCCAGGCTGTTAGAGTGCTTCCCGCTCAGTAGTTTTCTTACAGATTAGGTGAAGACATACAAACTATTGCCAAGTGAGCTGAATGGGAAGTGAAAAGTGGATGATGTGGTTTTGGGCTGGCGTAAAAATGTTGGCCAGTTTGAAACCTTGGAGCCTTGGCCACAAGTTTTAACTTGATTCACTTGAAAATGAAATTTAATTATTAGATTCCTTAATATCTCAAGCCCTAATATGTTGCAAGAGTTCTACCCATTGCAAATGACTGATTTTATGAAATAACACATAAATTCACGTTTTTAAAAAATTGTTAAATAATTTTCAATCCTCTCTGACGTATATTGTGCAATATTTTGCTTCTAATTTCCTTGTCACATTATATACAGCGTAGCTTCTTCATCTCAAAAAAGCACTTTAAATTTTGAGTACAATTTTGCAACCTATAATAGGCTCTTAGAATAAACTTATTCTAGATAGATTATATCTTTCTAAGAACGTCTAAATTGCATGTTTCACTGTTTCATAATAGTGTAGAAGTAAAAGGATAATACTAGGGGTAAAATACACAATGAAATAAGTTCCTTTGAATTGGTATTTTCCCATCATATCTTAACCAGGTTAATTTAATGCTGTCATGACTCAGACTCACCACCGTACATTTCAATTCAGGTAAAATCTAATATTGCTATCACATCACACCAACAGGATGTGTTTGTGGCTAGACCATTTCTCTGTGGCAGTAGCATGTTGAATGAAGTCTTCAATGTAAAATGTGAAGTAAATGTACGTCATATGTAGTAAACCCTTGACATTCTGTTCCAGTAAAATCACAGAATTGTAGGGGTTGGAAGGGACCTCAAGAGATCATTGGGTCCAACCCCCCAAAATGCATGTCTGCAAAATGGACAATAAATTTGGAGGAAAAAACCCTAAAACACTGAACCAAAACCCCCTCCATGTTCTCACTCTGCTTTCCAGAAATGTATTTTCCTATGTGAAACATTAGTTGCTTTGTATTTCTTTCTAATTTCATTGTAAAAGAATGACAAGCTGAAATGCATTAAGCAAACAGATTGTTAGTTTCGCTACTTATTTTTCCTGGTTGTCATAATTATTTTCCTACATTAATCTTATGCCATTATTGCTTAATGTATTTAGTGGGGGAGTTGTTTGTTCTCTGTTTATCTGTCACCATACTGTGAATGTAACAGGACTGCT